>CM051642.1:2225000-2302302 GCA_028020825.1 Podargus strigoides | reverse complement strand
CATAATGTACTTAAAGCACCAGTGGGCAGGTGGTTTTCCAGATATAATATATACAGCCCCTGACCATGCAAACTTACACTTCCCAAAGCCACCCTGTTAGCAGTGTGTCAGTGTAGGTCGTGTAAATCTCATGCAAAAGGAAACTAATAAATAGACTCTTGCACATTTCATTCACATCAGTAATGCTATTCAGGTGTTTATGTTTTCACAAGATCTGGTCTCCTGCAGAAAGGGACTTGCAGTTAAAAAAAAAACCAAAAGAAAAGAGACAGAAAGAGACAGAAAGACAGACAAAAGAGAAGAGAGAGAAGAAAGAGAAGAAAGAGAAGAGAGAGAAGAAAGAAAGAGAGAGAAAGAAAGAAAAAGAAAGAAAGAAAGAAAGAAAGAAAGAAAGAAAGAAAGAAAGAAAGAAAGAAAGAAAGAAAGAAAGAAAGAAAGAAAGAAAGAAAGAAAGAAAGAAAGAAAGAAAGAAAGAAAGAAAGAAAGAAAGAAAGAAAGAAAGAAAGAAAGAAAAGAAAGAAAGAAAGAAAGAAAAATCCATTGCAAAAACTCTTTGCAATAAATTAAATCAGTGTCAGAGAATTATTCTTATCCCTATAGTAATCATCATATGCTGAGTTAGATGGGTATCTCTCCACGGCTGGAAACACGGCATGAAGGTCAGCCATGGCTTGATCTTTTCTAGAGTTGGCAAGAGTCCCACTTCTAGTGGGAGGTCAGACTAGATGACTTCCAGAGGTCCCTTCCAACCAACATTTCTATGACAGCATGATCTCATGCCCATATTGCAATTAAAGGGACCGTATTAATTTTTAAAAAATCTTTGGGATGTGCAGAACTCATTAAGGGAATTCCTATACAAAGAGTTCAAAGGAAGGGGCTTTCGGTCGTGTTGATTCTCTACCTGTGTACACCACACCTTAGACAACAGTATATCTTACTTTTTGCTTACAGTGGGAAATAATGTGCTGAAAGCAGGCATTTTCTAGATTTTCTTCTCCCCACATTTATTTTTCAGTGAACAGGCATTTACTGACAAGGAGCATCAGCCCCATTGTCTGGGTGTGAGACCCAGCAGGTGAGTCAGCTGGGAAAGCTCTCTCTACATCACTTTACAGACAAGAGGGCTATTACCTACAGGGCTGTGGGACCCAGGAAGGCATGCTGAAGGAGAAAGCATTTGGGGATCGCACAAGACATATTATGGGATGCTTAGGGGAAGGACTAGACATGAGGAGGAAGGGAGCAAGGTGGACTGGGAAGGAACAAGCGTGGAAAAACAGAGGGATAAGGGGTGAAAAGGGGGACAGTTGCACATAAACAGGTTGGTGGTCAGTACACTTGTCTGGCCCTGCCTCATGCCTGGCCACCACAGTCTCTCCTGTCTTCTTATTAAACTCTTCCTGACTGTTTTCCTGGGTGAGGGACTCTCTTCTGTGTGCATGTGTGTGTATGGAGGCCTAAGAGCCACCCACTGGTGAGGGGCCCTGGGTACAGAGTGGCCATGAGTCTGAGGAACCAGCAACTGGGAGGACTAGGGAGTGTGCGTTGTGTGGGTGTGGGTGTGGGTGTGTGTTCTTGCTTGTGAAATGTACTTGACTGGGCTACCCACCAGTAGGATAAGAGGCTTGCCAGCCAGGTACTGGATTAACCATAAGCAACCAGGTGGTCTGAGAGTCCAGCTACTGGAGGGACAGTGGCGTGGGGGGGTCTGCTGCTGGGGAGGCAGTGGAGAGATGTGTTGGTGGACGTCTGTGGAGGCCAGGGATCCAGGGGCCAGATACTGGAGGCACTCAGCATCTCAGTCCAGTTACAGGGGGGATCCACAGGACATGTGTGTGTCTGCGTAGGTGTGTGAGGAGGTCTGCAGGACTCAGGGGCTCATATGTCCCAGTGCCAGCAGCAGGGGAGATCGAAGATGGGGGGAAGTTACTGGATAGACTGAGTGTCTAAAAGCACATCAGCTCCTGGAGGGATACATACAGCATATATGTGTATGTGTGCACATATATTTTCCACTAACAGGCTTTTATCCCAGCCAGTCAGGGGAGGTGAAAGGATGAGGCCATGGGCACTGTCTGCATTTCATTGAGTGCTCTGTTGCCTGCCTGTGCTGATCTGTAGGACCAGCCACATGGGTATGTATGTGTGTATTGTGTGTGTGTGTGGCTGCTGAGAACACATGCTCAGCCTTGCTACTGTCTGGGCTTGGAGGGATGGAGCTGCAGCAGCCTTGGCTGGATGTGGGCTGGGTTTGGCAGCCCCCAGCACTCTGGAATCCTCTGACTCCCAAAAGCTCTGACATCTTTTTGTACTGTTGGAGAACTTACAGCTCATCTGTCTCACAGCTGAAAAAAATCAGACTTACTGTACACACAAAATGCAAAATCGATGTGGAGAACCGATTTACTTCTGACTACAATGCTGCAGAACTGTGTGGGGTCCTCATCCAGAAAACAAGGATTTGTCTAACTGCAGACATACCAAGTGTACTGAAGTTGTGCTCGTATATAAGTACATATTTAATAAGATGTTATGACAACAGGGAGTCATCTTCATGGCTAAGTTCACAGTCAGAAGTGTTGCTCCTAACTCTACTTTTATCCACAATAGCCTCAGCGTTCAGTAGTGCTTCCAGTTCAGGTTAGGTGTCTTTTTGAGTGTACAGACTAAACTTCTCACAAGGCTTTTAGATAGACTGGTAACACACCTGCCATGCAGTGAGGACAAGTGCCCCACCCACACATTCCCTGGCTTCTGGGACATGCACAAAGAGTGGTGGTTTCTTCCTCATTCATCCCTTATTCCAGCCAAGCCGGCTTCTTTTTTCCCTCGACAGTCAAGTCATTCTCATGAGAGAGCTGGATTTGAACATCCTCAGGCCAAAGTGGGACTGTAATCTGAGTTTCCTGCTACTAAGACATTGATACAGTCTTATATACTGGCAAATATATACAAATATAGGAAATCCCTGCCATGGCAGAAAAAAGTAGGCTGACCTTCCTTCCTCTTCGGTGCCTAACCTCAAAAAAGGGTTTGGGGTTACAAATCCAGACCTGAGAGAAGGGACTGAGACTGGTGGCCTTTGCAGGCACCTTTTGGTATTCCTTTATGACTGCAGGAGATGGTGCTTCCATCAGCTGGCTGCTGTTGTTCCCGGGTGGCTGCTGGTCCTCTGCTGCTGCCCGGGAGCCTGGGGGGGCTCTGGATGTGGCCCGTGGCCAGTGAAGTGCTACAGTGCTGAGCATGTGTGTGGCTGCAAACACATCAGGAGTGGGAAGGGGGCTTTACCTGCAGAGGCTGGAAAACTCAGGAGCTCTGAACCCTCCTTGTTCTCCAGCTGCAGCTCTGTCCAGGTAACTGCCTGCAGCTGGTCACCCTGGCTGACTGCCCCTCTGCTGTGCATTGGGTGAAACGCTCCCCCAAATGCTCCCCGAGCCTCTGGGGGCAAAATGAGGTGGGGTCAGAAGAGCTCCTCGGTTCCCCTGTATAAACTGACCCATCTCCGTTTGAGTAAAAGGCAGCAGCAAGGAGCAGCAGTAGGTGATCATCTTTCAGCTGATGTCATGGCAGTGGGGAGAAAACTCAAGCAAGGCTGAAATATTAATTTGAGCACAGCAGTGGAAACAGCACCCCAGTTCCTTTGAGAGGATTAAAAGCAAAAAAGACCCTTTGGGTCTTCCCTGAGTGCCCTTCCCATTCACCAGGGTTTTCATCTTCCCTCCCAAAAAAGGCATCAGGAATGTGGCCGTGCAGGCTGCACACAATACACACTAGATCCATGCCATTTGTGTATTTTCTGCATTTTTATGAGGAAAGATGCATTTGGTTGTGACTTTTTGGAGGCTCAGGCCATGTACATAAAGGAAAGCTCTTTTCTGGTTATCCAAACACTAAGTGATGTCTTCATTTTTGAGTATCCAAACTAAGGCAGGTTAAGCAGATTGGCTTTCAGATGGGAGATATTTAGTGGCTTCTGAAAGCCAAGCCCACATGTCTGAAATTTAATGCATCTTATAAATCAGGGTACTTGGAACTGCAAACTCTCTGGAAAGCCTTGGTCTGCACGCGGTGCGAGGCCACACTGTAAGGACACAGTCTGGCTCTTTCCCTGTGGTCTGCTCATACCAATGGCAGTGCTTGTGATCACAAGTAGGTCTGTAGAGAAACATTCACCCAGTAATATCTGCCAGCTGGATCACCTACTTGCTGGATAAACCATGTTAATTTTTACAGTGGAGTCATAGACAGGCCAGACCTGCCAGACACCTAGAGAAACAAAGCAGAATGAGAACAAAGATGGCAAACACAAAGCAACCAAAGAGAGGTAAGGATGGGTCAAGATGGAGATGGCAACAGGATTCAGCAGGAGATGGTGTAAGAGGCTTCAGCCTCCTGTGTTTGTGTCAACCAGACAGTAATAAAATACAACAACCCAGGACCCATTAACGTGCATTCCTGTGGCCAGTTCTTAAACTGGTTTCTCAAGCTGGATTTTATTGTGCTATGAGCACAATTATTTTTCCAACATTATATTCCTGAGAGGTTATTACACATTAAATTACAGCACTCCCATGCCTTCAGGCTTTTTGTAGCAGTATGGTGGGCTGGAGAAGACAGCTGGATTTGCATGTGGTATATGTCAGTTTACTTAAGCAGAACCACTTTACTGCTGCTGGAGGAATGCAGCAAAAGGTCAGTGCTGAAACTCCACTAAAGTAAGTTGAGCACACATTCCAGCTGCCAGCATATGCTCACTACTTGCTTGATCAAAAAGGATATTTCAGAGCACTGCTACATGCTTGCCTTGACCCTGCTCCATGCCGCCTGTCTAGAGTGCATCAGACAAACTATTCTTTAATCCTGCATGGAATACACATTCTGTGAAAGGATGCTTGCAATAGTTGCATATCATCATTAGCAGTGTAATCTTAAACTGGGCCCATGCATATGTAGAAATGCACCATAGTATGGAGAGGGATGTCAAGAGAAGCATTATATGAATGCATGAAATGTGGGTTTTCACTTCTCAGTCTGGTGTGTCCATCACAACCTGACCCTATCAAAATGAGACTCATCTTTGCAGGTGAAAAATAAACTCAGCATGATTATTGAGCTCTTGCATTTTCCTTGGCTGTGTCTTCAAATGTTTGACCTTCTAGAGTCTGTCTGATCTGGTCAGTGTCAGAGGAAGAATTCTATGCTAACAAAATGCACAAAGAAGACACAGCAACTGAAGTGGGCTGTTAAAAGTTGTACAAGTGAAGCTCTTACTGCTACAAGAGCTTTGGGCTGATTTAGAACATGTCCTCATAACATCACTTGATAAAAATAAGACCCTGATTTTTTAATAGAACAAATTACTTAGGTTTTATATTTAACCACAGTCATGGTTAAAGCTATAACTGGTTTTCAGAATATTTTAGGAATCTGATCTTGATCTTCCATATGTTGGAAGCCATCACAACAAATACCTTGCATTGTGGTTCATGACGAAGAAATAACAAGGTAGCTGAAGCCTTCAATGCAAAGCATTTATTTTGTGCTCAGATTTGCTACTTTTATATCAGAGTGAGTATCAGAAATTATCATTTCAAGGCAAGGAAGGAGGTAGTCTTGAACCAGAGACCTGCATGATATTTGGAGAGAGGGCACTGATGTTCTAGCTCTTCCACAGCTCCCAGACTCCAGTGTGTGTACTTATAGAGGACTCCTTGATGTACTGGGAGCAGAGGATATTTTGACACAGAGAGGTGGGTTCCCTTCTGAAAATGGGAGTTGCAGGCTTTACATATAATATCCAAATGACCACTGTAATCAACCTGATTAAACTAGGTTTACTCATCTCATCTCGGTTTTCGATTGTGGTGAGGAAGGCTGGCTATATACAGGGCTGCATTAGCAAGAAAGTAGCCAGGAGGCTGAGGGTCGAGGGAAGCAATTATTTCCCTGTAGCTAGCACAGGTGAGGCCACATCTGGTGTGCTATGTCCAGTTCTGGGCATCCCAGCACAAGAGAGAGGTCAACAAATCGGAGCGAGTCCAGCGGAGAGCCACTAGGATGCACACAGGGCTGAAGGACATTGAAGATGTTCAAGGAAAGGCTGGAGGTGCTCTCAGCACCACACCAAGGATGAAGGTGTTATTAAGCTGTTTGTAGCATGTTAGAGCTTTAGCCACCTAGGAAAGAAAAAAATATTTTCATTTGTCTTAGAAAGATGCCTTTTGAATAAGGTCCTGGATATCAACAATATTCTGTTGTCCTTCTGTGGAGAATTCACAAAATTTGAATGCTGCAGGTATGTCACAAACGTATCCCTTCTTCAAGCAGATGCCAGCAGAGCACAGCTCTGACAGCTCTCCACAGGAAGTGTACAGGTCTCACAGAACGACCAGAGCTCATATTATGGTCCAGTTCCACTTTTAAAATTCTGTATTTTAGCTTTTCCATGTTTCTTTTTGTAACCTCTTTACTCATTCTGTTACTGCACTGAGATAGAGGCTGTTTTGTCTCCTTCACCTCTTCTCTAACACTGTTACCAACAAGAGGTTCACTAACTCTGCTTATTTTAGACCCTCTGCATCTTAATGCTCTAATCTTACAACTGCTTCTACATGTGCCTGTCTTCCCTGCTGTAAGCCAGGCAGTTCATCAGCCTGCATCAGCCTGTGTCTAATATTGAGGCTGTGAACAGTCCCAGGTTCCACAGGAACCAATGACCACGGACTCCAAAAGTGCAGCTTGCTAAAAGTTAGGTGCTGGTTCATTCCAGTCACCTGCCCCATGTCTTTGGTCCTTGATGATATAAGCCACAATACATGCTAGCTGTCTGTTCTCCATACATGTTTGTGTTTGCTCTGTTCTTTACCTTTTTTTGGGGTTGTTTTTCCTGTATGCCCCTGCAGATCTGATGTGCTCCTCACAAGCTCCAAGATAAATTTATGACACATATGACTGCAAGATTCCTTCCAATCTCTTCTGGTACCTTTGAATACCACATCATCACCTTTCTGTCTCTGGTTTTGCTGCTCTTCTCCCCTTTTCTCTATTTCCTGGGCAGACTTTTTCCCGTAATGTTTCTCTGTAGAACTAAGTCTTATCACTTATCTTGCCTTAAACAGTTCACCTGTCTTGCATTCCTGGTCCCTTGCAGGGTCTATACAAATTTGGAGCTCTTCAATAGGTTGTGGCATAGCTTGAGCCCCCTTTGCTGTGGTACTCACCCTGCTTTTGAGTAGCTGAAAATTACCCTGTTGTCTTTCCTCTGTTCAGAAAAGGAGGTATAGGAACAAAACCTGACTTACTGCATTTGTCGATGAAAACTCATCTGTTTGCTTTACCCTGCAAACCTTATCAGAGTGTAGATCACTTCTGAAATGGCCCCATTTCTTCATTTAGCCTATGAACTTTATTTTTGGATTAATTTCTGAGCCACCCATCTAGGCAGCCCTCTGAGAATGAAGCCTGCAGCTTTACTACACCTCTGGTGGTGAGAACAGGAGATAGTTTTACATGCACATTTCAAAGAAGGAATGAAAAATCTACTGTAGCTCTTATAGATCCACTTTAACATCTGGTCCCTTTTAATCAGTCCTGGGAATCAACTTATTTATACTAAATAACAAAGAAATGAAACTCCCTTACCTTCCCACTCTTGTTTTGCTAATTATGGAGCTTCATAGAAAGAATAAGATGAAAGGAAAACACCAGATCCATCTTTGAAAAGGTCAAGCTGACAGCTGTCTGATTTTCGCTCTCAGGGATGGAAGGCAGGGCATCTTTCCTTATAGTCAAAGTCCTATAAGGAAAAAATATTTACCCTTAAGAGCGGTGCAGCACCGGCATGGGCAGCCAGAGAGGGTAGGGATCTCCTGTCCACACACCTTTACCTCCAGTCTGCTGCTCTGTTGCCAGGTAGGCTGCTGGGTGCTGGGGAAGGGATTAATCTCCAGAGTAAAGGACTTCCATTTAGGTGTCTCCATGTGTCTCAGCTCCTGTGAAACACAGACCTTGCCAATGAAGGTAGTGGAGTGCTTCAGCTCACCCTGAAGAAACACCTACTGACTGGTGGGCTGTGTCAGTTACTGGGCTCCTTGACTGAATTAACTAGATCCCCACTGACTCTACTGCAAGTGCAAATGGGCTCACCCAAATGCAGGCACCTTCACACTGGTGTCTGAATACAAAGAAGTTTCCCATCCCAAGTGGCCAAAGGACTCCCTTCCTAGAACCTCCTCTCATAGTTGGATGCCCTGCATATTGACCCCTTCCCCTTCTCCCTCTGCAGTAACTCCTTCAGCCTTCCTCTGTGGAAGGCCAGCACGACTGTCTGCCTTAGGGTATTTTGAAGACTTCATATGCAGTGAGTGCAGCCAAAACATGAAGTAGTGTTGCTTCCCCTCACCTCCTGGGGACCAGTGGGCAATCCAGCTGTGTGCTAGAAAATCAAAGCTGTTATGCTTTGGTTAAATTTTTGTATTCCATTTAAAGACTGAACCATGCTCCCTAAGTACCAGAGATCTGAGGAGTTTCACTTCCACCCCTCAGGTAGCTGTGGTCAGGACTCAGGGATGCAGTATGTATCCACCCAGCATCTTCTGACCTTCTCTTACCCCACCAACACAGGAAGGGGAATGGGAAGAGGGTGGGGGAAGAGGACAGGAGGAGATGTCAGAACCAGGATCCTGTCTATGGAAATTAAACAACATACCATAATGACTATCAAAGCTGGATTACAGACTTCAGACCCTCAGTGTTGCCAGCCCTGCAGGAAAAAAAGCTTGACAAAACCAGAAAATAGTTGAGATGATTGTACAGAAGGCCCAGAATTCAGACTTCTCCTCTGAAATTTAAGGAGGGATCCAGACCAACAGGTGAAGAGCTGACATGCAAGAGAAAGTCCTCAACTAAGCTGATGGAATACAGTATAAGGAAGACACAGTTACTTGGCAAATGGCAGAAATTGCCTTTAACCTTCTGTACTGGATTACAGCAAATAATCTGAATGGCTTCCACAGTCAGGAATCACCCAGAGATCTGGACAGTTGTCCTCTTGGATGAAGCCTCATCATCACCACCAACAAAACCAAGTTATTTTTCCTTTTGTATTAATAATGCTACCTGAATGGGGCATTTAGCATCCCTGTTCCTTCAGTGTCCCTGTTCCTGCTGTAATGGGAAAACCATACACGTAACAAACTAAAACCAAATTACACATGTTCCGTGTCATTCCACTCTTCTAATAAATAACACCGAACTGATCTCTGTGGGGGCTGGGGGCTGTCACTTCCTTTTTAAGCTTAGCATTTTGCCCTCGGACTGCTTGTCCTTGCGGAGTGGGAACAGCTGAGGAGGTGTGGAGACAGGCAGTGTGGGCTGGTGAGCAGAACACCAGCTTGGGAACCCACATGTTCTCCGTGGAGTCACTGCTCTCTCTTATGACAGTCACTTCAACCTCTACAAGCTATTCAGAGGCAGACATGGCCACCTCAGAACTTTTCCTGGTGGAGAAGGCCCAGAAAGTCAGCTACACTAAAATACATCTCTAAAAATACTAAAATACACAGAAAGGTTCTTCTCCATTTCCAGAGAGCTCCAAATCTCTGAGTCTCTGTCAGCCTTCACTGGCAAGAGCTCCACATGGGAGTCAGTACAAGCATCAGCAGCTGTGGCTGTTCCCCTTCTGACTCTGTGCCAACTGCTTCTGCAGGCTCTGTGGGCTTCCTTCTTCACCCAGCCTCTAGAATAGAAGTTAAAACACAGTTTCATTTCCCAGAGGGCTTCCTACCTCTGGGTTTCTATGCCAAGCTTTAAACAGGAAAAAGCCTAGGGCAGATCTTCTGCAGAAAATGGTAAAGATAAAGGATGCAAGTTCTGCTCTGTTACATCATGGTACATTGAGAGCAGCTCTGCTGCCAGAAGGAATTTGTGCTCGTATCATTAAGAGCAAGACTCACCCATAGCCCTGTCTGTGTGCAAATGCAGCAAAGGTGCTCTGTGTCCCTATGGACTGGCTTCTGTGATAACTCCTCAGGAGAAAGAGATGGGTATGCTCACTGTATCTATGCTTGACATACCCTCTTGGGAATGTGGGGTTAGCATGAATAAGCAGTAAACCAAGGTTTTTTCCAAGAAAGCTAGCTTTTATTTCCCCTTCCCTCAAAAAATAAGTAGCAGGAATATGTTGTGTCACTTGTGCCTGCCTGTAGGAAATTTGCATGTGAAAACTCAGTGACAGCCCTTGTGGCAGAATGGGAAGATAATTATTTTAAATTACTTTCTAACTTCCTTATCCACTCTCTTACACATGTATGCACATGCACCAAGATGGGTGTGCCCCAGTGACCTGTGTGGACAGGGAGGATGGAGGAGGCCCCCTGTGAAGTCTTCACTGTGCATCTTAGGTTCCTTTTGACTGGTGATGACAACCTGGGTTTGAACAGGGCTTTTATATGCTTTAGGAATCAGCAGTTGTAATGAGGTGATACTTTTGCTTCAGAAGCTTGCTTCCTTCAGCCTCCAAGAGTCTTAGGCAAGGTTGCTGTCTGTTGCCTTCTTTATTCATTTTGGGTGTCTGTGTGGCTACAAATCTTCCTCCCTGTTGGATAACACGAAGAGGAAAAACAAATAGCAGTGTGCTACTACCCTTTTTGTCATCCTTTTGCTACCAGAGCTCAGGTCTTCTGCTGATTAATCATCTATGTTGTGGCCCTAATCCAATCTAGCCCTGATGCCAACACACTCCTCAGTGTTTAGCAGTTTTATGGCTTCATCAGTTGAGCCCTTGGATATCGATACAGGCCATCCCTGCAACCCTTGCTCTATTATTTTTTTTTGCTACTTTCATACTGTGATTTGTATTTCATTCATAATATTCCTCGCATTTGTGTATCTCTACATGCTGGCCAATAAACCCTGTTTGCCCAAAGATGGTCTGATGGGGCTCCATGGTCATACAGAGTTTTATCCAGAGACTGCAATACTTGCCCTGCCACCACAGACAGATTTGTCACCTGGAAATCTCCCTTCTCCTCTGTTCCTCCACCAGCCTGGGTCTTCAACACAGGCAAGGTGAACAGTTTTAGTCTGTCCTTCTGTATTTGAATGAGGGATTGCTCTTTCCAGAACTTAAAATAGGGAGAGACTTTTAAGAGATTTGAAAATGGAACTTAGAACCCTAAGTCATCGTGCATTTTTTGAAAGACGTACTCTGCATCCATATCATGTTACTGCTCAGCTGTGTGGCTTTTCCTAGACTATCTGAAAGTGGATCCATGCTGCTGTGTTCCAAAGTGGGGTCATTTTAATGTTGTACTAAAATACTGACAATGAAAACTTGTTACTTTAGTTAGGCAGTAAGCACTGTCATTCTGGGTCTTCAGTTTTTGAGTAAGCAGAGGCTGGTTGCTGGAGTAAATTTTCACCATTTTGGAGTTCACAGGGTTTATTTTATTGCAAATGGTATTGGTGTCTCCCTTGGTGCCTTCTAAATTTCACTGGGCACGTGAAGCTAGGCATGTGTGCTATCTGAAAATCAACAGGTTAGAGTCTGTTTCCTGGGAACAGTTACTCCATGGGCCAGGAGGCCAAGTTTAACCAGAATGAGACATCTTTTAGAGGAGATGAGGCTTGCCTAATTGAATCAGAAGCTTCAGAATTTACATGGCAGTTCATCTACAGGCCACTTTGCTGTGAAACCCAGCAACCTGCTGGCTGCAGATCAGACTACAGGATGGTTCAAGACTCATTCCAGCTCCAACGCAGAATTGCTGAACAGTACAAGACTACAGTATACACTTCATCTCCCAGCTGCATGCCATTTGGTCTTGGGCCAAATACCAAGACTCTTGGTCTTATGAGGGCCAGATGTCCCGGGAAATCACACGTTTTAGCAATTTTTTTTTGGTTTCCAGGTCAAGCGAGAGAAGTTCTGATTTTTGCAAGCAAGCAATCTGGCCACCATTTCCATAGAGCATGCTGCCAGGTCTACTTGTTCAGCAAGAAATGGCAAGTGGGAGGCTGTTCCCTGGTCTAGCTACTCTGTCCCACCACAGCTCTCAGCAGTCACTTTCCTGCTGAGCTGACTAAAAGCCAAAGCAATGCGTCCCACAGACTTGGCAGAATTTATCCCAGTTTTTTTGTACTGCTATCTAGTATTCATTCTAGGATCAAGAGTACCAGGATGCAAGAGCATGCATCCCACAAAATGTTCCTTTTAATTGGGCCATCAGAATAGCTTGTTGGGAATCTGCTTGGCAGATGTGCCAGCACAAGTTAGAGAAGCTCTTTTAGCCCATGCCTTGGCTTTGCAATGAGAAATTTGACAAAGGAGACACAAAGATGCAAATGTCATCAAAAGCCAATGATGGAAAGCCACCTCTGCACTTTCCTCCCTCAGTCCACAAAACCACCAAGTGCTGTTTTGCCTGCTGATTGGCAGCTGTATTCTGATTTCCCTTCTAGGACACTGCAAAATTACATTTTAAATATTCACTAGGGGGAAAATAAATCAATTAGAAAGAAAATATTCCAATGCATATTTTACAGAAAGTGGTGGCTCCGAGAACAGGCAGTTTCTAGGAGTCCCGTGCATCAGGAATGGGCAGGTCTTCAGGCTGTAGCATAAAACAACCTAGGAAATCAGTGCTCCATCCCTGTAACAGTGACCCTGGCCTTTGTTTCCCACTGATGCTGGCTTCTCATAAAGGCTGCAGCTGTGCTGAGGGGGTGTAAAATATTGGTATTATTCCTTGCTAAAAATTATATATTGTATATTATATTGTATATTATAACGTATATATATATGTATTATATTGTATATTATAATGTATATATATTATATATATATATTGTATATATATACACTTTGTATAGCTGAAAAATCATGAAATGAAGCTGAAGGCAGGAGAGAAAAGCGTCTGAATATTTTCGTTGTGAGCAAAAGACAGAATATATTCCGAGTGCTGTTTCAACAAAGACAGAGAGGCTTTGAAATGTCACCTGGCACAAGCCAGGGTCTAGTCCAGTGATTCCCAGTCTTTTTATAGCTGAGCCTCTCTCAGGAGAATAATCAGTATTTCATACGTCACTGCATCTAACTGCTCACCTGTCTCAGAGCTGCCATCGCCTCCCCTCTGCTCACGATGCTCCTGCTTGAGTCTCTGCAGGACCCAAGGCCTCATGTTACAGCCCTGTTAATGTGACACTGCACGTCACCCGGCTGTGCTCAGTTCAATTACGCTTCCAGGTACTCTCCTTATTAACGTGCAGGCGTCTCAAATGACAGAGACGATGCAAGTTCTGCGCTGTGGAAAGCTGGTAGACATATTGGCAAAAATATTTGTATTCATCTCAGTCATTTTCCTCCCACTAATGTGTTAGTAAGTCCTGTGAAACTAATTAAGATAGAAGTCCAATCTGTCCAGCTCCAAAGAAGCTGAAACAGCATCAGTGCAGAATGAGGGGAAACAATTAAGACAGTCTGAGTAAATGGAAGGAGAGGAAAATTAAGATGCTTATACATTATTACAAAGAAAAAAGACAGCATTTGGGCTTGAGGAAAAGAGACAGTGAAACAGTAGAGAAGTGTGACCATCTCCCTTTTTCCTCTTCTGTAACGTGTTACCTAAGCCTGTGTCTTGCAAACACAAATACAGTCACACCCCTGCCAGAGTCACACCCCCTTCCCAAATAAATGTGATCATTTGGAAGTCACCTCAGTGAAAAACATGAACACTCCAGAACATAGCAATGATGCCCTGCATATATCCTACACATAACTGTGAGGTCAGGGCTCCAGCCTGCACACCCTGCTCAGCAGAATCGCTGCTGCAAGCAGCAGAAATGTGCTTGCATAAAAACAGTAGGGGCAAGCTTCTCCCTTTAAGGTGCCTTACCTCTCCGTTACCCAGCCAGGAGCACTCCCTTCAGAGGTACACACAAGCTGTCAGTGCATGGACCACTACATTAAGAGGTGCCTTGGATTTGCTGGGTAAGTATAAAAAGAGCCGTGGGCACTTCAAGCCAATTCTCCCTCAATGTTGAGCTGCCCTGATGTACACTCAGTGATCGTGCCACCAAGGAAGTGACTGCAAAGTTTTCATTGCTCTCTGATGAGGTCCATAACTGTTTTTACACCTTCTTCTCTAAATAAGGAAGCTGCCTGCGAGGCCTCCGGTTGCCCGACCAATTTGACCCTTTTGCTTTCAACAGCCAATGAAACCCCACTCCTGCCTCCAGTCTTGGGTGACAGCATTCATCGAGCTCCAGCAGCCTGGGAGGGTGGCAGGTTAGTGTTACAGCCGTGGCAGGCTTACCTTTGGCAAGCAGTTGATGTCAGAGTGATGATGTGGGGAGGGACAGCCTCTGCACTATAAAGATGGGTCAATCAAATATAACTGAGGCTGCCCACCGAAGAGCAGGATCTACAAAACATGGTCCCCACCAGTTTGAGTCCTGCTGGCCTGTCTCTGCTTCCAACCCAACTGCTACTGGGCTTCAGTTTCATGTCAGCAATCTCTATTTGCTTTCCAAAAATAAGCCTCTGCCACCATGCTGAAGGGAGAAAAACAAGAAGGGCGGTATTTTTAGGGCCATTAATTCTGACCACGTGCCTAGGAGGTGAACCGGATGGCCACTGCACAAAGACTTCTCGTCACTATGTCCTGCGAAGCCAGCGTTCACCGGACGTTGCCTGCTTTCGTCCTCCTGGGGTTTCTGGCTGGGATTGCTTCAACACACCCAGTTGTGCGCAGAACTAACGGCACGCTGCTGGAAAGAGGATGGCAGTCTCTGTTGTCCAGGTCCATTGCTGGGATGTCAGGGGAGAAGTCAGATGTGAACTGGGAGAGTGACTATTTGCTAGGAATCAAGAGGCAGCGGAGGCTTTACTGCAACGTGGGCATCGGGTTTCACCTTCAGATCCTCCCAGACGGAAGGATAAGCGGAGTTCACAATGAAAACCAATACAGTGAGTTGCACCCAGAAATGAAATAGAACAGATGTCACTTAATTGCTGTGAACTCTAGTAATTACCCTTCATAGAATGCAAATGTTATTACTTGATATTATTAATCTGTTGCCTTTTTAAAGTCTCTGGGATCAATAAACATTAGAACCCTCCAGGCTGAAACATGTCACAAATGCTTAGACAAATTTAGATAGAATTTATTTTTACTCTGCTTTACTGCACAGATGAGTAAAGACAAAGGAGGTTGAGAACTGTCTCTCTGCTGCATTTGCTCACTCCTCACCTTCTCTTTTGTCTTTTGAATTTGGGAGGTTGTTGCTGAGCTCAGAGTGCCAAGCCATGATTTTTGAATCCTAGCTGGCTGGTTCTTTTGGGACAGTCACCCATGGAAGGGGCTTGCTGTTCCTGGTTTGCTTGTTCTTATGGGTGCTGTTCAGTAACCCTAAGATTAAAAGAAAAGCATTAGCCCTGTGGATTTGAATTTCATGTAGAGGGCAGTTGCTAAATTCTTTTGCAGCTAAAATATCATGAGGGACTTCAAAATGCAAGCCACACTTCTCTAAAGCTCAATAGCAAACATTCTGTATTTATAGCATGTCAGATTAAAACGAGATACTTATTAGAAAGCCCAAAACAGACAGATCAAAAGTGTTTGATAGAGCCAAAGGATTACACAGCATGGGACTACAATTCCAGAATTATTTTAAAATCCTATAGTGTGTAGGAAAATAAAGATCTCTGTGTGTTCTTATTATACTGGACTAGGCAGATAATTCTAATAAAGAAAATATTACGTATTCATTAGAGTTTTTTTTAAAATAACCAACTATATCTGAATTGCCTTTGATTATCTATAAATTCTGTGATAAGTGAAGTTCTATTGAACTTCTCATTTTTAGGTCTCTTTGAAATATCCACTGTAGAGAGAGGTGTTGTTAGCCTGTTTGGTGTGAAAAGTGCTCTCTTCATCGCAATGAACAACAAGGGGAAGCTATATGGAACGGTGAGTACAAGTGCAAATAGTTTTCCAAGGCTTAAACAAAGGCTGCAAAGGGTTGGGGGTTTTTCATTTGTTGGTTGGTTTTGGGGCTTTTTTTCCTCCTCTCTGATTACAAGCAGAGAAAATAATAGCCTTGTAATTCCAGGGAGCCTGCCCAGCCTGGAGTCACCGGTGTTATTTAGTGCAACAAGCAGCATCACTGTTAGAGGTCTGTTATTTTAAAGCTTTCCAACCAGGCTGTACAGGGAGCACCCCAGGAAAATGAATGCTTCCTGCAATTAGTACAGGTTAATTAGATGGCTTCATCTAAGGGCCCAGCACTGCAAACACGTTTCAGTAAGACTGAACCCTGTCAATTCCCTTTTGCATTGCGTTGTATGTACAGTGAAAGGGTATGCACTGGAGAAACCTCCAGGATGTAAAGCGTGTGTGTAGATGTCCATGAGCATGTGTGTGTGTACAGGTGTGTGTAGGAGAGGTACAATTAGAGCTATCTATATAGCTGTCATTAGTAAAGTCATGGCCATATGCCTCTCCCTACCAAAACCAACCCCACCATGAAGAATAAATAGGAAGTCTACCCTACAAAGCCAAAACATGTGCCTAGGGTTATTTTAAGAACCAGTTTTGTGAAATCAGTCCCAAAGGGTGAGAAAACAATAATAGCTATTAACAACAGTACACAAGTCATACGGAAACACCATCACCATCATCCTCATCTAGAAAGTGCTAGGCAAGGTGCTCGTTAGGAAGCGTGCTGGAAAGGGGCTGGCTGTGGGCAGTAGGCAAAGATGGTCCATCTCAAAGCAATGAATGGCATTATTTACATTCACCCGTTTTTGTCAAGAAACAACAGTCATTTCCTTTGAAAACGCTGTAATTTCGTTAACGTTTATAAAATACCAAATGTGGGGAAGGACCCGCTGCCATTACTAATCACCCGTTGCTAATCTGACACATCTCACACAGGTAATGAGAGTGGGATGTTTAGGGTTCAGGTATGATTTCAAGCACCTAAAAAGGGCCACAAACCCAGCTGCTTTCCCTGACCATGTCTTTCCAAAGAAATGCAGGGTCTGGCTTCAGAGCTTCCTTTGATTTTTTTATTCCCCCCCCCGTGCCGGTTCAATCCAGTCTTGCTTATTTTCAAAGACATTTTTAAAAGCTGTGAGATGTGCATTTTCCCTTGCACAGTGCAATGCCCTGAGTTAAACTCTTACAAACTTTGAGTGGTGTTATTAGAAAGATGTCCAAATAGAACTGTACTGGTAGCATCTCATGTGCCAAACGTTTGATGTCAGGGAATTATTCTGCTGTCTCTTTTAATTTCCCTGGTACTCTGTGTTTATCCCCTGCTTTTCCTTGCACTTCCTCTCGCAGATAACTCCCTCTCATCAGATTTATGTGATGTGACATGAAGAAATGTACAACTTTTTCTGCTGTATATCTCACTATCAGTTAAATACAATATCACTAATGATTTAAAAAAAGAAAAGATATAGTGCTGATCTGAGCTCTTACTCAAATGCCTTATTCAAGCAAATTGTTCTCCCTGGACATTGCTGTTTGTAAGAGAATTGAAGGTTTTGGCAGCCAGCATACCATTTTTTTTTACAAATTACAGGATGTCTTGCAGAGGAGAGGGGTGAAATAAAGCTGCATCATTTGGGCAATAGGGTGTTACGGTGACAGAAAACATTGCTTGCAAATAAAATGAAGAAATCTGTGATTGATGATGAATTAACTTGATCTGCCCCAGGAAGTACACACTCCATTATCTGGACAGGTGGCATCTGAGTTCATCTGACACCAAATTAGCACTGAGGAGGGAGATTTATTGTTGGATGCAGTCACCCTGGCACCACCTGTTGCACACTGTAATGAGTTCTCCTGCAAAAACGCTAGTAAGAAAAATGACTTGAGACTCCATGAAATATTTATTGTATGCTCCTGCTTTGTTCTTCCTCCCCACCCCTCCCTATTCTTTAGGCTGTTTTCCAAGATGAGTGCAAATTCAAAGAAACCTTGCTGCCCAATAACTACAATGCATATGAATCAAATGCTTACCACGGTGCTTACATAGCACTCAGCAAACACGGGAGAGTGAAGAGAGGAAACAAGGTTTCTCCTGCTATGACAGTGACCCACTTTTTACCAAGAATATGAACACTAACAATGCAGAAGATTAAATCCCAGGAAAAACTGTTTCATTTTTGCACATGGGAATAATCTCCCAGGTAAAGTATTTATACTGTTCATTGAAAAAAAAAGAATCTATATGTATGTGTATAGTTGGATAAAAATATTTGTACTAGATTCATCACATAGCATATGTAATATGATGCTGCTTGTCTTCTACTGTGTACAAATTTTACATGGCTATGTGCCTCCTTTGGTGCTGAACAGAGAAAAATACAAGCTGGAGTGCAAAGGAAAAAAAGTATTTGGAAGATATGGAATGGCTGTGGATAATAATCTAATCAATTGTAGGTTATTTACTAATGAATGTTAATTACCTCAGATAATAACCTTTCATAGTGAGCTGTTTACATATCATGGGCCAAATCATCAGATGACTTTGCTTCACCAGAGCTTCAAGCAGTTCACTCCATCTGAATATCAGCCTGCACCTCCCCTCCTACACGCCGTGTCCTGTCTCATGAAGTCCTCAATCTGTTCTGATCATTAGGGTGCCAATTCCACAACCTTTTCTACATAAGCAAACCGTCTACCCCCAGAGCCCCTCTGCCTCTGAAAGGATTCTCTGGGGTCTCCTCCCATGGACTTGTTAGCAGAATGAAGACCTACAATCAATCTCCCTAGGAAGAGCCACAGGATACATCACAGATGGGTCCCAAATGCAAAATATATTTGGAGCTGAGGATTTTGAATGCTGCCCCCTTGGCGTTTTGTGAGCTTAGTTTAGACCCACATCAAATATAGATGTGTCCACCTTTAATATAAATAGATGTGTGTATATATATACACATGGGATGCATGAGTGTGCATCCATGTAATTACGTACTTTTAATGAATCAATCATCCCAGTCTCTAGATGTCCAGGTGCCTTTATATGCGTATGCACGTAAAATAACACAAATATTTAAAGGCACTGTATTTCATTTAGGCTGAACCTTGTTAATCTCTAAGAACTAGAACTGGTCTTCAGGATGCATTTTATAAAATGTATGAAAATCATGAAAGCTCCCAGCAAAGGGTTATTTTAGAAAACTTCTCCATTTCTCCTATTTACCTCTTTAGACATATTTGGTTCCTCTCTATCATACCTCACTGAGGTACAGAGGACAGAGAAAGGTTATACAAGCATGCTTTCCTCCTGGGTTGAGGCAGAGGAATTTATGCCATAATTCCAATTTCTGTTGCTTGCACAGCATCAAAGACAACACTGCAAGCTGTATGAAATACTCTCCAAAGCTCTCCTAGAAGCCATACAGATGGTGCATAACCTTGCCTTACTATTTTGACAACCTTTTTCCAGATCACCAGTGAAGCTACATTCTCTGTGCCTTTCACAGAGTATTTTAAGAGGCCCTAAGTCAATAGTCACTATAAATGTCCGTTACCAGAAGCCTTGGGATTCCTGCATTGATGGAGTGCTCCTAAATTTGAAACTAGATTCAGTGCAATGTCAGAGCATGAGCATTTTCAGCATAGATGGACAATGCTGCTGCAGAAGTGAACATCTGAGTGCGAGATAATCTCCCACGTCCAGCCATAATGTGGCTATGTCCAGCCTTGACATGCCATTCTATTTGCAGGGGGTGTCTGTTTATGATGAATTTGAGCCTTCTGACATACATAAAAAGCAGTGTGAGGGCCAGATCCTCAGTTGGAGTAAACCAGCCTAGTAAGACTGTCAGTCCACAGCTGCAGAAGATTTGGCCCAACGAGCACACCTACAAGGACGTGTCTACAGCCATGCTTTCTGAAAAGTTGTCAAGACAACTGTTTTGTGAACAAGATACAGGTTGTTTTTTTGCAGTTGTTTTTTTTTTTTCCTCAAATGTAAGTGGCGATAACAGTGTAAATGAAGAGAAAAAGGAATGGAATGCTGCTCACAGTACGTGAATGGGACACTTTGGATATGTCAAAGGATTTACTCTTCATTTTCTGGTCTTGCAGTATGTAGAGAGAAGCCAAGTTGGTAAGCTTTGTTCATCCACGATGTGTGCAGCAGTTTGCTTTGGTAAAATGTGCATTTTAAGAGAAAAAGCAGGATGTTTTGAGTGGGGGGTGTGGGTCAGAGAGAAGTTAGAAGGATATCAGACAGTTACATCAACCTAGAGTCCCTAGAGGTACCGACAGGAAGACTACAGCTGAGCTGAAACACTTTAGCTGGCAACCTGTATCCTTGTGTTATATCCTTAATTGTCTTTGAAATGAAGTTTGAAGAAGGATGGAAGAGTACGTGGATGTAGAAGAAATCATCGTTTGGATGCTGACACACTTTTGTTTCTGATTACAGCTTAAACCAATGTGCTTAGGATAGGATGAAGTCTGTTCCTTCTTAAACCAGTGCAGTCTAGAGTAACTTATTGCCAGTACTGATAAATTATGGGACAGCTGGCATAAAAGCTGAGAATCCGACTCACTGACTCCATTTTGCACATACTGGTCAACAGCAAGAACCATAGACCAGGACACAAGAAGTCTGTTTGTATGCAGCCTGCTGGGCTGAGCTTGTTCTTAAGAACTTCAGATCCTTGCGGATGCAGTTTTGGTGGGCATTTGGAAAGCCCCACCAGTCAGTCTGCTGTGTTACTATTTACACCACTGCTTTTCCCTTATTGAATACAGACGCCAACCAGATTAACACTGAAGTCAACATTACAATCAAGAAAGGTCTTCCAGTGCCAGGAATCCTGACTAACGTGAGAGTGAATCACGTCATTGTCAGAAGTGACAACGAGAGATGCCATTGTCAGGAGTGATAGCTGTGGCAAGAAACCCCTCCAGCACAAGTAGTGCACTACTGAAGCACTGTGAAGTTTTAGACTAGTTGTACAAGATACCTTGACACAGGTAGTTCTTAATGGCTACATTCAAGAGAGGAGTCAAGGCACGTGTTGACACACCGCTGCGGATGTGCCAGCAGTCTAGGGGCAGCTCACAGTAGCAGAATGCACTGTGGCAGTGTTCAAGAAGTTACACAACTCCCCTGGGAAATGGCCTGATCCTGTTCTGCCTCATGCTTGAGCAGCTAAATTTCACCTCCTCCTCCTCCTCAGGCTGTTATCACCTGCAAGGAAGAAGGAGGATATAGGAAGACCACCACTCATTTTACACACCTGGGGATAAATTTGTTGAGCTGGTACAGAGGGGAGAAAAAACCCCAAAGCATTTATAAACTGAATGTACACGATACAGAGGCTATGGAGAGAATATGGGCACAGACTGGCAAACCCTCAAGCAAGACTTTCTTTGAAAGAATAGTTCCATGTATATGTGAATACGTAAAGAAAACTCATGAAAGTAAAGGAGTTCCCCAAACCAGGGCGAAATTAGGGACCTCTTCTCGTGGTGGTCCCTTCCAAAGCCTGACTCATCTCCGTGTGCATTAACACAGAGTTATGAAATGGGCTGCAGGCTTTGAAAGCATCGCTGTGAATGCCCCACACCAGCCTGTCCTACCCATATTTTGCACATGGGATTCTCCTATAGAGTTGATACCTGTTTTCAAGGTTTCTTCTTCCTTAGGCAAGTCCCATAATAATCTAAGACCTAGTCCACCTCTGTCAGAAAACAGTCTTGACTGGAACTGAAGCATGTTCTTAAATAACCTAATTTCTCCCAAATGTGCAGAGATGCAGACACAAACAGTGGAAAAGAACAGTAATTTTTGTATACCTCACTAACTATTTCAATTCCAAGATTTTATTTTGCACAGTAAAATGGTGCCAAAGTTCTCACATTATTTTTTTTTTCACTAAAATATACCTCATATTCTGACTCAATGTGGTCTCACAATTGAGACTGTAAATTTGCAGGAAATACAAAACTATCCAATCGTTTGTGAAATTGCTTATATTTTTATATGTATGTGCTGCGCACAATAGTTTAATGTATTCATGAAATAAACTTTTATACATTTTTGGTAGTGTTTTGACTCTGAATCCCTCTTAACATTTGGTTCTTTCCTTGCTACACACACACACACACACACACACCCCCTGGGACTGACTTGGGAGGGCAGTTTCCTGGAACCATCTCTGAAGGTTTTTGCCTCTCTGTATCTCAGAGTACTTTGGAAACCCTGCCACGTTTCAGTGATTTGGTAAGATTCACATTCTCTGATCCCAAGCTGTCACTTAATCTGTCCTTCTGTTGTGTGATTGCAGACCTCTCCCAGCCTGAGCACCCAAACTAAAGTATTAGAAACCAATAGCTGGCAGTTTGCCCCCTGCTTTTTGGCTGAAGTGTGCTGTTCAATCCACACCAGCACGATACTGCAGAGCAGACAGATTTTCAAGGCTGTGATTGCTGGTAGTCCTCCTCAGGAGCACTGTCTAAACTCTGTTCTCTGCTTTTGTGTTTTGGCTGCCTATGCTCCCCCACAGTAGCTCCCTTTCCTTACCAGTCACCAGGAATTCTTGCAGCTCTGTGTATGTGCCACATTTCACCTGAGCGAGGTCTGCGTGTCACTGGTGGGTTAAGCAATGCTTCTGTCTGCTACAGAAGTGTCTTTCTTACAGCTCTGAGGGCCAGTCACTGTAGGTGGAAGTGGGAACTGGAGAAGATACACAGCCCACATGCAGTGACTGGAAACAACAGCACAAACTGGCAGCTGATGGAAACCAACCCAGCCTCAGCAGAGCATAAACAATCTGGTAAGGGGCCATCTGCACGGGCTGGGAAAAGGCTACACATGGCCAGCTCACAAGACACCCCCTCAGGCACAGCTCGTTTCTGCTCCCTGTCTTGCAGTTTGGCCTTTGAAAGGTGATGCTGGTGAGTCACACCTAGGTGAGTGCCCAGGTGTCCTGAGAGGCACTGACCATTCCTGTGCTCCCTTCCCTCTGAGTACTCTCAGCTCAGGGGATGAAAAATCATCAGGAAATTTGGAGGACAAGAGATGGTGGCTAAGTCCCACACCTCTATAAGGAGCAGGAAAAATTTTGGCTGAACTTTGCTTGGTTTACATAATTTTCTGCTTTCTCCCAGGTCAGTTGAAACTCAATGGTATACCTGTTCCTACACATACAGCTACAACACAGTAACCTTATCCTTCCCACCACTTTGACTTGGGTCCCTGCCTCAGTAGCTCTCCACTGCTCACCCCAGGCTCTGTTCCCAGGACCCTAAAGCTGTGTGATGCTTGTCAGGAAAGGAGCAGGGGAAAATGCAGTTTAAACAAAAAAAAATAATCAAATTACTTCAAAAGGGACCTCTCCTAGCTCCCTGCACTAATCCTGTCCCTCCTCTTTCTTCCATGTCTTTTTCTCTGACCTGTCACTGAAAATATAACTGCTCCTCTGAAAAGTCTCTCCCTGCAGAGCAGAGCAGAGGAGGATCCCAGCGTGTGCCTCCCCTCCTCCCTCCCCCAAGTCATGATGCCCTCTGTGTCCCCTGGCCTGAAGCCATTGACAGAGACCCATAATCTTGCCACATGTTCAGGCTCTGCGTTCTCTGATGACCCACCACCTATAGGAGGCAGCAGGTGCTGTTTTCGTTAGCTCAATGAGCCTGGGCTGTCAATGGCTTCTGACAGCCCTGAGCTGGCTGGAGGACATACTGGTGTGAGCAGCACACGTGAAAGCAGGCAGCACTACACCTTCCTGAAACCATCAAAAACTGCTCAGCAATGGTAGCAAACTGAAAAAAAAAAAAAAAAAAAAAAAGAAGTAATTGTGTGAAAGAGCAGGAAACCCTTTCTACTCAAAGTTAAGGACTAAATAAACCTTGCCCTGGGAATATTCTGGTCATAGAATCAGAAATATATGAACTGGAATGAATTGCTGGAGGGCTAGAGAGCAATGCAGCACCAACCTCAAAGCTAGGGGAGGTTGCATCAGGAAGAGTCCCCTCTATCCACGCCCTCCAGTAACTGCTGTGGTGGATTCATAATCCATTAAACTCTGGATGAAACTCTGGATAGCCAATCAAAGGGGTCAGTCAGAGGAACGTCTCACAGGGGTCACCAGCACAACTTTGCTGGAAGGGAGTCTAGGAGCTGACAGCATCTTCCTGCCAGGCCTTGGCACATGCCACATGCAGCCTGTGCACCAAGCAGAGAATGGCTTTTTCTGGAACAACCCCCCACCAACACAAACGAGTGCTGAAGTCATCTGAAGGATTCAGTCCCCTGAAGGGGGAAAAAAAAAAAGCTTCCTGGCAGCTGAGGGGTGCCAGGTTACCTCAATGGCACAGGAGGACACAGGTACAAGAATTGCATGGCATCAGTGCAAGCCCAGACCACTTCCCAGGAAAGGAGCTGCAACAGCACTGTTCCAAAATTGGGCTGCACCGAACGCTTGCTAGAGCCAGGCAGAAAGGATCTGACCTCCTGAGGCTGATTACTGCGTGATTACTGCACTTTTTTCTTTAATCTGTTAATATTATTGCCCTCTGGTGGCTATTTTGTTATCTAGCAGCTAGATGTTCGAGCCCAAGCATGCGTTCAGCGCCCTGAGCCTGGGCACAAGAGGAGCAAGAGGCTACAGCCTCATGGCTGTGGTTGGCTGCAGGCTTCAGGTCCCTCAGTGTGTTGGCATCTGTGGCACCCTTACCCAGGAAAGGCACAATTTTAACTGGGTAATCACAGAACACAGTATCTGGGATTCAGGTTTCTTGATATTCAGCTTTCCTTGACACTAGGCAGGTGAGTCGATCATGAAAACTACTTTGGTTTTACTCCAAGTTTTCGAACCTGAAAATTTGCCAAGGTTTTTGCAAACATAAAACTGGAGCCTAGGCATAAAAGGCAGTGCCAGGTGGAATGCCTTGAAGGACATAAAATACAAAGCTCATTGAATCCTGCTGCTCCTCTTTGTGACACGTATGGCAGGAAACACTGTTCAGCAGCTGCAGAAAGCAGCGGCCTTTTCCAAATTATACTGACGACAGCAGTTTTAAAGCACATTAAGAAATCCCTTTTTTTCCCCTGTTACCTCACTCAGGGCACCCTTACAAATAGTGCTATGGGACCACAAGTGATCTCAAATGGTACAGGCTCCCAGAGATGCTCCTTGCAGGAGCAGGAGCCCCAGGGAAGATGCTGGTGCTCTAGCTGCCAGGGGGCAGTGTGCCACCTGCAGAAATGATAATTCCAGGGGAAAATCAACAAAACAACCCCCCCAAAAAAAACAGAAGGAAAAAAACGCAAGAGGGGTCACTCACACAAAACCAAGCATTTTTAAGAAATTTACTGAGCAGTGATTCACTTCACCAGCAAAGTCTATAGCATCATGCAAATGCTATTGCCACTTCTCCATCAACTGCTGAGCTAGCACAGTTTTTCTAGAAGAGTGGCAGCTACTGTACTGAGTTTCATGAAAAAACATAGATCATTTCTCAAAGCAAAACTAATGGTTTTCAATTCAGTAAAAAATAAAAAAAAACCCTTTCAGATAAGATATTTACTTCCCTTAGAACACGCAAACAGGTACACCAGAAAAGTGATAGCTGAAAGCATTTTGATTTTCGGTTTTCACCCATTTCTTTTTTAGATCAAGAAAGTTTATATCAGAAAATGTCAAATTTTGTTCAACAGGTCCTTATTTTCTGTGTTGTAGAAAAAGCAAAAAACTCTTCCTAGTTTAAATGATAGATATGTGAGACATATTAAGGTTCACACATTTTTCCTTCTTTTAAAACTGAACAGGCTGACAGCCTGAGACCAGAGGGCCAGCCTGCACATTTTGTACCTGTGTCACCTGACATTGATGCTGCTGTAGGGAAGGCAGGAAGGAGGTTCAGGCTTGCCCAGTGCATTTAATCTAAGCCTCCAGTCCAGTTTCTGTGAATTTCTGTGCAGGATCCCAACGCTGATCCTAGGAGAGGGATGCAATGTTGAAATCTCACCTGAGGACCTAATTGCCCCCTGGTCCTTTTCTACTTATTGAAACTTGGTGTCGCATGGAGGATAGCGCAGCGTGGACATCACAGGATCTCCAGCAGCTCTGGCAAGCTTGTCTGCTAGGAACCACAATGAGAAACCACAGCAAAGTTGAGGGCTGGGCGCAGTTTGTCCATCAGCTAAACTCAGCCTTGCAGGACAGGCCCACAGCTCTGACCAAAGGTGCCTCCAGGGCCACAGCCTGGATCAGAACAATCTCTCCAGTATTGCTAATTAGTGCCCTCAGGCTCTGACTGGGCAGAGAAGCTGCTGCCAGAGCCCTGAGGGCACATATTGGCCCTAATAGCCCTGACCAACCTTTCCTGGGACCTCCTGGACTGAGAGACATCAACCATAACTCTGGAGATGAAAAATGCGTTTGTCTGGAAATTGGCAATATTAAAGAGATTAGCATAAATTTTCACAATTCTGCACAACATTTTTGATTCTGGAACTGGAGGAGAAAGACACCTCTGGGAAAAGGTTCACAGTGGGAGTCTGTAGCTGGAGAGGCAGCAGAGAACAGTTTACAGGGTGCTGGACTAGAGTTTGGGGAGTCACTGGCTCAGTTCTCAGCTCTGCCACAGGATTCCTCTGTGACCACGGACAATGCATGGAAGATCTCTGCACTGTATCTTGTGTGCAGGGAACAGAATCACAGAATTACAGAATCACAGAGTTGCTTGGAAAAGACCTCTAAAATCATCAAGACCAACCAAGGCTGCAAAACTGACACTGTAGGAAACTCAGTTAGCCATATATGCTGGATTGGGACAATTCTGATAAATGAAGGGTGGACAAATACCTCAGCAATGTATTTTTCACTTCCTAATAATACCATTGCCATCTTCTGTATGTTGCCTTTCATGTACTGAAACTGCAGCCAGATTTGTCCCCTTGTCTTCTCCAGGCTGAGCAATCACAGAATCACAGAATCACAGAATCAGAGAGTGGCAGGGGTTGGAAGTGGCCTCCAAAGATCATCCAGTCCAACCCCCTGCTAGAGCAGGATCCTAGAGTAGATCCCACAGGAACACGTCCAGATGGGTTTGAAATGTCTCCAGAGATGGAGACTCCACCACCTCTCTGGGCAGTTCCAGTGCTCTGTCACCCTCACAGCAAAGAAGTGTTTCCTTATGTTAAGATTAAACCTCCTGTGTTCCAGTTTGTGCCCATTGCCCCTTGTCCTGTCACTGGACACCACCCAGAAGAGTCTGACCCCATCTTCCTGACACCCACCCCTTAGATATTTGTAAGCATTGATGAGATCCCCCCTCAGCCTCCTCTTCTCCAAGCTAAACAGACCCAGCTCCCTCAGCCTCTCCTCAGATGGGAGATGCTCCAATCCCTTCATCATCCCAGTGGCCCTGTGCTGGACTCTTTCCAGTAGCTCCATGTTCCTCTTGAACTGGGGAGCCCAGAACTGGCCACAGTATTCCAAACCCCACAGCCAAATCCTCTCCTTGTACATCATACACTGCAGCCCACATACATCTCAGTGGCCCTTCTTTGAACTTGCTCCAGCTTGTTAACATCTCTCTTGCAATGTGGAGCCCCAAACCAGACACAGCGTCGGATGTGGCCTCGCAGAAGGGAAATAAATGCTTCCTTCAATCTGTGGGCTATACTTTTGCTAATGCAACCCAATATGCCATTGTTTTTTCAATAGTTGCATTGATAGTCTTTCTTACACTAAGAAGTCTCAGAGGGTAAGGAGTGGCAAAGGCAGAGAATCTGTAAACCGGGGATTCCCACTCTCAAGGGAAACACCAGACATTCATTTAAGATAGTTTTGTATAAGAGCATGACAATGGGGTGAGATTATTGTCTGGATTTCATAAGTGATTCGCAAACAAATTAAAATGTTGTGAAACAATCTGGTCTCTATGGAGCTTAGCAATGCTCAGTTCCATTCCCACTGTTGCTAAGGAAAGGAAAGGATATTCAGCATCTTGACAGATATTTGCAGGCCATGATCTAAAGGTGTCTCAGTGACTTCAGTGTGCTGGTCAGTAGTAGCTGTGTAACTTAAGCTCATAAAAGGAATTAAACAGCCCCAAATCTCCATTCTGTAGCTTGTTTTGTTTCGGTGTTGGTTTTTTTTAATTATTTTTGCATTTACTGAAGCCCCCCTGCTCTACATCAGTTTACACAACAGAGGACAGAATTAGGTCCCAGTTATTTACAGATGACTTTCTTCCTTGGAAAAATGACCCAACTGCACCTCACATTTGGAATCACAAATGACTCAGCAGAAGCCAAGAGGACATTTGGTTTCCTTATCAGAATGCAAGAGTGAAGGAGGAAGTAAGAATCTCTTCCAGCTGTTGGGTAACTGAGAGGGAGACTGAGGCTAAGACAAACAGTGTGAGAATCTCTAGGTTTAATATACATAATGCAAACTGGAATTACAGTTAACTGCAGTGACCAATCCTGGCTGATGAAATAGCTGTCACTGGAAAAAAAAGGTCCTAAAAACAACCAACCAAGTATGCAGCCACAGGCGGAGATTTTTTTTCTCTCCAGCCAAGCTCTGCATCCAGCTCAACCCAAAAGCATGTTTGTTTTGGAAGCCATAGTCTGCTGAAAAGTGTTTGGCCAAAATCCAAGGGGCCAATAAGTCCAGATGAGCTGAACAAGCTATGTCCCTGGATCATGAGATATGAAGATACTATTCGATCTTGTATTGCATGCATGCATATTATTGTTGGTTATTTTTTGTTAAAGGGTGTGGACCAAAATGCCTTGATCCGGACTAAATTTCTGTCCCCTAAACCAACTGTTTACAGTTCACAGTTTTAGTGTGTGCTTGTGAATTCATGGACCAGAGCTCACAGCACTAGAATAGCTCCTCCAAGGACAATGCAACCATACTGACTTCCATCAAATGGGAAATCCTTAGTGATAACGTATACACCAACAGAGCTGTTTGCAGTTGTATTTTTCAGAGCTATCTGGAGAAGACCATCCATTTTTTTCTTAAATATTTGTTATGAGAATTGATCCATCCTCAGTCATTCCAGGTGATTTGAGCCTGTATTTTTTTCCTGGGGTTACTCTGTCTGTGACCTGGGCCCAGCGCTCACTGAACCAGCACAAATCTTCTAGTTTACTGAAGAGGCAATAGATCTGCTGCTAAAACATAAGGAAAGTAGTTATGATAACCAGCATAGGTGTCATTCAGTGAGATCATAATCTTTTTCAATAGCATTTTAACTGTCATCTCAGTTATCCAGTGAAAGACAAGTTAACTGCAGGGTCAAGACAGACATTTACTGTAGGGTCAAAACACAAGCAGTTACTGCAAAGTAGTGGACACACGACAAAACCTTACCCTACCTTGACTCTTGGCAATGATTCTATGCAGCCATGAGTTCTGACCTCAGGCTGAGCTGATGGGAACAGCAAGTAGCACAAGCAACTTATTTGACTCCAGCCTCATGATCTTGTGTAATTTGGTCCACAATCCCTTACTGAAATTATAAGTACTTCTGCACTTTAATATAACCATGTAGCTAACCCTATGCAAAAGCACTAAATCTCAGTGCTAGACTAACAGCAATGTTGGGAAATGGGAAACTTTAGAGTTTTCCCAAAATGAAACAGTCAGCCTACTTTCCACTACCTTGCAATGTAATACAATAGGAGATAGATACACGAACTGATTTTCTTGTTGAGGTTGTAGATCTGCATCCTCAGTATTCCTATGGGACTAGAAGCAAGCACACCAGGAGAAAGAGCACGTTTCTTTAAATAAGACACACTGCCTGGGTAGGCAGGTCAGCAGAACTGTGCTTACCTGTGTTGGATGATCTGTAGCCCAGGGCAGGTTTCAGAACCTAGGCAGATAAGCCCGTCCATGACAGCTCACCAGAAAACACCACTTGGCAAAGGCAACAACTAGAGCAATAGAAAGAGGAGAGGACATGTATGGGGCATGTACAGATGCCACATTCTGTAAATCTTGAGCAAATCTCTAGGCATTGTTGAAAGATTAAACTTGCAAAATTAAAAAAAAAAAAAAAAGATAGGATAATATCAAATATGGTTTAATTACTGCAGCCCTATAACAGTCAACATGGAGGTCTATAAGCCACTGTGCAAATTCTTCTGTATGTAATTTCTTATGTATGTTTGTGTTCTGTACAACCTCAGTTTATGTAGAGCTAGTCATTAACTGTCATTAATGTTTTAATTCATTTCCATTCTTTCCCTGGAAGTGGAGACTGAATGAACCATGGAGCCAGGGCTCTTGGTGTGACACCAGTGTCAAAGAGACATAGTTCAGGGTAGGCAGGAAGGTTAGCCAGCCTCTGGCATATAAGGAGGTCCATTAGGGCTATATGAAGATAATAAAGAAATTTGTTTTTATTGAAAAAGAAGCGTTTGGTTGCATTTCTATGATTTTTAATTTTTTTTTAAAAATGTCAGACAGCAAATCCTTGGTTTTGGAAAACTGAGCAGTTCAATGAGTACAAAACTTCAATAAAGATGACAAAACCAGCCTGCTTCTTTTCTTTGAAAGAGAATGCATTTCCCAACCAGCCCTGGCATGACACCAGCTTGTGCCAGCTGTGAAATGGCCAAAGATCAGCAGGGCCCAGGTGCAGGATCAGTGTCCCAGCAGCTGATGAACCTGTGCATCCAGGGCACAACGTGTCACTCAAGTTCCTCCTTGCCAGCAGCATGATGGGCTGATAAAGCAACACGAAGAACTATTGTGTCTGCAATAAACAAAGAAATATTTTAGCTGCAAATCTACCCAAAAAGCCATTCTGTGATGGAAAACCTGAATCAGGGGCAGAGTTCAAGACATATCTTTGCCAGATTTCCATTCAATCTAATAAAAACTTGTCTATCACAGAATCACAGAATCATCTAGATTGGAAAAGACCTTGAAGATCATCTTGTCCAAACATCAACCCAACACTGACAGTCCTCAACTCCACCATAGCCCTGAGTGCTGTGTCAACACGACTCTGAAACACCTCCAGGGATGGTGTCCTGGTTCCCCAGGCACAGCCCCGTGGGCCAGCCAGATTTCTAGTTGGGCTTTAGACCTCCTAGGTTTCTCCCTGCACAGCCTCACAACATCTTTGTAATCATCCTGGGTGGGTTCCCCCTTCTTCCAAAGCCCATCAACTCTCCTTTTCTTCCTGAGTTCCAGCCAAAGCTCCCTGCTCAGCCAGGGTGGCCTTCTCTGCCACCGGCTTCTCTTACAGCACACGGGGACAGCCTGCTCCTGTGCCTTTAAGACTTCCCTCTTGAAGAGTGTCCAGCCTTCCTGGACCCCTACACACTTCAAGACCATGTGGTCCAGGTGCCCCCATCACAGAAATACCTCAACAAGCAGACTGTAGCTTCTGAGCAAAGCTGAGCTAACACAATTTTTGGTGAAAAAATGAAGTCACTGTGACTTGTCTTGCCCTGCCCTTTACAAAATCTCCATGTTGCTTTAAAGTGCTCCAGAACCATATATTCATCTTTCAGTAGCTTAGGAAATCTTTCTACTTCCCTTGCATTAGAAGCAATGCATGGTTCAGCTATGGGCTGATTCATTTATTGCTTAGGTTTTCAGGTTAAAAAATTGCTCTTTGAATGAATAGAGAAAATGTTTCTCAAATCAAGTTTTAGTTTCAAAGAGATCCCACTAAAAATAAATTTCAGAGCCAAAGAGCAACACATGCGATTGTACTGTAAGCAATTCTAACCATATCAGTTATATTACTGTCCCACAGCAAAAGGGCCCTTGGCTGATGATGAGGTTGTCTGCACATGTTGTCTTTTGACAGTTTCATTGCATTCCCTCCTCCCTCTTCACATTTTCCATTCTTCATTTCTCTAACCTAAGCCTTTTTATCTCCCAGGAGACAGAATTGAGTGTAACAAGTGTACCCAAGAGACTGGAGTAAGTTAAAACTAGGTTAGAACAGAGCTTAGTATCTACTCCCATCTTCTGTCTAACAAAGGAAAGTTATCCTGGCAGTTTATTGGAAACTGTCAGTGAATGCAGTGTCAGATATTACCATATCCAATATCACACAATCAGAGTCAGATTTAGGTGGGAGGGGACCTCTGAAGTTTTCTAGTCCAAGCTGAGATCACAACAGCACCAACTCCCAAGCTAGATCAGCTCACTCAGGACCTTGTCCATTCAAGGTTTGAATATCTCCAAGGCTGTGGGCTACAGCCTCTCAGGGCATCAGCTTAACCACTCTCAGGGGAGGAATTTTTAACTTCTCTCCAACCAAAATTTTCTTTGCTGCAACTTGTGAGCATATCGTACTTTACCCTAATTTACTGGTACTTATTCCCAGTCTTAATGAATTTCAGATACACAGGTTTTGTACAGAAAGTGTATGATACAGAGAGCTGTGAGAGCAAACTGTTTGAAAACAAGGTGCCAGTGATGGAGATGGCTGGGAACCAATTCACTCACTTTTATCCTTTTTTTTTCCTAACGTAAAATGTATGTTACATATTCTGCTCCTGCTTTGTTAGCTTCAATTCCTCCTTTTTTCATTGCCATTCATTAACCTAATGTCAGTCTGTTTGGTTTGCAAATAGCACTGAAAAATTCTTTGTAGTTGCATTTCCAATCTCTTTGTCAGAATATTTTGTAATATCAGTGTATCTTTTAAATCTTGTAAACTTTTTCTTTATTTCTTTAAATCTGAAACTAAACTGATGTTAGAGAGGTCAATTTTTAAAATGTCATATCTTCTTCAGAAAAAAATTTAGAGCTTACATAATCACTGAAACTCAGGTGCAAAGCTGTAGGGGTAGACTGGTGAGATTAGACTGCCTAGACATTATTTTCACGTATGTCTAGATTAAATATTATTGCTGTAAAGTTAAAACCTTAAGGGTTATGGATAGTATACTGAATTTTTCATCCCCAAAACCAGATCTGAAATCATAAACCAAGAAAAATATCATTAAAATAAAAGTGTCTTCTAAAACTTGTGCTTCTGCTTGTGGGGCTGCCATCACCAACCCCCCGAGCCCCTTGTGTACTCATTTCTCAAGAGTAAACTCATATTGCAGCTGAGGAACCAAATGTCCTTCAAAGACAATTTACATCAGACTCCAACCTAAGTGCCACCAACCCATACAGGTTTTTACAAGAGATAAGGAGTTCACACACCTAAAGGAGTATCTATAAAGCTGAGTTCTCTACTTTGTGTGTGTTGATGTGCAGGAGAAAAAAAAAATTCCTTGACCAGTTCAATAGCAACACTATTTCAGTAGCATTTGGCTATGAGGGTTTGGATTCAATACAGCAGCCAAAATCCAACATTGAACATTGTAAGAGCATCAAGAAATTTAAGTTCCCTTCAACCCTGAGCATCCAAATGCTTCTGTTCCAAGTCTGTAAAAGGAGCACAGGAAAAGAAGGCTTCTCTGAGGGCACAGGTCTGTTTACACTGAGTGTTTCCAGTACTAAGAACTGAACAGAAGTGAAGGAACAGAGCTGCTGTGGGCAAAATGCTTCACAAACAGCTGAGTGCCAGCTTCTAAACTAGAGTGTAACCAAGAGGAGTCTTCCTTAGACTGCTTTTTATTTCGTAGCTCCCTTTTCCTGCAGATGAGGGGGTGCACCTACCGAGGTGCTTCAGCTGCTGGCTCAGCTGTTGCTCGCCCCTGGGGAGACCTGCCAGCCATGGATATCTTCTGCTGGCTCTGCAACCCCAGGACCTGTGCCCCAACCCATGGCAAACCCACCAGGCAAAAGTCACCCCGCACATGTTTAATGTCCTACTCATCTCAGGTCTGATGGGTTAAAGAGCATTTGGTTATACCACGTTAGGGAATGCAGGAAACAATGGAGATATACCCAGGGAAGAAGGAAGGGTTGTGCAGTGAAACAAGGGATAGACAAGTGCTGCGGGCTCTTACTGTTGGGCATGTGGATTTTATTTTATAGAGGGTAGACTGATGTGAATCAAGGTGGTCAGGCTAGGATCTGAGCACCAAGAGCAACAATCAAAGGACACTCAGAGAAAGCATGCAGAGGTCTCCGTGTGAGGGCTCAAATTGAGTTGGGCTGTCTAGTTTTGAAAAAAGAGAATTAACTTCACTTTTAAAAAAAAAGAATTAACTTTCACTTTTAGATGAACCTTTCTCAACCTTAGATAAAGTTGCACACCATGAGATGATGTGTTTTTAAATATATGTACATATTTTAAGCTACAGATTATCAGAACTTGATACCACAGGACACTGAGAAAGGGCATTTAGTTCAACCACCTGCACTGCTGAAGCAGATTGCCCCATGATGGGGGGTAATCTATGCTGGGACCCACCCCCAGATCCCCACCAACTTTTCTCATTTGTCTCACCCTAGGGCAAGGTCATCCTCTCTCTACGTACCACCAAGCATCTTAAATGATCTATGGGGTGAGCTGTGTCCAGGTGCTGACCTGAGCTGCAGGAGAAGCAGGTCTCCACATGTGAAAGGGGCTTCCCATCCCCAGAGGAATCCATGCCACAACCTGGGAGACTCCATTTCTATAAACTAGAATAATCTCACTGGAAATGGAGGGTATCAGCAGCTCTCTTCACAGATTGTAACCATTCTCTATTCCACAATACCTAGGAAAATTCAGACCCTTTAAAATGACAGAAGCACTCTCTGTTCAGAATACACAACCTTTTAGGGACTGGTTCTGCTTTGACTGGGAGCTCTGCCAAGGATTTCAGCTGGAGGAGGAATGAGGCCCTTCATTTCAGCTAGAGTAAAACAACACAAACAGCATCACAAATACCCAGCTGGAACATATACAGGCAGGGAACTCTGGTTTCTTATCTGCCTCCTCAGAATACAGTGAGATATTGAGGCTTTCCATTTCTGCCTGTCTTTTTTGCATTAAACTTTGAAAACCCATGATATCTAAAGCCACTGGTAAAAAGCTGCCCCCCCCTTTTGAATTTGTGAACCAGAGCTGAAAGCTTACACCAGTCTTCTGTCTGACTGGAAAGAAAAGTGCCAAGAAGAAAAGACAGGCACATCTCAGGAAGACCATCCATCCTGCCTCCTGTAGAGAAAGGCATCGAGGAAGCTCCTCTAGCAATATCACTGCCTGAGCTGCCTGTGCAGGTGACTTTGCACTTCTGAGATTGGACATGGATTTCCAAAATGTACAGAAAGGGTGAGGGGGAAAAAATAGAAGACCCAAAACAATGTATTTGGCAAGCACATTGCAGAAACTGCTGGTACACGCTGCGGTCCCAGATCCAGTGGGCTGTGCTTACCTCATTTGTTTCACGTAGGTGAACCTAGCCAGGATGTTTTCTTTAGTCGTGGGCAGTGTGACAAGAATGGGACATCCAAATAAGGTCACTCAGGATGTGTTTAACAACACCGGGTAAAGTCTGTGGCAAAAGCTCATGCACACACACACACACAGAGCATCCACTGCGCATACCATTGACTTAGTGCGTCATTATTCCTAGAATAACTTCTGGAGAGGCACTCCACCCTTGTATTTCCAATGCTGAAGATGTGATTTTCCTAGAGCCAGTTATTACAGTGATTTTAAGGAAGACGAGGCAGAGGGAAGGGCCCCTGATTTCTCTGACCTCTTTGAAGAGGTGCAGTGCAAAAAAAAATTGTTAAAAGCAGCGGTAGTTTCAAATCTGTCAACCCAAACTCCCTTGTGATCTTTGAAACAGCAGAGAGCAAGAGGCTTCCAGGGCCACCCCAGAAAACCAGATAGCACAGAGTTCTGCAAAAGGACAAGCCACACACCTGTTTAAATATAAGTCAATATGCTGTATTAAGCAACACTGCTACAGGTGCTCCTACGTGACAAAAGGTAGCCCAGCACTGCGAGGCAACGTGCGTTTTCACTCATAGGAGAATCCTGGAAGGCAACCCCATCATATTGAGTAAGAAACTCATTTTTTTAACCTGCAAATTTTTGATGGTGCAAAAAGCAGTTTCAAGGGGTCTACAAAAGCTAACTGAGGGCAAATCACTTGTAGTAACTTAAATTTGTTGTAAAAAACTTGCCTTTCCCTTGTAAGTCCTCTGCAGTTGATGGAAGTGATAAGCAATAAAAGGAGTTACTTTGCCAGCAGGTGGACAAGGGGTGACATACAGTTGCTGAGATCAGGGGTTTACAGATCTGAAATGGTAACTTTTGATCAAAAAATGACCTAAAGCTGAAACTTAAAGCAGTCAAAATGGGGGGAAGTCAGATCCCAGGCTGCTCCCATGACCCTAACTCCGTCCCTTTTGTATACAGTTTTGGGTATAATTTGCAGTTAAATGATCATATTTAAATATATTAGAGAACTTTCTACTGAACATTTGCTTCACTCCACACAGAAAGTTATGATGTTCATTTAGAGATACTCAGTGGCTTGTCCCCCATTTGCTATCTGTCCTGGGCTAGCACCCCAAGCACATCCCGTACTGATGAAGCATGAGAATCACAGGTGTTAAGGCTGAGGCACCTGGCACATTTGACCAACCAGACCTCTGCTGCCTCTGAAGCAAGGAGCAAGGAGATAGCAGGAGCAAGCCTGGGATGAAGGCATGTCAGAGAGAGGTAGGGGAATGATATCCACTCAGGGGTACAGCACCAGTGATTTTCTCAATTAAATGTCAGCCCATGAGCTGGATCCTGTCTTATCCATCTTTTTCTTTCAACCTTTTTCTAAAGTGAGAATTTCCTCACTTTACCTCCATGGTTCCTGACATCCACCATGGCTGGTACCTTCGGCTGCCTCCCAGCTGCCTTTGCAGGATGCTCCCAAGGAAAGCCCTGCGCCACCGTGGTCCCTGACACTGGCTGTGTAGCATCCCTGCAATGGGAAGTGGAAAATGTGGCAATGTGGCCATCCTGACCGTAGAAATGTCCTCATTCAGTCCTAAGGCATAGCTCGGCCCTGTCCCTTCCCACCAGCGTGCCTCCAGCTCCACGTGTGTGGGTTTTCACAGCACCCACTTTCCCTCTTACCTGCTTAAAAGTGTGGGCTCCTCCAGAGGAGAAGTTAACCTATTTTGTTTGTTAGCCTAACATGTTTGAACAAAACTTATCCAAATTATTCATTTGGACTAAAGCAGCAGTTAAAGGGTAACAGCAGTTCTGAGTTTGCCAAAATGTTTTTCGTCTTCAAAGTCAGTTCCATTTTTTTCTTCCCTCTAAACCAAGCCAAACCTGTAAGTCTCTGCAGCTCATTCATTACTGAGAACTGAAAAAAGTTGTCTCAATTGGTCAAACACCTCAGAACAATATGGAGATCTAAAAAAGCATCGACATATATGGTAAAGGTTTCAGAAAGAGTTATTACTGATGCTACAGCATGACAATACAAGAGAAGAAAGATTGTCATCACTTCTATTAGACCAACAGATACAGCTGAAAAAGTAAACAACCTTTCAGACACCTGATTACTTAACCAATAGCTGCGTGGGTAGGAGAAGGTAAGTGGCATACCAGCAGCAGGAATAAATGGATCAGCCTAAAATAAACAAATAAATGGACTGTTAAAAAAATCCACGTGGTGAGAATTTATAGGTTTAAAAGAAACAAACAATGTCTATGAAAAGGTGAAATTTGCATTATCATCCTCACAAGCAGAGACTTAAATAAATTTGCTTTAGCCCAGCAGCTTAAACAGAACTTCGCAAACTCGGGAGTTTTGCTGTCCATATGGGAAACTTCTGAAAATGCCAAACAATTTAACAACTTAAGACCACTTTTGTCTTTGCTCCTTTGACATATAAAAAATTAAACAGCTGCTCACAACTGGCATGTGCTAAAATGGGGTTTGAATAAATTTTTCAAACATCTGAGGACTTTTTCTCTACAGCTAAGACACCACAGAGAGATAAGATCAGTGCATAATGGCAAGCATAGAAAAATTTCGTGATGAATACGAAATATCAAACCAGAAAAACTGCATTCACAACAGAATCACAGAAAATTCCAAGAGGGGATGCTATCCTGTAAGTGCTTCTCACAGAAACAACTGTGTCTGGGGTATACATATCCCCATTTCTCTGGTTGTTTAATGAAAGGGAGCAAAAGAAAAATCACTGAAACAAACAAACAACAACAAAACCCCCAAATATTTGTTTTAATACTAGAGTGAAAAAAATTGGTGGATAATTTCAACAATAAATATATACATTACTTTAAAAAAAAGATAAGAAAAAAATAACCCTCCTTTCCTCCCAAGCCACCTTTTACATTAGAGCATTTCGGATGTTATAACCAGTAAAACACCTGTAGCCTCCATTGCCTCCCAGTGAAGACAGCTTTGTCGAGCTACTCAGGTTAAGACATGACCCTTATACACTTTGGCTTTAAAATGCTGTCATTGACACAGGTGTATCTACACTGACGCAAGTCTCTAGATTTACACAGGTGTGAGAGGAGAATTTGGCAGAGTTTTGCTAATTTTAAACAATAAAATGAAATCAGATCAACTTCTGCAGTTGGTTACAGTTGTACAAATCCATAATGTGTTTGGTGCTGATGGCTCTGCTCCACAGCTTGTTAATGAAACTAAGGATTTTGCATACTGTGTCCAACTAGAGGCTGTAACTGAACCTGGCTGCTACAACTAAAATCCACAGGCTTCTTTAAAAAAAGATAAAAGTATTTTTTGGTACTCTTTTCATTTTTGTATTAATTTTTGAAAGAAACCTTAACACAGTCTAGTTTTGTAACCATTTTAATCCTATCATCATTGCTTTACCCGCACACACAGTGTCCCATTAGTACAGCATTTTCACACAATAAATGGAACCATATTTTTTAAGTCAGAACACTTGTCTGTAAAGCCACAGAACACTGGCAGTGCAACTTAAAAGCAGGTTTTGTGTCTAGGAACATTTTTTAACATCGCTGTCCATTTATTACTTTTCAGCTTGGTCATGTCCCTTGGCAATTCTTCCAAGCTTGCTTGCTGTACCTGAAGTAATAAAAACGTGCCCATGTGAATGATTTCAGGTTTGATTCCCATCCTAGGTGTACTGGCCATGCTAACCTGTATGACTCTGTACAAGACTGCCAGCCAGATGTGAAATGCAGGGTCAAACATGCACTTTTCAAGTATTCTACAGGTAATTTTCAGCTGTTTGGCCAACTTCAAATTATTCAGGTGATTCAAAACGAAACAGTAGAAATAAAAGGGACAGCTTATTTAAGTGGATTGTTCTCATGTCAGGTTTCCTTTGCTTAAATGGAGTGACACAAATATCAACCCAACAGGCTCACTGCTAAACTCACACCATAATGAAGGGGTAATTGAGCCCAGGACAACCTAATATCAGATTTTTATACATTTGCAAAACATCTTAGCAGCATTTGATGTTTCCACTAAATCAGAATGTATTTTGGAAACTGAGAGGGGCGATGGGAATCTGAATAAACACGTCTGAGAATACGAGATCATTCAGGTCTGAAGGGTCATTCCCCTCAGCAGAAGTGCAGGGCAGTGGATTGCTCTTCCAGGATCTAACAGCAGGGGCGTGGGAAGCTCTCAGATGTCACAGGGTTGTAGATAACATTTGAACATATGATTAGCTTTTGTGAGCTGTCTTTAGAAACCTTACATTTTTCCCCCCCACACCTTAGCCAGAGATCCTTCCCCTGAGGTTTCGGGACACTTTTAAAATGATGCTTTGACAAAAATCAAGGATGTGGAGAAGTTTTTCCTGTGTGATGTCACTTTGCTGCCCTTTATAAGTCTCTGCAGAAAAGAAGGGAACCTGTCTGAGGATTCACTCTCCAGACAGAGGGGACGAAGGGAAGGGGAGAAGCTGAGTTGCAGACACTGACCAGCGGGCAGGAACGGCGAGCCATGGGGCACACCAGTCCCTGCAGCTGCCTGGGATGCACACTGCTGCTGCTCTGTAGCCTGGAGGCTGCCCTCGCCTTTCCAAACTCCTCTCCGCTGCTGGATCCCAGCTGGGGCAACGGAGATCACCTGATGCACCTCTACACAGATACCGAGAGGAACAGCTTCCATCTCCAAATCAACGCCGATGGTTATGTCGATGGTGTTCCTCACCAAACCATTTACAGTAAGTAGCTCACTATGGACCTTCAGTCTCCATGGGAGCAAGGGAGGGACAATAAGACTTTTGATTTCTGACTACCTACAGAAAATCCCCTCCTCTCTTTAGGCAGGCAGACAGAGGAGTGTAGCTGTGGGATGGAAAATGTACATAGTTATAATCCTCCTTTTGCTTAACAAATAAACTAAATCACTCCAGAGAAATCTAGTGGATGGGGAATTTCTGGGTTCCTGTGATACTCTGCAGGCAAAAGCTACCTGAATTACCCTTCCCTTCATGATTTTATCCACACTTTCTTGTCCAAGTTCCTATTAGAGGTTTGTGACCACATCCCCCACATAGCTACTTCCCATTGCTGCGACACTATTGCCAAAGGAATTGCACTGAGGAAACTCACCACGGTGGTGGAGAACCAATAGCATCCGTAAAATCTTTATTTTGGGGTAGAGAGATGATAATTACTAGAACTAGGTCATTTCCTTCCAAATACATCAATTCATCTCTGCATTGGAGATTAGTTTGTGAGACAAGCTTCAGATTTGTGCCTTTAATGTAGGTGATTTGCAGAAACTCAACTGTGCAACTTGGGTAACTGAGCGTGCAATAGTCAATTAAATAGTGGGAAACTACGAAAGGCCAGACTGTCGTAAAAGAAGTGCTAAGCATCTAGAGTAATCATTCCCTACTGTAACTAAAAGGTTCTTAGATTGTCTCATCATACAGTTTATTTTAATGGAAAACTAAGGTATTCTTTCTCCTTTGCTAAATATCTGGCCCCAACACCGTAGTTAGTAGAAAAATGGGGGGTTTGTTAAGGCTAATTGTTCTTTCATAGCATTTCAAAAGTACTTCTTATTTAGCAGCACTCAAATCACAATTAGCTAGGCATCATGAAGTCATGTTTATTATTATTGCTGCATAGTGTCTTCTTCATCACTCAATTCAAAACGTAATTATACGTAATGATGTTTTTACATAAATATATAAGGAGCAAACAAAGTTTTTAAAAGTTATAATTTAATCAGAAAGAAAAAAGGATGAAGTTCTGCAATTATTGAATTTTAATTTTTTTTTAATTACTAATGAAACACTTGCAGGGACACGTGCACTGTCTTCTTGTTATTTTTCCTGTGTATTTGAAGGTTTTATAAAACTCATTCCAGGTATGCTGGTCAAGAACCAGTGTGATGTTTTAGAGAACAGCCACCAGCAAAATACCATGTTTTACCCATATCTGCCATGAAGCAAATACACCAATACTTGGAATGGTGGAGCAGGAAGGGTGGAAATCAGACAGTCAAAGGGCTCATGAAAAAGAGGGTGACTGAATCTCTGCCAGGTCACCATGGTACCACGGAGATGCCAGATAAATGAGAAGTGCAAAGTTCTGCACCAGGGCTGCCACAACCCTCTGCAGCAGCACAGGCTGGGAGGAGATTGGATGTGTACAGCCCTCCTGGGTAGGACCTGAGGCAGGCACAGAGTCAAACATAAGTCAACATCACACACTGAGAGAAAGGCAAACCACCTACTGTGGTCAGCAGATCAAGGAAAGTTATTATTCCCACTGTTCTTAGCCATGGAGAAACTGCTCTTGGAGCACTATAGCAGCCCCAGTTCAAGATGAATGTGGAGAAACTGAAGCTAGCCTGGCAGAGGGTTTTCAGGATGGTCAGGAGCCTTGAGCACAATCTGTTGGGAAATGTTGAGGAAGCTGGGCTTGTTTAGTAAAACAAAAAGGAGGTTAAGGATAATCCAATACCACAGGGCAGCCACAAAGATAAGGGAGACAAAATCCCCTTGGTAGTGGGACAGAACTAAGGACAATGGCCCCAGACTGTGGTTTGGGACTTCAGAGGGGATGTTAAGGAATAAAATGGACTTTGGGAGGTTAGCAGAGCACTGGAACATGGCACCTGGAGAGGTGGTGGGTGCCACCTCCATCCTGGGAGCTTTCCAAGGCTCAGACAAAGACAGGGCTAATCTGATCTAGGGTGGGCAATTGTCCCACTTCACATGGGAGGTTGGTTCAGAACCCTGAGGACACTTTGAGCCAGAGCATCTGCGCATCTGCAAGGCAATGAATGGTTCAGTGTCAAACTAGGTCCTGGATTTGACACCTTTGTTTTTCTCAACAGGTGCCCTAATGATCAAGTCTGAGAGTGCTGGCTCAGTGATTATCACAGGTGTGAAGAGTGGGCGCTACCTGTGCATGGACATGAAAGGGAACATCTTTGGCTCGGTGAGTAAGCTTTACTAAGCTTCAAGACTGAGAGACAAATGCAGTCTGCTACTGTGGTGCCTGTTTCCTCAGCTAGGGCAAATCTGTATAGCAACAGTAGGAGGATGCAGATTCCAGCAAGCTGAGGAGCTGCCACTTAGGTTAAACCTTCCTCTCTTTCTTTTTTGATTGCACTGAGTTGTAGAGCTGACAAAAATCATCTGAGTTACTGCTTGGTAAATGAGGGCAGAACAAGAACCAGTGATGGATCAGTCTGAATTCCTTCTGCAGCCCAGAGCCACGGATTGGTAGTAGCTCAAACAAGGCAGCCCTCTGAAAGAAAACGATGCTATCATTATAATACCTTTGCTGAAAACATGGCCCTGCATCTCAGGTCGACATTTGACTAAGCCTGAGTTGTCTGGGTTACAGAGCTGGCTTATCAGACAATCACCTGCTGCAAGATCTCATCCCTCTCTCTGTCTTTAGTCTGCACTTGTCATCCACCAAAACCCTCTGCTCACAGCTCTCATATTTTTTTCCCTAAGCACTACTTCAGTCAAGAGGACTGCACGTTCGACCACAGGACGCTGGAAAACGGATACGATGTGTACCAGTCCCCCAAACACAACTTCCTGGTGAGCTTAGGCAGAGTTAAACAAGCTTTCTTCCCTGGCATGAATCCACCACCATACTCCCAGTTTTTGTCCAGGAGAAACAAAATCCCTTTGTTTCGATTCAACACACCGGAGCCCCACAGAAATACTAGAAGTGCAGATATTGATCCAATGGATCCTCACCAGATCCTGGTCCCACAGAGAAAGATCTCCCTGTTGGGATCTCAGTTGCAGCAGCAAGCAGACTTTTCCCACATGCCCAGGGAACCCATGAGAATCAACCAGAACGACGTGGTCAACCCGGACGACCCACATGCTATGATGGATGCCCGGAGGTACGCGAGTCCTCGCTTTTATATCACAAGATAACTGGGGCCTACCCACTTGAAATTGAAGACATGGGTGAATATAACAGACAAAAGGGACTGTCTAACACACTCAGTCTGATTTCTAACTCTCAAAATGGCTATTAGAAACTGAAAAGACATTGGAAAAAATCCTTAATATCAACTTTTTCACTTACAGATAACAATTTACTGAAAAAACAAGTTGGGCATTTTCCAGTTGGGGATGTTTTACTGGAAAGAAGATACATTTTTGAATAGAATAATACAAACTAAACATTTTAGGCTCTGAATCATCTTTAGGGTGCATCAGCAAAACCCAGAATTTGCTTGAATGAAACAATAAATCCATATTATTTTATTAAGGTAGCTAGGAAGAGAGCTGGAGCATCTGAGATTCCAACAGTCAGGGAATCTTCTTACTAGCACCATCCCTGTCTGTGCAAGCCCAGCCAAACCAGCCAATGGTGTGTTATACTATCATACAGAAATTATATGTTTTCAGCTGTTAAGATTAGAGCTTCAGTCTCTTTTCATGCCCACACGAGTGAAACAAGGATCAGCCTGCTGTCATAGGAGCAGCACGCACAGAAAACTGGAGTAAAGGGCAGGAGAACAGGACAGGATCAAATGGTCTTGTGTAGAAAATGTAACTTCTGATGCTTATTGAATCCCAGCTGAGGTTTGGAAAAAAAAAAAAGAGGACAGTCTCACTGTTCCTCTCAAGTCCTTCTCTATCATACTTCTATATTCACTAAATTCTAGCATCACAATATGGAAATATAATGTAGAAACATTCATTAGTTTTGCCTATTTCCAAGCCAGAGTGAATTACCAGGATTACTAATAACCAACAGTTGGTTAAACAGGATGGTTTGCTTTGCACACTGATGAACTATACAGGGGGAAAAAATTCCAAAAAAACCTTGCCTCACAGGTGTTAAACTATTAATAGCTCATACTGTCATCTAATGAATGAAAATGAGGTTTGTATTTAGAAAAGGAGAATCCAACTTTAGCATCAATGTTTCTATTTAGTTCTGAGCAGGTATCAGATGCTTTATACTTGTAAGAGTGGAATTACGTTAATATTAATCAGGAGATCTCTAATGTTGACAAAAGCTTTTCCCAAGATTGGTATATGTTATGGGTAAGTTTCCTTATCAGAACCCGACCTCCAAATATATATCTGAAGTTTACAAATCTGTAGCTAAGATGTGGTATCTGCAGAGCAGAGCTTTTCACTGTAATTTAGGTGTCAATTTGTTAGCTGGTAGAATTCAGTGTAGCTGGATTGGTTTTAATGGAGGTATATTAATTTCTACAAGGACTCTGAAAATTGTGTACGTACTTAGCTATTTTTCTCCCTTATTTCTTTTCATGTTGATTCGATCTTCCTGTAATTTTAAATCTGTGTGGTTTTGAAAGTTATTCTTGACAGACTCTTCGGCACTCAATAGCAAGGTACCAATGAGCTGCAGAAAAACCCAGTGTGGTAGATAGTTGAGAAGAGCTTTTTATTTTGGTTTGTGTGCTTTTTATGCACATCAAGATGCAGACACTTCTGGGTTTTTATTGGGTATATTTAACAGCCTGACAACGGTCTGAAAGTGATACACTTGTCCCAGGTGTGCTCATAGCAATAATGCAAAAGACATTAGGCTGCATTCTGGTCCTGTTCTTTTTTTATGTCTCATGAAGAACTTCAGTGAAGCCACGGGAGTTACAGCAGTGAAAGAAAATCAAAATAAGGCCCCCTGTGTTTCTTGCTTTCACTGAAATTGTTCTGGATTTAGCACTGCCCTACTGACAGTACTTAAAATAATCTTTTTTTTTTCATATATATGTGTGTATATGTGATATCTCTTTATCTACAACATACAAGAAGTTACATTAGAATGGTCATAGGGCCTGATTCTGCTGTTAGGGTAATTTTCCTACATGGAGTGATTCCTAATTCACATCAGCTCTTAGGAGCTCAGGACAAGCCAAATGATTAGGATCAGACCAAGAGTTCTGCCTCATAATTTGTTGGTTTTCATCCTCTAAACTCATTATGTTGTTGATTAGTTTCAAAGGAAAGGAGTGATTCTAACGGGTTTAGGAGAATTGCAGGGTAGGCAGATAGCTGTGTGTTTTCTTATTCAAAATACAGCATGACTCTCTGCCTTGCTGTCTACACAGTGGAGAGGTGTGATTTTATTTATGTGTTCTAGTTTAATAATTTTACTTGATTCTTATGACATTCTTCTTGGCTTTTGCTCCTTGAGAACTCTGGACTGCAATTACATGAGCTAAGTTTTCATTTTCAACAAATTGTTGTATGCTCCACAGAGTTCTCTAGGACTCTGAGCCAACAGTCCTACAACAATGGGAATAATGAGTTCTGTCTCAATCCATACCAAATCTTAATGAGAAATATTGGAGGGGTTGAATCTCTATATGATCTCTATATTCACACATTAGAACAAAGTAAGAAGGGTTGCTTGCTCCACCAACAGCCAGGGGATTTAATCCCTAACCTAAGAATGAATGCACAATGGATTTTGCATCAAAAAACCATATTTGTAACTATAGAGACCTCTATTGAAATGTCAGAAGAATTAATTCTTCAAAGGAGATGCTGGCCATCACCAGCTAGTAAGAAAGCATTACTTATTTATATTGCAATATTTATTTATTTATTTGAGTGGGTCTTAAGTCCCACAGAATATTTATAAATATTTATAACAATGTATTATAGAGATTGTTTCCTTTTATTGAAGCACCAATAAACTTTTCCTTCTCTCCAAATGGTGGATTTTGCATTGTCTGTTCAAGCCCCCCATTCCCAAAGGACTTGAATGAACAAAGGGTACTAGCTGTGTCTGAACATTTCTGTGTCCCACTACCCCTTGTGATTTTCAGCCTCATAGGTTGCAGTTCCCTGGGGGTTTCATGCACCTCAACCATGAATGTTCTGTGAAAGGTGATGAGAAACACAAAGCTTTAGTAGATCTAGCCTGACCATGAAGGGATTGTCACCTCTGCTGGGAAAATTCTTCTGCAACCTAAAGGCAATGGAAAACCACTGGTCTGGCAGTTCAGTCCTGACAGGAAATATTTGTGATCCTGGCTCCAAGATCTTAGGATAAAAGATAACTGGTAAATTACCATTACTGCTACTTATTGCTGCTCATATGAAATATTCTAACTCCATTCCTAGGGTTATGCTAAGGCTCTGTTTTGCAGCAGACAGGTTACAGATTGAATAAATTGCAGATACCATCCTGATAGTTCTTTCAGGCTCACCAAGACCTAGCAGAGAGCTGCAAAAAGGCAAGTGCCCATGGGCCTGACAGATCATCTCCTGGCAGTGCTTCCCCTCACCACAGATACTCTACTGAGCTCTGTCACAGTAGCATCATTTATATCTTCCATGGTGCCAATAACAAGAGAAGCATCATGCTACCACCAGGTACCACAGTACTGTTGCACTTTGTGGGCAAGAGGATGGTGGTCTTCAGTGGGACAGTGGTCAGGTAGGTGGGGAACTCTCCTCTCTTCAAGATCTGCACCTGGGGAAAAAGAATGCCAGGCACCAGGACAAGTTAGGGGGGGACCTCCTGGAAAGCAGTTCCGAGGAGAAGGACCTGGGAGTCCTGGCAGACAGTAAATTATCCATGAGCCAGCAATGTGCCCTTGTTGCCAAGAAGGCCAATGCCACCCTGGGCTGCACAGGGCAGTGTGTGGCCAGTAGGTCAAGGGAGGTCATTCTCCCTCTCTGCTCTGCCCTGGTGAGGCCACAACTGGAATCCTGCATCCAGTTCTGGGCTCCCCAGTTGAAGAGAGACAGGGACCTACTGGAGAGAGTCCAGCAGAGGGCAATGAGGGTGAGTGGGGGATTGGAGCATCTCCCCTGTGAGGAAAGGCTGAGGGAGCTGGGACTCCTTAGCTTGGAGAGGAGAAGGCTGAGGGGTGATTTAATGAATGTTTGTGAATACCTAAAGGGGGGGTTGAGGGAGGATGGAGCCAGACTCTTTCCAGTGGTTCCCGGTGACAGGACGAGGGGTAACGGGCACAAGCTGGAACAGAGGAGGTTCCATTGAAATATGAGGAAGAACTTTTTTCAGTGAGGGTGACAGAGCACTGGCACAGGCTGCCCAGAGAGGGGTGCAGTCTCCTTCTCTGGAGATTTTCAAATTTCACCTGGATGCAGCCCTGAGGGATGTGCTCTAGGGGATCCTGCTGTACAGCAGGGGAGTTGGACTGGATGATCTTTGGAGGTGCCTTCCAACCCCTGCTACTCTGTGATTCTGTGATCTTAGGGAGAACAAAAATTTTCCCTGGTTTCCCTTATGGTCATACATGATGCCTGTATTGCTTCTCAAGTCACCAGCTCCTTCAGAGGAAGTCCTATGCTTGTGATTTGCATGTTTTTATTCCACATGTACAAATCAGTTACAATGGTTTTGTTTCAATCTTGAAATAATTGTTGGTATTTTCACAGGCTTTACAGTATTCTGAGTGTTTTTTGGACACATTTGCAGGACAGGACCCCAAGTACGACTGCTGTGTACCTCATGGTACCTATAACTGCAGATAAGTGCTTTTGTCTGTGTTGGGGATCAACAAACCTGCCCTGGTATCAGCCACACATCTGCACAGGGTCGGGGCTACCTGGGAGAGAAGTTCCCACTTGCTTCTTCACAGGGCTGATGTGATGCTAAGAGACAAGGAGGAAAAGGAGAAGGGGTGAGCAGCTGAGGAACAGCAGTGACCATCCAATGCCATGCTGTTGCACAGTGCTCAGCAGCTTGCTGCAGCGTGGGGCTTTCGAGTTCCATTTGGTTTGGAGCACAAAAAAGTTTGTAGAGAAGGAGGAAGAAAGGAAATATAAGAGTACGACAGGAAAGCAGAGATGAGAGATATGGCAGGGAAGGATGAGGAAAGAATATGCAGCATCAGGATGGGTGGGGTGTAGAGGCCTGAGCAGGGTGCACTGCTTATGGACTGTGCCGTAGGGAGCTGGTTTATAGGAGTATCTGTCCCAGTCCAAGACCACCACAGCTGAGAACAATCCAGGAGATAAGAGTCATGCTGAGGTCCATAGGGTTCTTTGTGTTTTGACTCCTTTTAGGACAAATGAACAATATCTAGAAGAAAACCACAGGGCACAGCTGCTGAGGCATGGTGTGGTGCAAAATTCTTCTAAGCTGTGGAATACAGAGAAGGAATTAAGATGATACACCAGAGGGAAAAGTCATTTAGAAGGTAAAAAAAAAAAGAGTAAAATTTAGTATTTTGAGCTGTTTTGCATAGACTTTGGGATGAATCTGGACCCACTTAAAGCAAAATCCAAATGCACAAAAAAAATCTGTGTTGTGAACTCAACACTGAGTAACAAAACTGACACCTACAGTACGGGCTCAGCTTCCCATAGATGGGCACACCAGAAAAAAGCAGGCAGAATCTCACTTTGGCTTTGGCATTAAAGAATTTTCTTTGAAGGAAAAAATAAACTGTCCTGCTTCTTTTGGCTGGGTGGGGGTTTGGACACGCAGAAGCCTGGTGCCTCGATGTAACCTCCTACCCTCCCTCCAGCACTCCTCACCCTGCCTTTGGCGGTCGGCTTGGCAGCAGAAGCTGACCACGGCTGTCAGAGCTTTAGGCACGAGGAGGGAGCACACAGCACCTTGGAGCATGAGCTCACAGGCTCACGCAGCCGCCCGACCCGCTCTCCTGCCTGCTCCTGCTAGGCTCTCCCCATCACCCACTGCCCTGCCTTCCCCTTACTCTTGTCTTTACTCCTTAGCTTGTTTTAATGGGGATTCACCCACTTGTTGTTTTTCTTTTCTAATTCTGTGCTTCACGGACATTCAAAGTCCATGCCTAGGACAGGGGTTCAAATAGAGGGTTTATGCTGAAGTTGAAAGACAAAAAAAAAATTTCTGCACCCTTTTCACCCAAATGCCCATGTTTTTCACAAGGATGAATGAGTTTTATTTTTATGAGTCATGTCTGCTTGCAAAAGAAGCATGAAAAACGAGCGGGGTGCTGGTCCCACACAGGTCTCAGACACTGCTGGGAGATGAAGATTATGAGATATATTTGGCTACTCAAGAAATAAGAGAACCCTTAAGGTTTTTTTACCTGGAGTTCTAGCAGAGGAAGACAGGACATGGAGAGTCACACCTGGTCCAGTCTCTGGCTCCAGAGAGCAACCAGCACTGGGCAACTGGAAGGATGGTCCCAATAATGACACCGGAGTGCCTGTTTTTTTCTGGGCCATGTGACACTGGTTTAGACCCTAAAGCATGGTAACTCACACATCTTCTATCACTCTTCCACCTCCTTTTAATCTTTATTCCTTTAATACTGTTAATCTTCATTAACCTACCATGCATCTCATTCTACTTTGTGTCCTGTTCAATGCTTGACCCGGAGAGCATCTTACAGAGATCCCAGTATTTTGCTTAGTAACTCAGTTGAGAGCTATGCAGTTTTGCTGAAGCAGGGGAAAACTGCACGCTGCAGACAGCAGGTTAAAAAGACCACAACCCCCTTGCAGAACTCTGGGTAAATCCTCATCCCCCACAATCCTTCACTGCATTCAAACAACCTCTGGTGCACGAGCCAGGAGTCTTTGCCGAGGCAAAGGCACAATCCTAGATACAGCCCAAATGTTTTTAGAAGGGAGGAGAACTGATTTTAAGACTCAAGAAGTAGTCAGATTGGCAAGTTAAGTTAAAGTTAGCCTCAATTTTTATGATTTTTTTGGTGTTTTACTGAGCTTGAAATCTTTCTGTAAAGTAGGTCTCCCATTCTCCAACCCTATTCTGAGCATTTAGAGAAGAGCAGGACTTGTACCATTCATCTGCCCAAGAGTGAACTTCACTCTTGTGTTGGCTTTCAGGGTAAGCAATGTGCTCAGGAAGGCACAGGTTGGAACAGCAACGTTCCCTCCATAAATAACCATGCCTTAAACCCCAACTCCTGCATCTGTTGGTAAGAGGACATCTTTTACAAAGTGCTGGTGGTGTTTATCTGAATAACTCAAGGGTTTGGATTTAACTCAGGTCATTGTTTCCTGTTTTCAAGGCAGTTACATTTCCCATCTCCTCCTTGAAATTGGCAAGAATTACAGATTGTGTGGCAGGTGAGATCTCATCAGTGCTTGTACAGTGGCATTAATGACTCCTTACTGTGACCAGAGACACTGCTGGGGTCACACTTGTCTTTCTAAGTGCAACGATACCAACTACTACTAAGTGGGAACTTAATATTACCCCAGGTTATTCTCCTCCTTTGTTGTTTTCAACAACTATGTCCCAGCTTGTAGTGGACACTCCTGCCATTGGTATCAAAGTGCCTGAGCTTGTAGTCTGTTGGAGCTGATTTCATGCCACGTCTTTAATTTCTCTCTTCAAATTCATCATTTCTTCCTCTGCATGATATTCTGACCCAGGCAGTTACAGATGATGCTTCCTCACTAACATTTCTACATGCCTAGATTTTTACTCAAAGTCATTACAAAAAAATTGTCCCATGAGGAATTTAAACATTAACTTCACCCCAGCTCAGTGCTTGACCTTGGACATTACTACTTACTGACCTGGCCATAAGTTGCTTGCATACCTACTGCGCCATTTTTTTTCTAGTAACATTTATCTTTTCCAGTTGAGCTGATGGTTTCCATCATGGCATTGTGTCAAGTGTTCACTTAAATTCAACTAGACCATATTCCATCATTTTCCTTTGCCTAGACATCAGTTAGTTCATCAAGGAGCTATCAATTTAGTCTAGTGTGAACTGCTTACAGTAAAACCTAATTTAATTATATTGCAGGTTTCATTTACCTCTCTTGTCTGTAACTACAGTCTCCTTCAGAATTTCTTCTAAAGCCCTGAATATTATTAAGGTCAAACTAACAGCTCTGTACAATTACTTTATCCTCTGTTTTCAACTAAAAAATATTTTATTTCCTATTCTCTAGTCCTACGGTTCCACACCCAACTTGACAGATCTATTTAAAATACTTGCTTAGGGATGTGTAATTTTAGATGTGCTTTCAGAATTCTGGGATAAAGATTAGTCATTTCCCCTGACAGGAGCATATTGAATTCTTCAATTCTTGGCTTTAAATGTGGTATTTTCCCTATTCTCATTCCCATTATCCATCCTCTTATACTCTTGTGCTCAGTACCTCTGTAAATGAAGTAATTCATTTTGGGGATTTAAGACTATAATCTCTATTCCATCCTCACACTGCAACATTTCTGACACTCCTTTCTTTGTTCTCTGTTTTGGTGTACACATATCTCAAGATGGTTTTGCTGCTTTTTAAAAATTATTTCACAAATTCTCACCATTACATATCTAAGATAAATGTTCTGTATGATAGAACTTTCTACTCCTTACAGGCTCTCTCCCTAGTGTCAGCAGCTCCTGAGATATTGATCTAACCAGGCCTAGAGACCTTCCCTGGGATTTTTGCCTGTTTGGAATGTAGCTTCTAGATAGTTTTCAAATCTCTGATTTAAACAAGCAAAGCTTCCCCCCCTTTCTTCCATATCAAGTCAATTTAAGGCTCTTAAGTACAGCTGACCTTATTAAACTAATTTTGTAATTCATAAGTATAGCTGACCTTATTAAACTGATTCAGTGATTCATGCCCTTCTGAAATAAAACCTTTTTTACTTCAGTTTTTCACTTAAGTAAATTCACTTTCCAAGAGCTAGCTCTTCCAAAAGATATTCATGACTTATCAGAGTCAAGTGCATCCACCCCTCTTCAGTTTAGCTATGGCTTGCTCAACCAACTGGGCACCAGAAGGAAAGACTATCACATCCAGGAAGCCCCAGAGATGTTTGCAGGTGACACTATGGCTATCTCAGCACAGGAGACCTGCCTGAACAGTGTCACAGAACGTTAGGGATCGGAAGGGACCTCAAAAGATCTAGTCCTAGATTTACCACTTACGAAGTAATCGCTCACACAGCAGGTCTGCCATCCCCACAGCTGCCAGGGAAACACTTCTCACACTGCGCAGTTGATGTGTGCTCACGCAGATGCCATTTCCCTGGGATTACTCCATATCCAAAAACCTCAGGCTCATGGCCAAAGCCCTTGCAAGAGGGACACATCTGGGGAAAATCTGACATATTTTAGGTCCAGGCATGTGGGCTGTGGATCTGAGGCAGTCTCATGAAATACCAAAAGCTTGGACAGAGTGTGCATCTGATATAAATTCTGTACTGAAAAAAATAAAAAAGAAAAAACCCTCCTCCTACTGCAAAGACACGGCTGTGTCTGGAAACCATAAACCCAGAGAACTGTGGGAATAGAGCAAATGTCTTGAAAAAGGGCTGATCCTTTAGAGGAAGGAAACTGTGATGCTCCCAGAGCACCCTGCCAAAGTGCACGCCTGGTGACTGATGGACATTTAGCAGGGCTGCTAGGAGGTGACACTGGTGGAGCCAAAACTGAGGAACAAGTGTGCTTCCATGCTGGGAACTTTGTTTCTTCTGTCAGCTTTTCCACATCAAGCCTGTCCTGGTAAAGCCCTGCTTAAACACGAACAATAACTTTTCCAAAGTAGGTCACGAGCCCCGTACCTTTAGAAGCACCTTTTGGGGAGCAGAACACCCCTGGACTCGTCAGCAAAACAAAACATTAGTTCAGAAAGGAGGAGACAGAGTTTCCTCTTGATACTGGTGATCTCCAGAGCCACCTTTTCTTCTATTGTTCAGCTGAAAGAGCCTGAAAGAGCCTGCCAAGGAAGCTTTTATTTTAACCTTCACTAGTCTGAAAGAGTTTTAAAGCACGCTTTGGTTCTCTCACATCTGAGTGCAGGTCATTACGTGGGCAAGCTGGGATGCTTCTAACATTTATTTCAGCACTACTTTCCTACAGAGGTATTCAAAAGGAATGTACCTTTTTCTTATCATTCGATACCATCCTGCTAATGTGTTTAACAGCTCGATCTGCTTTCACAGCCTCTCTTACATCTTGGCAGCTACTGCTGAAAATCCACCCTGTAGTCAAGGCCTTGTCTCCTGCTGCTAATTAGAGACTGGCATTTCACAAGGACAAAACATTCATTGCCCACTACTGAGTAATCCCTCAAATATTTATGTTCTGCTACTATTTCTAACAGAACCATCTATAACTGCAGCTCTCCTTTCCCATGATCCCAATAAACTGTATGGAATTACAGCACAAATGTACAAGAGTCACTTTATTAAAAGAGCAAGAAGAAAGGCTTGATCTTTGTGTCGATTCAAAGACTTAAAAAACCTACCAGCACTATACACACACTTCAAGAAAAAAAGGCTTACAATTAACTCCAGAAGCTTCCAACATCACTGATTTACCTTCTAATGCATAGAGAAGCTTACATCTGATATAACAAAGGTGAAAGAAAAAGTGCAACTATATCAGGGCAGGCTACAAGGTCATCCTGTCTCCAACAACAACAGCAGATGCACAGGGAAAGAATACAATAGGGCAGCTACAGAACACACTTGGCCACTTATACCCACCCAGCCATGGGCAGATGCGTGTGCACTAATTCAGTATGCTTGACAAAGTCTTAATTAGGAGATTCTGGCTCATAAGTTTTTCATTGAAAAATGTTACTTAGTTAACATAGGAGCTGTTTAGAGAACTCTAATGGTTTCACCCCATGGTGTTTTTCATGGTCAGACACTATTACACCTTCTGCTTGCCCTACGTAAGAGTTACCACAAGATGAAAGCATTTGTTAACAATAACTTAAAACAATCATAAAGACATGTTTCTTAGGAGGGGTTTAAATTTTAACTATCTAGAAATATATTAAAGCAGGTAAAGCATGTCATAGAAGAAAAGCCAAAAATCCCTACAGGAAGAGGATTGCCCCAAAAGTGGCAAAGCATTTAATGATTAAGCAGATGTTTCCATAATATATTTACCTCATCGAAAAAAAAATGTTAATTAAGCTGCTTTAGGGTAGACAAGAAAGAAAAAGAAGCCTTTTAACCTAAGGGAAGCACAGAAATCACTAATGTGTTTTGAAATATTTGACCAAAGCTACTGATTTCAGGAGGGGAATGCATTGTCTCCACTCATCTCCTACCTGATGAAGGATGCAGCTTCTCAACTCGGTTACTCTGGCTCCAAGAAGTATTAATACAATAACTGCCAAATTCAGGACGTGGCAACTGCAGAAAAGTTCAAGGTACTCCAAGCACCAACAGGACAGACTCCTGCCAACGTAACCAGCCCTCCTGAAGTAAACAGGCACTGCTGGGGACAGGAAATTAAGAACAAAATCCCCTCCCACCCTCTGCCATTAACTCTGATAGTGGTCATAGTGAAAACTTTTCTGTCTTCTTTGGCTGTGATCATCAATTTAGTATTCAGGACTCCCCTAAGAAGATGCACTTCAGAAGAAGCTCCAGGAGTTTGTGCCCACATTCCCATTTTTCCTTCCTGTGTACACAACTTATTACCTTTAGTACATCAAGAATGAATTTTTATTTGCGAAAAAGAGCTATGGACACTTTTAAACAAAAGTCTTGAGCAGTTTCTCAAGCTACCACTGTCATCTCTGTCCTTTTGGTTTGAAACAGGCCCTTTAGAATTTTTAATTTTTTTTTTAATTTCACAAATACAAACTTACTGTTTGGGTGCTAATCATGCACAACGTCAATAATCACAGAATCACAGAATGTGAGGGATTGGAAGGGACCTCCAAAGATCATCCAGTCCAATCCCCCTGCCAGAGCAGGAATACCCAGATCAGGTCACACAGGAACACATCCAGGGGGTTTGAATGTCTCCAGAGAAGGAGACTCCACACCCTCTCTGGGCAGCCTGTGCCAGTGCTCTGGCACCCTCACTGGGAAGAAGTTCTTCCTCACATTTACGTGGAACCTCCCATGTTCCAGCTTGTACCCATTGCCCCTTGTCCTATCATTGGATGTCACTGAGAAGAGCCTGGCTCCATCCTCATGACACTCACCCTTTACATATTTATAGACATTAATGGGGTCACCCCTCAGTCTCCTCTGCTCCAAGCTAAAGAGACCCAGCTCCCTCAGCCTTTCCTCACAAGGGAGATGTTCCACTCCCTTCATCATCTCTGTGGCTCTGTGCTGGACTCTCTCAAGCAGTTCCCTGTCCTTCTGGAACTGGAGGGCCCAGAACTGGACACAATACTCCAGATGTGGCCTCACCAGGGCAGAGTAGAGGGGGAGGAGAACCTCTCTCGACCTACTAACCACCCCCCTTCTCATACACCCCAGGAGCCATTGGCCTTCTTGGCCACAAGGGCACATTGCTGGCTCATGGTCACCCTGCTGTCCACCAGGACCCCCAGGTCCCTTTCCCCTACGCTGCTCTCCAACAGCTCAGTCCCCAGCCTGTACTGGCACATTCTAAACATTTTATTGTGACTATTTGATTTTAGAAATTTTTACTTCTGAATAACACTGAAACACTTTGCTTAAGAATACCTTTGTTTTTAACAAAGGCTGCTTATATAAAATTGAACTTGAAATAGAGCCATTTTGACCAAAGCTTGTTTTTGTGTTATTGAGAAATCTTAGGTTTCCCAGGGTTTTATATTATGAAGATTTCATGTTTGCCAGAAAACCCCTAGCCAGAAAACTTTGCCCAGATACACCTGTACATTTCTGAACTGCCTCCTGTGGGGAAAGAGGAGCCATAATGAAGCAGCTTTCCTTGGTACCTGTAAAGAAATGAAAAGTACTTACTGATCAGCTGGCTTCTAAGTTTAGCCTATTGATGCAGAAGTTCAGTATAAAACTCCAATTTAAATTCATCAACCCAACTTAAGGGCATCCAGCCCTTCACACTATATAATGTGTTAGGGGGTGAAAGACCAGTCCTTGCTGACATCAGTTACTAGCACACACCTCTGCACATCAGGTAAGCTGGACTAGTTTTCAGACACAGCAGCAGACGGTTTCACAGTTATTTGCTAGACAGACAAGCCCTGCTGCAGGTAAAAAGCCTTGGGCTCACTTCCAGGTTCTGCAGAACACTACCTTAGAAGCCTACCTGTGCTCACCACTGGGCTGAACACTTCCCACTTCATCCTCTACACTTCAGCAGTATTGGTACTACACGAGCAGCACAGACAGCAGAAGCAGATCCCCACTCTGTGTTCAAGTAGAAATCAAGAGACATTTCCTACTGAATCACAGTCATAGGAATGGAAGAAGCAAATTACAGTCACTAGAGTCAGATTAAATAATTCTGTTGCTGTTTTTAAGAAGGGCTGAAGTTAAGTATAGGTACCTATCTGTTCAAGGAAACAATAGCAACCTCTTTTTCCTCCTCAAAATTCAAGTCTTAGCTTCAAGGCAAAGAAGCCAAACAGTTTAAAATACACAGGACAGCACATTTTTAAAATATGGAAAAGCAAAACTTCAGTCAAGCAGTTATTTTTGTAGGGTTGTAAGCAATTTAAGTATGTCCTTAACATTTTAACATCCGTGTTTCTTCCAGGTAAGTCAGGACAGCCGTGATCCACCACCCCTAAAAAGGGCTCTTTTTCACAGTGGACCAGCCTGGGGTTTTTATTTTAAAAAATGGAAGTTATATGATCTGAGCAAAGCTCCACAGAATAATATTAACAAAAACTTTTATCTCAAAAGAAATACAGCCAACGCAGAGTTCTATTCAGGGGCCTTTAATTTTTTATTTTATTTTTTTTTAAACAGACTTTAAATATGCAAATGAAGAAAAAGTATGTGGATATTATAAATAACATAAATCAGATAAGCTTACATAGTAACACTACAAACACCCCAGTGGGGAAAGAACTCAGTACTAACAGTAACTCTAAGCAATCACCAAGCAATCAAACTCGCCTAATTCTAGGCAAAAATACTCCATCCATCAAGTGTACACCTGCAATGGACAGGAGGGTTCTAGTGGGGTACAAACTCACCCTGTTGTAAGGTTCCTTTTCAGGAGAGAAAACAGTATTTCAGCTATGTGCACATGAGGATCCTCATTGTGCTTACAGTTAAAAATATGTTGGTGTACAGTGCTCTTCAGCAGAGGTCTCAACGACACTAACCATCCCTTACAGAACACCCCGGCGAGGTAGCTACATCATCACCCCCATTTCACAAATGGAAGAGGTTTGCCCAGAGCCTCACAGCTGTTCAGTACCAGAGCCAGGAACACGTCCCCTCACCCTGTACCAAACCCTTTCCTCTAGGCAATGCTCCTTTTTAGGTTATACTATTGCATTCAAAAAAGTTATTTTAAGACAACATCTGTTTAATATTACAATATAGCATTTTGTAATAAAAGGAGAATACAGTATAGCTCATCTTTGAGGTACTATTCCTCTCCCCTTCCCAACTCTGCTACCTGGAGATAACCAAAATAATTATGGGCTAATGAAAATAAGTTTTTAAAAATATGCACTGTAGGAGCAGATATGCAAGTGACTGGAAGTACTATGTTTCTATTCATAAAGAACATTTCTGCTATTTCTCTAGTGCCAACTTATACTGGCCATTAGGACCGTGCAAATCATGTTATTTTAAGATGGTGGGCAGTTGCATGTCTTCAGTTTTGCAGTTTAGAGTCAGTAACTCCAGTCAGTCTCAGTAATTACTACAGATAACTTTCCCAAGCTTACTATAACAGTGACCTAAAACCACTTCCCCCTACAAAGACTCTTAAAACACTTTTGGAGCTACACATTCAGCTCCCACATCCACTAAGTGAGAGTCTTGATTAAGACAAACACAAGTGATTTCAGGTTTTAACAAATTTCCACGTTCAAGTTGTATAATGAAGTGACTAACTCCTGTATTGGGACTGACAGAAGACAACTGAGACTTTGTTAAATTTGTTGGCAAAGTACAGTTGAGATCTGAAACAAAATACCCGATCCAGTTCCTCATGTAGGCTCCATGACTCACCACTAATATATTGGCATCTAATACTTTAGAAGCTCCACCGTTATCAAAGCTAAGTTCTGCTTCACTGCAGTGGTTTGTCCAAGGGAAAACTAACTGTTCTTCAGATGTTCCTGAGCTTCTGCTTGCTGCACCATGTACCTCTTGTTCTTTCTGTTCCAATTCAACAGCCAGCTGACACAGAAATTCAAAAAAATCCCTTGCACGTTCTCTTACCTGAAGAGAAAGGTCAGAACAGGACATTGTGAAGAATGCAAGAGACTTCAGCTTTCACAAATCTGAGATACAACTACTTCAGTTAAAAGACAAACACTTAGCACAGACAAGTCTCGGAAATCAGTGGTAAGTTACTGAATGCTGTAAAAACTCCCCTGCCCTCCAAAGCCAAGGCTGAGTGTAACTGCCATCAGCCTTCTGCAAACGAGAGTTTCATGGGGAGTCCATCTCAAAATCAGTATTTTAGTTCTAAAGAGACTCCCTGTTTGGCAGCCACTGTAATCAGGTCAAGCAGTGGTTTTAGCTTAGAAAATGACTACCTTTGGTTGGGCTAAGCACTCACTAAGATGCCTCTAAGCATGCAACAGCTGCACCTGCACTGATAAAATGTCCCAGAAAGCAGGGCACAGATAAACAAATACCATACTTCATCCAGTGTCTCTCCTCCAGAAGGTGTGAATGAAGGACATTGCTCTCCAGCAGTCTTTGCCATAGCCTTGAGGTCAGTCAAAGGCCTTCCTTCTGCAATACCATATTTCTGTGTAAGAGGCAAGTTACAAAGAGTGGGTTTAGCAAAATATATCAAGTCTCCAGTACCACTTCCAATGCAAACATCTCTGAACAGCTTTGTTTTCTTGGATTCTCAGGAGTAATATGCAGGCTTAACTACTTTTTACATTTTATCCCAATATTGGGGGAGGAGGTATCTTTGTATCTGCCATTTAAGTTTAAAGTATATATATATATACACACTTTATGTATATGTGTGTGTATATATATATGCTGGGTAGAGAAATGCATTAAGAGCAGCATCTCATTTAAAGTACTAACATTCAAAACACTACCTGCAGCCTGATCTCTGCCTTGAGATTTTTTCCTACATTCTTGATATTCAGCATCGAAAATTCAAGTGTCTTTGTAAGTGAGGTTACATTGCAAACACCTCTATGTGCAGCTGTTCACAACAGGATAAACTCCATTTACTTTTCATTTGCAGGAAGACTACAGGGAATTATTTTTCACAAGTAAGAAACAAATAATTTCTCTACAGGCCTCTTAAGTCTCCACAACAGAGAAGGAGTCCATTTTAAAATCAGAATTTTTGAAAAAGAAAGAAAAAAAATAAAAAGAAGAGACAAAAACCCACAAGTACTCTACCTATTACAAATTAGGAATGAGAGAATAAAACTTTCTTAACAGGGCCAACAACATACGTTTCTTTAAAGGACTTGGCCTCTTTTCATGCAATTCAAACTCGATTCCAGTTATCCAGAGCAGTGAGTGACAACCTGTGACCCACAGTCACTGTACTGGCATTTCTATACATGCATACAAATGCCATGAAAGGGGGGAAAAAATATAACAGTGACTTCAGATTATTCTTTCTAAAATTCTCTATCATGGTCCATAATGTTTTCAAAACCATCGGTTGGTAAAACAGCTAAAGAAGTTTGGGAGGCATTTAACTTGCTGATTTCAGGGGAAGAAATAGAATTTCTGACAGAAAAAGAAGATGCAAAGAGGAAACGCTACCATCATGTTCTGCTTCTCCAACACTGATTTGCCTGCTGGCAATGTGCCATCCCACTTTTGGTTTTGTAGCATTTCCTTATTCAAAATTCAGCTGACACTCTCAGTGTAGCATCTGAAGGGTGATTCATATTAGCAGAAACAGCCAGCATCTGAGTTTATTCCGATCGAGGCATACTTCAAAACAGACAGAAGGTACAGCCATGCCTGTTACCAGGCTGAGAGGCTAAGCAAGAAAGCAGACTGTTCCATGGGCCACGGAGAGCTTTCTGGTAGTCTTTGTGCAGATGAAAAGGTACCAACAGCTAAAAATCCAACACGGAGTTGTGCCATCAGCCTGGAGAAGGCAGGCAGAGGGAGTGTCTTTAACACTTCCCAGGTGGGGTTAGCCAACAGAGCTAAGCTTTTTATTATATTTAAGATAAGTAAGGTAAGATTTACATGTAAAGGGAATGGAATCATTAGAGTATCACAGTTACAGCACTGATCACTGAATTTTGGCTTTACTTCAGAACTCTGCCGTCAGGCTAACAATTCATAGTCCCTGATGTGAAGAGTTCACTTTTCAGTGACTGAAAACACATCAAATCGTACTCTGCCCTGTTAAACCAACCAGCAGCAAGAAGTTACATTTTCAAATTGTCCAGTGTTCAATATTAAAATAAACCATTTTGGCACTTACCCTCTCTCGAAGTCTTGCATCATACTTGATTTCCAAATCTTTGCAAAACTTATTTTTTCCTAGAATTGTGGCAGCAGTCTAAAAAGTGAATACAGGAGAGAGCTGTTTCCTCATGGGATAGCTAGACCATCTTACACCACCACAGACAATGTGAATCACATTAGCAGTACCCAAACAAACAAGATATACAATTTTTACAGTCAGTAGTATCTGTCAGCATTGGAAACATGGCCTGCATCAGGCCATGAAGGCAGAAAAGCTGCAATCTTCCAGAAGTTCTTTCACAACTCCAAGTTGAAGACACTTAGCACCCATGAAAGGTGGGCAGCTAGACGGAGGGCAGCACCAGGATTTACTGGGATAAAAGCCACATCTTGTCCTGTGGATACTGCTCCTGCTGGCTGTAAGAGTCGGTCAGAAGATGACTTGTCTCAGCCTTGTCATCAGGGACTGTGGTGCCCACAGCCATGGCAGAAGGAACATCAGTGCCACCGGTGCCTGCTGGCCCCAGGGACTACAGCAGTGATGACACTGGCACTGGTAGCTATCACCCCTCTTTCTCTTCTTTCTAGACTTCACTTCTCCCCTTCCTTTCACCCATCTCTATCTATCACGTGCCACTTCACGGGCGATGCCATAAAGTTTCACTGTGTGACTGATGCAAACCCCCTTGGCACTGGTTGCTGGGACCAGCAGTGACGACGCTCACGCCGTGGGACAAGGCCCGCTGGCCGTCCTGAGACACAGCTGCTGATCCCAAGGGTAGAATGTGCTCATGATGGACACAAAGGTGCAAATGCTGCAGGATACAGAACTGTGTGGGACACAGAGTGCTGTGCTGTTCTCCAGTACCAGGGCCTAGCCAGAGCTGTTCTGCCTAGAAAGATGGATCACAACTGTTGCCTCAACATCGATGAATCAACCACATGAAGCAAGCAGGTGGTACAAGTAGCCAGGGCCTAGTACTGTATTTAACCAGGAACCATATAAGGTATAATAAGACATTATGTTTAAGCAACTCCCATGGAAAAAATAATACAATGAAGTTTCTCCTCCCCTCACCCTGTGCATGTGAGAAGGGCGGAGATCCCTGAAGCAGAGGAGGAGTAAGGTGTGTTGCTAAGCATAAAAGATGGCTTCTTAGCAAGGGAAAGCTTCCCCCAGCAAGGATCACGGAGACCGACGGAGCGCTGGCTGGTCCTGGGACTGTTCAGATGCCTTGAGATCAGCACTGGTAGCCATCACCCCTCTTTCTCTTCTTTCTAGACTTCACTTTTCCCCTCTTTCACCCATCTCTATCTATCACGTGCCACTTCATGGGCAACGCCATAAAGTTTCACTGTTTGATGCAAACCCCTTTGGCATTGGTTGCCTTAATTTTGCACTTCTGAGATGGCAGCAAACGAACCCTCACGAGCCCATGGAGTGGCCTGTGACACTGACACGTTCTTTAGATGCAGAATGTGAGTCAGACTCACAGGCAGCACATTTTTAAAAACTGACTGGTCAATCAGACTGCAAAACACACAGCACCTAAAAATTAAATACTTTCCTGCAAGTGGCTACTTAATGCACCTCAGAAATCAAATACTCTTGAAGCAATTAAGAGGCAGGAGTGTGTTTCCTGGCAACAAACTGAAGTGTCAGCCTCAGTGTTATGAGGGACAAATGCATTGGATGATACACTCATGGGGGGAGGGAGGGAATCTTTCTGCCAAGGCAGCATGTGATTTTGGGGGTGCAGGGAGGGCAAGACAATTGATCAAGAGGAAATTCTGATACCACTCTGGAAAAAGTATTGCCTAATACAGGCTCTAGCATGTTGGATATTCCATATTTGTCAGGCTGCCAGAGCCAATGATGGGAACTAAGGACAGCTAATCTGCCCCTATTCTTATGTGCACCAAAGCGTGACGGCTGTGCTGGATTCACACACAGTTGTGACTGGTAACATCAGCTAGAAGTCTTGAGCAAATGTCCACAGCCAATCAAACTGTCATTCAAAGAGCTCATTTTGAAAAGCCTCCTTGGATTCTGGCAAATAATCAGCAGCCTTGTGGTACTAACAAGATGTTATGATCTAATGTATTGCTTAGCAAAGGCTTCATGTTGCAACTTTAAACATCTGTCATAGAACCATGTCAAAATTCAGACAGGGTTCAATCAATTGCCTTGTATATATGAACAGCATAGTTAATTCTACAGCTATATCCTGAAATTTCTCCAGGACTGATCCCTCGTTCAGCACATAGAATAGACAACATTCACCTAGAGAGCACTAATTCAGACCCTGAACTGTAAATAAAAATGCAGCTTCTTTTACTGTGCTGAAACCAAAACCTGCTCCGAAGAAGCAATTAACTTTCTCACACCTTTCCTACACCATCCATTACTAGAAAACCAGCATGCTTCAGAAACATCACCACTTCAAACACGGAAAAGAAAGATTTTCTCTCCTACTTCTCAGGGCCCAGCCTGTCCCTGTCCTGAGCCTACCTTCACCACTGCAGAGTTCTTGTCCCAACAGCATGAACATCTCACATCAGGCCCTGTATGCCCCTGCAGACTTTGAGGTTATGCTCTGTTAAGCTCACAAGTCTCACGGAGTTATGATTTGTTCACATCACATCCCAGTCTGCCCAACTAGTCTTTTTTGTCTGCACATCACAGGTCTGCCTGCTCTCAACTACACCACTGATTTCTGGAGCTAGTCTTCGACCCTCCCTCCCAGGCTTAGCACTCAGGCAGGCTTCCCTGCAAAGCCTCTCTCTGCATTCCCTACACGTGCTCCCTTTGCATCTCCTTCAGCTCTCAGAACTCCTGCCCAGCTACTATGACTCTCTTCAAACACATTCCTGTTTTCTCCTATCCTGTTCAGGCTTGAGCCTTCAGCTGTCAGCCACAAGCAGCAGCTAGAGACCCATGTACCACTCCTGGTTCCAGTAACTAACACACTCTGACTACACATGATGCACGGGACACTGCAAGGAAAACTACACTTTACCACTAGCAGCTTCTTTAAACACTGTTTTTTCTCTTTTGCAAGGGGACTTGTACATTCTTCTCATAGTTGAGCTATAGAATGACAGCACAGTAAAAGACACTTCTTCATAGAAGATGCCAAAAAAAGGGAGTTCCAAGCAAATGGAAACTGCAGCTCTACACAACTTTGGAAAAGCTTCACAAAGTCTGGGTAGCTTGTCAAACAAATGACAAAACACATTTCCTTTATGCAAAGGACAAATTCAGGTCTGTCTTCTACATTACAACACTGCAAATGCTTCTCATGGAAAAGCTGTCTCTACTATAAAGAAAAAAATTACCAACCTCCCTCTCAAGCAGCTAAGCACTCAAAATCCAATCCCCTAAGGCAGGTACACAGCACAGTCTTATGAACACTATAAAGCACTATTAACGTTTTTAAATATAATTGCTGCCATTCACACACTTAAAGGAAGTGACTTGTCAGGCAGTTATTATGCATTTTAAAAATACCTACTTACTGTGCTCCTCCCTCCCTCCCGTTTGTCTTCTGCCTAAGTTGTGCTGCTACAACAGCTTATAGAACTGTGCTGCAAAACTGATGAGCAATGTTGATGTATGTTGTAAGAAAAAAAGAGGATTTGTCCTAGATTTTCCTGATCTGGTTTACAGGAAGGCTTCACAGACTTTTGTGGCAGAACAACAGAGCAAAATGCAAGCAACTAACAGAGCTGTCAAGAATCACCTAGTAGTTTCAATCACATGAAGTCTACATACCTCCTGAAATCACAGGACCAATAACAGAAGAGAGGATTAAGGACAGGGCTTTCACAGTAGACATCACCTTCCTAGAACAGGATCCCTCCTGAACTATGCCTCTACCTTTAAAAGTTCTATTTCCCAAATTTTTGGAGTATTTTGTAATCTTGCACACAAAATCACGTGTAATCCCACTCAGTAATTAACTTTTTTTTCCCCTCTTTAATTAACCTATTAAAATAGTGCATCAAGGTGAGAGGTGTGCTATTACATTCCTGCCAAAATCCAACTTCTCCACACATTCAGTGATCATTGCACTGACTTTACAGCAGTTGATCTTCCCTATATTAGTCTGCATTCCTCAGGAAGACACAGCATATTGCCACAATGCATAAGACAGCACAACTATCACAACCAATCTGTTTTGTTTCTTCAAAGAAAAACTGACTTCAGTCTGTGTTACCTCTAGGTCTCGATTACTCCTTTTACAAGAAATTATGCACATAAAAAATAAGGGCAAATCCATAAGAACAACACTGTATGACATCCTGCAAAGCAGTCTGGCCTCCATCTCTTCTTAACTGAGCTGTTTTCATTGAAATACCTTTACACACAGAGACCTTCTTGAATTCTACACAACTCAAACTGCACCAAATAGCTTTTAGCTCTCCATCACTGTATTATTTTTGCACTATCCATAGCAAATAAATGCCAAATTTTGAAGCTAATATTTACATTCAGTTGCCTCAAGATGCACTTGCCTGCTTTGCTCGAAGGAGGTCACTTGAAAAGACATGAGTAAACTTCACATTACTGAGAAATAATCCAGCAGCATCTGCTTGTCTGAAGCCAGTTGCAGAGAGTGGCTCATCCACTCCTTGACCTACAAAATAAAAACCATCAACATTAAGACATACAAATTTTAGATCATTTAGCAGCTGAACAAGCTTGGCAGTAATGAAGAAGCAATGAAGCTCAGTCATAATAAAATGCTCCTGCTTCAGTAAAGCCATCCTTAAGTAAAACTCACTGTTCCTCTGGTCTTCCTTAAACTCAGTCACACAAATTGTGTGAAAAAAGGGAGTACGGGCTAGGAAGACAGAAGGACTATTATTGATGATATTTGTACTGATGATAATACATACGTAGGACAGAAAAAAAAAATATAAAACAGAGGCCTGCGTTTTCTAACTAAGAGTAGTCATTTCAAATCCCTTGTCAATTTTAGAATGGTCACTGGTAGGCTTCCTGCAAGAGGAATCTCATAACTGAAACTCCACAAACAGATTTGTTGATTGTAAGCAAGAAAAAAGACAATGCAGCTGAGAATCTGTTGTTGTTACTGAAATACGTGTGGTAACAATGGGCACATCGGGAGAGTCAAGTCCTGACAACTAGGAAATGCCTGTTCCTCCCCGTTCCCTGACAATGCCTTGAAGAAATGAGGCAACAAGAAGGGATTCTGTGTCACACAGAAAGCAGGACACACTCTATCAAAGACACAGTTTTGCAAGAATTCCACAGTTGATGCAAACACAATCTGTTGTGTTCTCTTCCTCTCCCCTACCCCACCTTGCACACTGACATCAATGCTCACACAGCTGCATAGGGAGCAATTGATGGAACAAACCTAGCTGAAAAGCTGCAACCCTTCCAAAAATCATTCTCAGCCACAGTAGTCTGCGCAACTAACTGGCCACAGAGCTGTAGGACTGCACTGAGAGAACCAACTTAACCTGAATGAAATAGGTGTGCTCCTGTCACAGCTCACAGAGTCTTTAGGAGAACCAAGAACTGTACGAGTAGGACAAACCTGCAACAAATTGCTATGTCCACACTTGTATCACCTATTTTACTTGGGCAAGAAGTCAAAGAAGTGAGTGTGAAATTCTCATCAGATCCAGAACAATGACAAAAACAGTTTTCACCAAGCAAATACTCAATCATTTATATGCTTCCAATAGCAAAAGACAGGAGGCCAGAGGTGCAGAACTTGAGTTCTAAGCACCTTGTGTATAATTCAGCCATGTGAGACCTCAGACCCCACCACACTAGTGTAGGTCTTACACCTCTTGAAACACACATGTTCACTTTCCCCACTGGAGGGAGAGGAACCTACTATAGGCCATTTGAGGCAGAGGGCCAGGAATTTAAAAGACATCACTGGTACTTTTAAGAACAGAAAGCAGAAGAATATTCTTTATTGACTTCATTATAAAGACAAAGCCACGTTGCAAGAACTGCAAATTGCAATGTAAAAAAAAAAAAAAAAAAGAGGCAGGAAAATCTGGAAGCATGATTCTACCTCACAGCATGTAGCACTGTATAAAGTTTATTTATGCAGAGTACAATCCCACTGGGTTCCCTGTAGCAGTGAGCCTCAGTTTTCCTACAACAGGCATCCAAGCAGCTCAGCGTTGTGGGTTCTGGGTGTACAAGTCACAGTCACTGAGGAGGAGACTGGTTTTAAATGTTTTGGCTAAAGACTACCTTCCTAGAAAGAGCTGGGACTGAACAATTCAAGCATCTAAACAATCTTTCCTCTTCATTCTTCCTGGCTCTACTGTAGGCTTTTTTTGCAAGCAACAGATAACCTTAAGGCAATAGCCTCCTTTACATGATCTTTACTCATCCTTCTGCAGCTCCTTACCAATTCCATCATACACACACACACCTGGCTGGTTCTTCACCACAGCTGCAGCTCTCACTTTCTCACCTGAGCCTCACAAGCCCTCTTCCCAGGCTTCATGCTGCTGAGATGGAACAGTGTGCTGTTCTGGCATTCTTAACAGCAGGTGCTGCTATCGCTTTATTTGATTACAGGTAGCTTTTTTTCCCCTATTTAGAAAAAGATCTATTCTAATACTACTGTTTATACCATTAATTAAATGTGTTAAAAACAAATAGTTTAACTATTCTATGGAGACTGACTGAGAATCTTCATAGTTCTCTAAAGCTCTGAAGCTACCATCTTGGCTTACAAATAAAGTCTCTCAAGGTTTACAATATTCTTCTGTAACAATACTTAACATTTCAGCAGTTGGTTACAGAATTTAACATTTTTCAGGGAAAAATAATTTTCCATCTCTAAGATGCTAGCAAAATAACTGATACTAACCTTGCAGTATCTTGTCTTTGTTAAATCTTGTTTCGCCACTGAAAAAGATTATAAAAAAATACAAATTTACTGAATGTTCAAAAACTTTATTATATTAGATACCAACAGAAGGCAGCAGACTCTCTCTATAAAAAATGAAATACATCATTTTGAAAACAGGCTGTACTGTATTTGAAGACTTTACAATAAAACAAAAACATTTTCAAGCAGTCAGCCCCCATCATGCCATCAATACTCACTACGACAAGCCTACCTGGAATAAAAGGGAATTTCTTAAATTTATTGTAAGTGCATTATAATTTATCTATTACAATTACACCTCCATGCTGGAGAGAGGGAAGTTGCAGGAAGACTCTGGAGCCCCCTTATGAAAAGTGTGTGAAAGCCAGCTGGGCCTCTGTGCTTTAGAGGGAAGTCAATTCAGATGACCAAAGACAGCAGCAGAGCAGGCTGCATACCTTGAAGTAACACAGCGATAAGAAGGCAGAGAGCTGCAGAAAAACTGCTAGAATGATCATCACCTTCTTTACCAATTAGAATATTCTACCTTGAAAACTATAATTAATGGCATTTCAAGAGAAAAGCCTGTGCAGACTTATTCAGGAGGGAAAATCTAACAACTAAACTTCACACGAACGAGCCGAGCATGCTGACTTTGCTGGGACTCCTCACCTGACTGAAATGTCCCCAGCTGAAGTTTTTGCATTACTAAGGCCAAGTGAGCTGCTTGGGTTTTATACAGAGAACTACTGACACTGCTGTGTGGACATCCTCGAGATGAGCCCCAAATAAGTAGCTGATCACAGAAGGCAAGTACTTTTAAGATAAAACACTGTATTTTAGTATGCTTTAAACTCTTTCCTACACAGCAGGCAGCAGTTTAATTCTTTAGGCTCTGCCCACCCCCTGACAGCTACTCCCAGTCTGCTGAGGAAAACGCAGCAGGCTGGATGTAGTCCCCTGCTGGCCACCAACTGGGGGAGAGGGCAGGGATGGGGAGCAGTGTGTGCAGTGTCCCAGGCAGCACTGAGGCAGCACGGCACACGCAAGCATGGCCTGGTGGACAAACTCCCGTCCATCTCCTGGTGATGTACTGGTGTCCTCCCGAGCCGCCTGCAGGGGTGAAGATGTCCCCTTCCACACACCGCTTAGGCTCACGTGTTGTCCAGTCAGACTGCAGTAAAAGTTAGGCTGCAACTACAGCACCGAGTCAGCAGATCCAGGTCTTCACAGGAGGGCAAGACTAACTCTTAACAGGAGGAAAAACAGAGAAAAAACCCCAAACCCCACATCATTGCTCCAGCTGTGCTGAGCAAGTATGAAACTGCATTACACCACAGGAGAAAACCAGTTATTTAAGTAAAGTACTGTCACCTGCAGGAAGCTGGAGCTACCCAGCCTCATTAACTACAAACCCTTGTCAGTACCTGCTGTAGCTGGAAAGAAAAACTCACCCTAACTATTTTAACTAAGTCACAAACACCAAACCTTCACCGTTTCCCAGCGGAAATGTCAGGCTCCCGTTCCTAACGAGCCCACCGGGCCTTTGGCAGGGGGCAGGCCGCAGGAGCAGCCACCCAAGGCCTGACAGACCGATAGCCCCGCGTAACCCGCACCGCCACCGCCAAACCGCCCGGCGCGGCCGGGCCACCGCGGCCACGGGCTGGCGGCACCAGAGGCCGCAACCGGACAGCCCCTGGGGCCAAGCGAGCCCCGCCCGGGCCGCAGCACTCCCCCGCCCGCCTCCCGCCAGGGCCGGCCCCGCGCTCCCCCGCCCGCCCCACAGCGGCCGCTGCCCTCGGGCCCCACGGCCCGCCCCGGGGCGGAACGCCGCTGCCGGCCCCGCGGGGCACGGGGGAAGCGCAAGGCCCGGGCGGGGCGCTGCGGTACTCACTGCCGGACGAGGGTCAGCCCGAAGCGAACCATGGCGCGGCCCCGAGCGCACCGGGCCCGCCTCCCCCCGCCGCCCGCACTGCGGCGCCCGCCCCTCGCCCGCGTGACGTCACGGCCCCGCCCCCCGGGGGTGCCCGCGCACAGGGGGCGGGGGGCGGGGCGGGTCCCGCCGCGCCGGGCGGAGCAGGAGCGGTGCGGGGGGGTGCGGCTCTGCGCGGCTGCCGGTGCGGCGGGGCCCCAGGCAGCCCGACCGCGGGCGCTGTTAACGTCGAAGGGGAGACGTGTCCGCTCTGGAGCGGTTTCTGAGGTCTCAAGGCACTTGTTGAGAACTGGTGTGATGGGGAGAGGCTGAGGGAACTGGGGGGTTCAGTGTGGGGAATCACAGAATCACAGAATGTGAGGGATTGGAAGGGACCTCCAAAGATCATCCAGTCCAATGCCCCTGCTAGAGCAGGAATACCCAGATCAGGTCACACAGGAGCAGAGGAGGCTGAGGGGAGACCTCACTGCTCTCTGCAGCTCCCTGAAAGGAGGGGGTAGTGAGGGGGGGTCGGTCTCTTCTCCCAGGTGACAGTGACAGGACGAGGGGTGATGGCCTCAAGTTGTGCCAGGGCAGGGTTAGATTGGATATTAGGAAGAATTTCTTCCCTGGAAGGGTTCCCCAGCCCTGGCCCAGGCTGCCCAGGGCAGTGGGGGAGCCCCCATCCCTGCAGGATGTGGTGCTGAGGGACACGGGTACTGGGGGACTTGGCAGTGTTGGGTCAGCAGTTGGACTCAATGATCTTAAAGGTCATTTCCAGCCTAAATGATTCTGTGACTCTGTGTTCTTGCTTTACAGTCAGGTGGCTTTCACCTTAAAACTCCAGTGTTCACATGATGTCATGACTCTGGGACCAGAGACTTGGGTAAGCTTAGCACATTGCAGAAGACGTAATAAATATTTGATGATGTTCAGTCTTGTTATGTCAACTAAGTTAAGTAAGAGCACTAACTGGAAACAGAACTTTGCTCAGAGTAACACCAGCGGTTGGATAAATTGTGCTAATTACAAGTCGATTAAAAGCCTTGGAAGCCCAATCATACCCTGGGTAGTCATCAGCAAAGATGGGAGCTGTTCCGAAGCAACCATTGCAGGTTCCCGAGGCAAAGCAGCGTGTGGTGGAGGCATTCCCCGCGCACACATCCACAAACAGCCGGAGCCATGCTGGCCTCGTGGGGCAGAAGTCCAGAGCCTCCGTGTATTTTCTGAAAAATGGGACAGATTGTCATCTTCAGGTCCTGTTTACCCAAGTCCTTTCAGCTCCTGGGCTCTAGATGGGGGATCGGTGGAATACAGTTCTGGGATCCATAGTCCTAGGGTGGGTGAGCTTCACATTAAGACTCCTGCAGAATGATTTGTTGGACAGAGGCCACTTTTGCCCACAGCCACCGCCATACTTGGGAAATAACAGAGAGAGGAATCAGGGGAGCTGGGGGAGGGAGAAGAGCAAACCTACCACCTACACACTGTATCACAGTGATGTTTTCAGACTCAGGAGTAAAGCTGACATCTGGGAGTTAGATACAATGCATCAGCTCTCCTGTCTGGCAGGGTTCTTTCTGGGTCAGAGGACAGCATTGGTGGGAAGATACAAGGCATCTGCATTTTGTAGCTCCCACTCTTGTTACCTGCTGAGTGAGTAAGGGCATGCTGCCTTCTGTTGCTCAGGTTTGACATTCAGACTCTCACTTTCCCTAATGAGAGTGAAACAGCAAAGCAAAAAAAAAAAAAAAATAGAGATTTATTTTGCCATTCCTTCCCTGCTTCCCCTTTTTGAAGGTTCTTGAGAAAAGCACGTACATCTTGGCAAACTACAACAATATGGCATAGGAGATGTTTTGCTGAACACCAGAATACAACATTCGCTTCAGGAAAGGTCCCGCTGGCCGGAAATACTGAGGGTTATAAAAGTTTGATATTTTTGGAAATTAACCATAAAAATTTGGTCAAATCATCAGTGTGTTACTGATGTAGAATACAATAACAGATAATACATATTTTATGGTTGCAAAAAGCAAGGAAAGAAAAGGGAAAGTCACTTAAGGGTGAAAAACAAAATATCCAAGGAGCTCTAATAGCACACAGGAACTGAGAAAATAGCAGTTAAAACTAGTATTTTGCTCATTTAGCTACTGGTCATTTCTAATAGACAATGACAGCAATGACCCAATTGCTATTAATAAATAATAGCATTAGGAAATTACTGCTAGTAAAATGGACAACGTAACAGAAGAAGTGACCACAGATCATGGTTTTCCCCTCAGAAAGCTGACTTTTATGGATTACAGACAATCTGATTAACCAAAATATTAGCTGGGCAGACAGCTGAGTGCATTTCCTTTGGGATTTCACACCCCGATGGAATAAATGCTATCTAAAAATCAGAGAAATTCTGGGCTGCCCAGAGATCTGACCTAACTCGGAAACTGGTTTGTGCTTTTAACACCAAACAAAGTTGAAATGAAGACTAAAACATAAATTTTTTAAATTTTTTTTGCATTTGATAGCAGGTTAAAGCAGATGCTGAATTAAATATTTAATGCAGCAGTGGGAATGTTTCGTTCCCCGTTTCTGTTCCTTTGGCAGTGTGGCACAGCCCTGCAGTGCCTCTGCACACATTTCAGCCCTGACATTTTCAAAGGCTGAGACCAGTACCGTGCCTGGCCTCTGCACTAACCAGTGCCCAGTGACTCAGCTCTGACCCATTGCTGTGGTGTCACCACTGAAAACCACTGTGTTTTGCTGCAATAAGACCCCAGCTGTTTCGAGCATGCTTTAGCACATCATCTCAGTCAGTGTTCATGAGCCTATTTTTTAAACTGACCCATTGAAACAAAGTGTTGATAAAGCACAATGATAACACGAGCACTGTTCCTCATCAGATGGGGAGCAGTGTTTTGAGGAAGTCATTTTAGGAAGAAAAAGCTTTTGTGGGGCTGGAAATTAAATGTTGTTGAATGAGAAAATTTCATTCTAATAAAAAATTTAAACTCAGATCTCATAAATTCATCATCATATGGATTGCATGTCACTAACATCAGGCAATATCACCAATCCACAGCAGTTTGCAGTTAGGGATACAAAACTGAAATCATTCCCTGCAGCCCACTTGTCAGTCAGGGTCTGATCTTGCTTCCTGCTCTTACAAGTACAAAAGCCCAGCAGAAACCTAGGGTGAATGTATTCAGTTTTTTCCTTCCCCACTCCTCTCCTGTGTAATATGTCTCTAAAGGACACACTGGCACAAAGAAATTCATCACTTGATCAAATGCACACAGAGATTGTGCTCTGTCCAGTTCTTGAACTGGACTGACTGGAGAACACGGTTGTGCAAAAGCCTTTGCAGCAACTGCAGCAATTGCTGTCACGGGAAAGGGACTTCAGGAAAGTGTTTCATGATTGTGAAGATGGTTTTCAGGGTGGTACAGCAGCTGCAAACAGGGAGCGGAGCCAGCCCCTTGTGACTGTCCTGCTGACCAGAAACCTGCCATGCTCCTGCAGCAAACCTCGACACCCGTTCGTCCAAACCTCCAAACAGAAAAGTTTGAGTCGTGGCTGCAGGCTTCCTGGATGATGTTCAGGTGAGCTGCTGGAGGGTGAGGAAGTTCAGTTGAACATTTTGCTTTCCAGAAGGCTGGGAAACCCCAGGCAGCCTTTGGAGGAGCTCCAGGAATAGCTGCGGCTGTAGGAGTTACGGTACCGTCATCTAGTGGTCCTCCTCCAGTCTGCACCCTCGGGCTTCACCGTCTAATTTTAGTCAGTCCCCGTTGAGCAGGCTTTGCATTTCACTTAGATTACATATTTTATATTTTGCCCTGGTGCTGCTGGCCATCAAGGGGAATAACATCCAAATATAATGCATGTCTGTTGCAAATTTCTGTAACATTAGGCTGAGTCTGAATACCTAAACTTGGGAAACCAAGTAATACCAACGGGGCGCTCCAGAAAGATCGATCCTCTGTCATGTGTAAGGAGCAAATCCAAAGAAACTGAAATAAAAACCTTCTTTGAGAAGCAAAGAGGTTGAACTTGAGGAAGCTGGAAAAAATGAGAGAAATTTTTGTTCAGGGGTGCTGGGTAACAATCCTGACTTCATTCCTCCTCCTCCAGCTGGTTACGTCCCACTCCCGGTTCTGTTCGAGTTCTGACAACCCAAGTGATCAGAAAGGTCACGCTATTGCTCCGCAGGGATGCTTGCTCGTGCCCTGCCAGACAGACCAGTGTTTGCCCTAAGAAGCACCAGTGAGTAATGTGAGGAGCCGCAGCCCCGAGCGCGGCCAGTCTGCTGACCTTTCTCTCTCTCCTCCACTGCTCCCTCCTGATTCTTCTTGTACTTTCTGCATGTTACATTTTGGAAGAGCTCAAATAACATCCCGGTTTATTTTTAGAGAAAACTCAATAGCAAGACAGAGCTATCACCACATCATTTCCACAGAAGGACAGACATTTAAGGAGACAGGCTTCTTCCCCTTTTTATTTTCTTCTCTCACTCTGCTTTCCATCGGCTCCTTGATCTCTCCCCAGCAGGTTGGAGCAGAACTCGGCGCAGCCCCTCGTGCCAGGCATACTGCAGACGGAGCTCACACCTCAGCATAAACACCTCAGCTTTCCTCACCTTCACTTGTCTTGATTTCATGTACCTGCCACCCAGGGATGCCCACAGTACCTGAAGCCCATCTGAGCACCAGCCTGATGTTTTCCCTGACAAGTGGCTGTACTAAAGACCCCCACATTTTTCACTGCTGTCCCCTGCCAACATCAGCAGTAACATCAGCTGCCACACTCTCTTTTTCTGGCGTAAAAATGTTGTGGTACCTGTGCCCCTGCAGCTGCACACAACTGAAATGCAAATCACCTTTGAGAACCCTTTTAAACCCTTTTGAACCCTTTTGAGAACCTTTTTATCATTATATTAAGGAAAATGAAAGAGTGTAGGTTTGGGGTTTATTTTTAATATTTCAAGGAGGTACAAAGTGAATGTAGTACAGCCAGCTTTCCCCAAAGATCTAAAGGGATCCCCAAAGTCTTTTTAAAATAAACTTTCCCTTAATTGGGAGAAATGATTCAGTGTGCTGTGGGGGGCAAAGAAGTAGAGCGTAGCCTGTTTCCCTTTGTGCCAGCTGGCTGCCTTCGATTTGCAAATAGCGCAGAGAAAGCTCTCATATAATTCTCTAAAAACTGAATGCAACTACTCTATGTTTATGCCTGCAAGTGACTGCAGAAGGGTACGAAAGTGTATCAGCAATATTCGCCTGCATGAGCAAAGCCATACTATTTCCTGGATGGTTTCTGCCCTGTGAAATGTAAGATTAAAATACACCTTTTCTACCTTATTATCTGCAGTGCCAGTGGTGCACTCTGTGTTTGATAGCGTGTGCGAGGTGCCCTTTGCCTCTCGCTCCACTTACAGCATGCTTGAAAATGCTCCTGACTTCTGCATCCCCTGTGCATCCTTCCAGGCAGAGTACGGCTGCAGTGACCTCGGGAGTCCCAAGTGCTGATTTGAATAGGGTACAGCACCGAGGTGATGCTTACATGTTAACACCATATCGAGAAAGATGGACTCCACATCTCTTATACCTCTTGGCAGCTAAAATCCTGACTTTTCCTGCCAAAAAGAAAGACATTACTTGGCCAGACTTACCAGAAACTCTACCTGCCTTTACATCAGCTCTGCATTTACGATGTGACTGGTAATTTACAGTATGATGCAAGAACGAACTGGAGTTGGTGAGAAAATTATTAAACCTATTAAAAAAATCAATGGTGGAGCTCCCACTGTCTTCAGCAGGGATATAATTTCATCTGCTTGTGCTGGTTGCATTAGATTTGTAGGGCTTTTTGCTTCTTTACAGCAGTGCAGAATGAAGAGTGGCTACAGTTCATGGACAAATTAAAAAATACAGCAATTGCCATAGAAGCATTTGAAAAGACTCCTGAAACAAGCATTAAGGATGCCTGATTTGAAACACAAAGGAAAATCCCTGCTTAGAAAGATAAACTACATTTCTAGTCCCTACAGAAAGATCTGAGGAAATAAAAAATAAAACCTAATCTAACTGGTGTAGATTGAAAACACTGTGTGGTGTTTTTCTCTTCTGAAATCTCAGTGCTAAAGCTTTATTCTCTTTGCCTCCCCGCTTTTCTTAATCATGAAAAGTCAGTCCAGCATACAGTTGTTTTAAAGCATGATTTTGCTGTATTGTCCCTCCTTAAAATCCTCAGGCTGTCCTTATGTAAAGTATAGGATCATGATGGGCAGAAATTGTTTGCAGATGGTGAGAAGATGACAATACAAAACAGTTTCACAATAATAATGGAACTTAACCCTATTGTATGTGGCTTCTCAGCGTTCAGCCAGCTTTCTTTTAAGGAAGGGAAGAGGCTCTTGTCCAACTAATTTTAATTTTAGCTTCTGCGCCCTATATCCACTATTTCTGAAAACATACATTTACTTAAATGACAACAGAAAATCACTCCTTTGAGCTTTAAACCACAAATGGAAGGTGTAAGAAAAAACCTCGCAAGTTACAGTTCTTCATAGGCTCCAAGTTCCACCTGTGAAATGCTGCAGATTGCTGTTAAATGGTGGCCAGAGGAACAGGAGGACTCATGATACTTTACAACCTCTACCTTTGGTGCAAATAACCTGTGAAATATCAGGCTCCCAGGTCATTTTCCAGGGAAGCTTGGAGAGACTTTGCCTAAAGCCATAGGTCCCAAGGCTGTGTGATGACGGCTAGAAAGGTCTGTATCTCCTGACTGACAACCTCATGATTTAGTTCCTATTTCCTATCCCATCCTTGACTTTTTTTCTATTTTTTCATACCTATTTATTTTTGCTCGTATGTTTCTTCATTCTAGCAACATGTGTTTTTACTTTTGAGTATATTTCCTTCTCCCTGTTCATAACATCTTGGGATTTATTTTTTTTTTTAATTGCTCATCTCTGTTTTCAGCTGTATTACTCACTTTTTGATGGTGTTACTTTTTCCTCACTGTGTCTGCCCAAATACCTCTTCTTCATTCTTTGGTGCCTCTTTGCTCTCCCCAGGGGTGCCCAAAGGCCTGAAACTCAGTAGGGGAAGAATGCTACTGAACGGCAGTGGAGAAGGAGAGACACTGAGGTCAGGGCAAGTATGTCATAGGGGAGGCTGGTCACTTCACATCAAGCATCCATGAGCAGGAGACGTAGAAGTAGGCAAGGGTGAGAATCCTGCCTCCTGGGTGCAGGCTGAGGACAAAGACTCGGCACATGGAGGCTCATTTCTTCCCTCTGGCTTCACCACAAAGTCCTCTCCTTCTACTCACGGCTTGCCCGAAGCTTATAGAAGGAAAAAAACCCAGAATTTTTGCAGTAGCCTTTACCTGCAACAGGTAACTGAGGGGAGGTTTGAATATTTCCATTAGTTGCAAAAGTGTGCACCCTGTGTACTTACAAGGACTCTTCCAACAGCTCAATTTAATTTCCACACAATGTTTTCATCCAGCAACTTACCGTTTTCAGGACTTTGCTCTCCTTAATCTCATGGGACCTTTTCACAGAAGAAACATGCCAGAATTTTCCTATCCAGTAGGCAATAAGCTAAGTTTTAGAGGAAAACTTGTTCTGTGACTGCAACATTCAACAGTTCACGTTTTATCCACCTGCTCACTCCATCTGCCTAGGTAAGGAGTTTTAGAATCACGTCTCCTTTTGCACCATCTTCACACTGAATGAATAAAACCAAGATAGGCCAATTTAGGTCAAGGTGAGTTTATTGTCCATACAGCATACCTAATCCCGCCAAAACACTTTTCTTAGAACCATCTTTAAACTAGTCAAAACAACACATTATTAATAAAAATGACAACACTGAACAAAGACCTTTTAAAAGGTAATCAAGACT
>CM051642.1:1800000-2220000 GCA_028020825.1 Podargus strigoides | reverse complement strand
TATAGCATAAACTGAAAAATAAAACTGAAGGCATGAATGTATAAACACAATACTAATTAAAAGCTGGGTCTCTCCCCAAGACTTCAGGCAGCAGCGAAATGAGGGTTTTGTAGCAGAAATTCTACAGCAGAGTACTTTAACCAGAGCTCTGGCAGGGGGGGTGAGACCAGGTATCACCATGTCCAGTTTTGGGCAGGGGAAGCTGAAGAATGGAGCTGTGCACTGGGTCCCACAGCACTTGTGTCAGCCCAGGAACCCAGGACGGGCTGTGCCTGCAGCACTGGGGAGCTGGGCTCTGACCAGTAACACCCACCTTCTCCACGCAGTACCAGGTTATTCAGGAGAGTCTGAAATATTCATGTACAGAGGTTTAATTTGTCACCTTAGCCAGACTGGGAAAACACGTCAAATGCAGACTGTCTGTTCCGCTGACGACATTTACGTTCGCGATGGGCACAATTAGCTCTGGGGGGGTCACGAACATTCGTTTATCTTGGCTACTAGCCAGCTGCTGCTAAATCATGTCCTCTCCTTGTTGTGAAAGTGGCCTGCTTAATATAATGAAGCATCACAACCTTCCTCTGAAGGTGTGTCTGCCAAAGGGAGGCTGTGAGGGATGGCTTTTCCAACTGACCCAGGAAAAAGGGACTGCTGGCTGTATTCGAGACAAAAATATTCAGTCACGTGGATCACACCAGCTAAAGCCAGAGTGAGATGGCATCGAAATCTCCTGAGTGTTTGGGCTGCTCGTGTACAACCTGACTCCGAAATTTGTTCCCTCAGCACGGTGAGAAATGCCACAGCGAAACAGAGCACGGGGCACAGCGACATGAGAAACCTCTGCTGCAGCATTGTCTGCATGCAGGAGGCAGACCAGTCCTTCCCCGTGTCTGCCTTTTGTGCCGAGTGCCGGGCACTGTGGGACTGTCCCTGAAAAAGGAGCTGTGGTCAAGTTATCTGGCTTGCAGCTGTACCATAACTCCCCCAGTGCAGCTATGCTGTAAGCAATGCTCCTCCCTGCTAGCAGCTCTCCTAAGTCTCAGTGCCTGGAGCTAAACTTTTCCACACTTCGCCCTCTGCCTCAGGCTGGCTTTTTTATGGAAAGGGAGAAACCACAACAAAAAAAAGTGCTGCTCTGCCCAAGGAAAGGGTTAAGGAAAGCAGGGGATTTTACCAACATTAGACAGCTCTTAACCAGTTTCCAATTGTTGTGTTTTTTTCTGAGAAGATTAAGTATAATTAGAATTCATCATGGTACATGGTGGGGGTCAGATACCTTTTGATATCTTCAAGAAATGCAGCCCAAGGTTAGCCAAGATACATGGCTCAGCAAACTGCATTCTGCATTCATCCAGAGCCCTGATGGTCGAGGAGGTCTGTGCTTTGGAGGAAGGCCATTGCCACCTACTTGCATCTGAGCCCAGCTGAGCACAGGAGGGTCCCTGCAGGGGTGCATGGGAGTTACCAGCACAGTGCCAGCCCAGGCACCCACACTTCCCTCCTCTGGAAACCAGGTCATAAGGGAAGCGGTGGGTATGTGCCATAGCACTGTCGTGGAGTCAGAATACAGGTGAAGCATGATGCCAAAGGAATCTGGGACACGGAGGGTTTGTTTAAGATGGCCTGGGGAGCACTGAACCCTGAACTGAGGTGGCTCCTTGTCTCACAGAGCACCTCACTCTACTCCTGAGCTCCAGCAGGCATCAGTGTAGCCCACAGTACAGCAAGGGAATGCTGCAACCTGCTCTTGGTTGCACCAGTCCTTGCCTGTACACAGGAACAAATCCTGCGTCTGCCTCAGATGTATTGCAGAGGTCACCCCGAGCTTTTTGAAGCTGCCTCTGGGTTGTGCCCTGATTTCCCTCACTCCTGTCATTCATCCCAACATTCTGTGAGTAGAAACGATGCTCTTGGAAGATCAGAGATACCTCATGGGCACCACTACCACGCTGCCACAGCCAGTGCCACAGCACAATCACTTGCAGCCAGTGAATAACTGGGGCTCAGAACCACTGAGCACCTGAAACGTTAGCTCAGCTCAGCAGGACACAGGGAGCATTGGGAAAAGGCAGGAAGGCTGTGTTGGAAAACACTGGTCTTGGTGTGCCTGATCACCGCTTCCCCTGCCCCGAGACAGGACACCAGCTCTCCCCCGTGGCCCTGGGTATGCCTCCGTCGGGCTGCACTCCCGTCTCCATCCCACACCAGCACCCACTGCCTTTCCCAGAGCCCCACGCTGCAAACCTCCTCATGTGGCAACCAGCCCAGCAAGAGGCTAATCAAACAGAGGTGCAGTTCCCACACACGTGGGTCAGGCTCTAAACCCAGGCTGCCCAGCCTGCAGGGACTGCGCTGCTGCCCCACCACGGGGCACTGCTTCTGCCGCACTCCTGCTCCGGCAGCGAAGGGATGCTCTAGTGTCTGAGCTTGCTAGGAGCAGAGCAGGAAGCCTTGGAAGTGAGAGACCAAGGCAAATGCCTTTGAAGACGAACTAAAATGTGAGCACAGTGGATTTTCTGGTGATGAGACCCAGGACAGATAAGCCAGATTTCAGCACGCCTCACCTCATGGGGTTTGTCCTTTCCTTTTAGCAAAAGGTAAGAAGAGCCTCTCTGTCACCACTTTCCTGCTGCTGCTGGCAGTCCATTTTTTTATGGTAATATGTACTTTTATTAAACCAGGTAAAAATTTTGTCTTGCAATTGGAGTTTGCTCTTGTACTACTGGGGGCTTGGTGATTTCAGAATCTGGGAATCGCTTGTGTAATGATGGGAGCTGGACCAATTCCTCGGCCTTGCTTCCCAAGTACCTATCTGCCAAAAGCTATCAGAAACTCACATAAAGAAAATCACCCATTATTAGCTTGAGCAAGTTTTCAGTCAGTTGTAAGCAGTCACCTGGTTGTGAGAGGGCAATGGGAACAAGTCCCTTCAAGGGTCAAGGCACCTTCACGTGGAAGAGCGAGCAAGGGCACCAGTTCACAGACTCTGGTAACAGACTACACTGGTAACGCACTTTTTTTTTTTTTTTTGGTATAAGAATCTCTTCTTTCAAAGCACAGTTGTGCACAATTTCAAAATAGTATGTCCTTCTGAAAATAAGCCAGATTTCTCACAAGCAGCTTCAGACTAGAGAGCTTAATGAGGCAATTTCCTTGCAGCCAGGCCTGGGGAAGGAAGGGTGGTGACATGCAGAACATACGGCTTGAGCATTTGGAGCCAGCTTTGTCTGTTTCTGAACACCCTTACATAGGGTCACTTACACCATTATTATAAAAACTTCTGATGGTCAATATGACCCGTCATTTAATATATGAAGAGGCTAAAATCTCCAGGTAATCCTATAGAGAAATGGGTCATTTCTGATGTCTTCATTTTGTACATAAAATCAATGAAAGGGCTCAGACCGGAATTGTCACAGTTTGCATGGATTTTATTTCGTACCGGGATCCACAGGCCACTGATGTAGTTTTTCTGTCATGTGTTAGCTCTGGTCTACACTTATGTTTAGAACTTAAAATAATGTACCACTGAATTCCTTCAAACAAAGAACATTATGGTAAAATGACCAGCATGTTGCATTCAGCATGAAACAGGTTCCCAAAAAAGTGTTGCTATTTGCATACTAACACTCATCTGAGTAATACATTCTGTTTAATTAGTCTTGTCTGTGAAGCATCCATCCAGGAGGTGAAACTGCCTGGCCAACAAAAACCAAAAATGGCAAAACATTTATTTTGCAGGTTGTCAAGTTCTACAATCAAAATCTAGTAAGGAAAAAACCCCCAACACCAGATTCCTGAGTCAACCTCAGTCATGCACTGAGAACAGGCTGCCCAGAGAGGCTGTGGAGTCTCCATCTCTGGAGACATTTAAAACCCACCTGGACGTGTTCCTGTGTGGTTTACTCTAGGATCCTGCTCTAGCAGGGGATTGGACTACATGATCTTCAGAGGTCCCTTCCAACCCCTACCACTCTGTGATGCAGCAAAACATCCTGGAACACATTAGCAGATGCAGCCCAAACTCTCCAGTACTGATGACAGAGATACAACAAACACGGGGACCTGAGGCTGCGGCTGCACAATGATTAATCCTGGCTCAGCGCACTGCCTCATCGGCCAACGACCCTGGTTTGCTGAAGATCACACACAGGCCCACCCCACTGCTTCTGCCAACATATCCAGATCATGCGATGGGTCTTTACACACCCTGGTAGCTGCAGAACAACAGATGGTACCTGGCACAGCACGAGAGCAGTGCAGAGAGACTTGAACATCAGGTTTTATGCCAGATGAGATGCGAACTGAACCTGTCAATGGCTTTTTTAATAAATTGGAATTGGCAGAAGTTTACACCTGGACAACGCAACATGTGAACATGTGCTTGTACTCATATAAAAATCCTAAAACCACATCTGCTGTGCACTTGAACCGCTGTCTCAGTCTGCAACTAGCATTGTGACATATGAAGTGTACCAGCTGGACAGTGAATCTCACAGGTGGAAGGAAAAATATGAATTTATTATGAGTACCTTACCATTGTCATAGTGTGATACAGCAAGTGACTTATTTCATAGATGGGGCTACCACTTCTGTTTGCCTCACTGGAAGTTTCTGTCAATCTAAAGTTAAGTTACACAACACTAAAAATACAAAAACCCTATCAGGACAATCAACTTGGCCTTCCCAGGTTTTGTAACCCCTCCAAGTTTCACGTGGATTTGCTGCACACGTACATATTTTACTAGTAGACTTTCATTTTGCAAGCTCTAGATAGCACTGACAAGAGAAAAATAAAGCTTTAAAAAACCTATTGTCTATGTTTAGCCTGTATCCGGAACTAAACTGGAGCAGCTGCTCTGTCACCCGATGACCCCTCCCCAGCTGAGAAGAGGAATCGGGGGAAAAAAAGGGAGAAGCTCCGTGAGTTGAAATAGAAACAGATTTAATGAAAAAAACAAAACTAATATAAATACCAACATAAAGTGTACAAGCTTATACTCAGCCTGGTCCTTGGGAGCAGCAGGAGGCCAAGAGGGAGGAGCTCCAGGAAGAGGAAGCCCCCCACACTCAGTGAACCCCCTCCTTTTATAATGAGCGTGATGGGGTGGGATCCACCTGTGGGGCAGCTTGGGGCAGCTGCCCTGGCTGAACCTCCCCCTGCCTCGGGGCTGCTCGTGGCCTGCCTGCCCTGGCTGGGCTGGGGGCTGTTCCTGGGGAACCAGGGCAGGTATCACCAGAAAAAAATTTTTTTAAAAAGTGCACTGTATTCAGCAAATCTTTCTTGACAGAACACTGTAATGCACTGAAGTGATGTCCCTAGATTTGCAATACAGTGACTGGGCTACTCCTTCAGAACATTGTAGGGTTGCTTTTGTTGTTTTTATAAAAAAGCTTTTAAAGTGTGTGTCACATGGATCAACTTCCCCATTCTTCTATATGGTCTAGTAGTTTTAATGATTAAAATAGTTCAGGTACTTTCCATTCCATAGTTTTATTTTTACTTCAGTATGTACAGAACTAAAAAGGCAATTAACTTTTGGGTTTCTTTTTTTTTTTTCCTTTTTCATCCCCAGGTGATTTTACTAGCAGACTTGAAGAGCATGTGAAGGAAAAGTAATGCTTTTCTGTGCTGGATGCGGAGTACCCTTGTGGCTGTGGTGAAAATGCTGGCAGTGAAAGCGACTGGAAGGAGGAATCAGCAGGCCTATGGCAGGATCTATTTGTTCAAGTCAGTAATAATTGAGGATTTCAATTTCCATGAATGACAATCTCAAAAGAAACCACAAGCACCAGGAAAGATCCTGCAGAATATTATACATTTTCTTGAACTTTAACTCTTCTGTAATATATATGCCCTATAATGCCCCACAGCTTCCAGTTTTGAACTGGTATTGATAATGCTATTACGAAAATGCCACTGGCAAGCTATTAATGGGAGGCATCCCACTCAGCTCAACCAACAGGCTCTTGCTTTGCACCAGTCACCACTGGGATTTTCGTCCTGACTGCTCCAAGCTCCAGGACTCTCCTCATGACCCACACAGTCTGTCTCCCCACCAGATCCCACAGCAGCTCAGCAGCACTACACCACCTTCTCCACAAAGGAAAAGATCATTCCTCCCAAATGCACCTAATGGAGGGCTAGAACAACAGGTAAACTATTTCAGCCATGCATCTTTGCTCTCTTTCCTCATTTTGAATCAATCCAGAGCTTCTGTGCCCGTAAGAGACCTGCAGCTGCGTAGTTACGGCACCCACCCCTGCGATGACAGCCACTCTAAAAAATACTCAAACCACCACATTCATTTCACAGCCAGGCAGGGCTGAGAAACAGCAGCACACCCCTGGGTCCACACTGGTCCCGTGACACCCAGGTCTGCCAGACCCTGCTCTCCTTGTGGCAGCACCCACCCCGGCTGTGCCACCCGCTGGCTCCGAAAGGCAGGTGGCGTGGTGTGCCGTGCAGCAGGGATGAGCTCAGCTCTGGTCTCTTCCACAGTGCCTCAGGACACAGTGCTTTTTGCATCGCGATTTTTAGATCCTCCTTTTGCATCTCAGTTTTGGTCTTGTCTAGAAGAAATAGGAAAGGTTACCCCAGCAAGCCTCCTAAGGGGTACCTGGAAACCAGCCTGAACCTTGCAGCCACCCAGCCTTTGCCCATCCAGGATGGCACTCCTCTGCGAATACCAGTGTCCAGAGAAAATGAGTTACAGCAGCATTTAAGGAAGAAACCAAAGACTGCAGAACTACTGTTTAACAAGGTTCCATTTTCATTCTGTTAAATATCGCATAACCCTTGACAAGATCTTATCTTTCTGGTGAGGTGTTGTGCATCAGCAACCACGAATAAATAAGGCCAGCAGCAGCCTGAGATAGCTTTGATCAGACCAGGGAGAAACAGCTGAAGAGAAGCCACGCTGTATCTCCGAGCCCCACCTGGACACACGGACATCCAGCTGCCAAGAGCACAGCCTGGTAACCCTGGGGACGTCGGCAGGGATCAGCACACCCGCCACTGCTACCACAGCCCAGGCTGCGCCCAGCCCCGGCCAGCATGAGGCAGAGGCTCGACACCCTTCGCAATGGCGAGCCTGAGGAGGGACCTGCTGAGGGATTCAGAGGGCCACTCCTCAATGGCTGCAAAACCCAAACTGCAGCCCTGCTCCCCTTTACAACCCCTGCGGAGGAGTAGCAGTAGGGCTGTTGTTATACATAACGAATGCATACAAACGATGCAAAATACCGAGCTGTAACTCTACCAGACACTTCCTGATGCTCTCACGTTTCCTGAACAGATTTGGGTTCCTGGATCAAAACCTTGGGTGCTTTGCTGAGTGCTGAAAGTCCCAAAGCTGGGAATGCTGCAAAAGCCTTCTGGCCCTCCTGTGTTAAAGGTTGGTTGGTTTTCCACGTATACATTAATTACTTCACAAATCACTGCTAACAGCCCCCATGACTACCATGAAGATCTCTTCCACTTTCTTAAAACTAATTGCAAAAGGGAAACCAGAAAAGGATATTTTTTTTTAGTGCGGGACCGGGTATAATAAATGGAAAGGATGCTGGAGGTATGTGAAGTGACAGTACTGTTCACTGGACATGTAGGCATCACTTGGGTTATCTAAGGAAGCAGCCATCAGACACGCGTTAAAGCACTGGGATTTCCATGAAGTCCAGTGTGGAACATCTCATCTGTCCTCCCAGACCTAAAAGACGGCTGGATTCCTCCGCTGGTTCACATTTATGCCCCAACTCAAACCTCTTCACAGCACATGCTTCACTGTCGACATGAACAGGGATTCCTTCCCAAAGCAGGGCCTTCACGTGCCGAGTGCCGGCCTTCAGCTCACCCACATTCTCCAAAACAAGGGCCTGAAAAGCTGCTGTGGGAATATCATGCCCATTTACTGTATCCCAGTGATCTCACTTCTAGTGGACGCTGTTTAAAACCAGAAATATTTTCCCTCCTAAATGTGTCTATTTTTGCTACTGTAACAAATAGCATCAATTACAGATAAGCCTCTACGTCTCTGCAAGTACAGAAAACAGTAATTTGCCATTCCAAAGGGCATTTCATGCAGACTAACAAGGACATCTCACTTTAAAAAAGAAATAAAAATCACACTTACGCCAGAATTTCTCCACTTACTACTGCTGCACTATTGTAATAATGCAATTTAGAAGACGACTAACATTAAGCATCTAAAAGACGGCACTTTTTTCTCTGCACTTTTCAGTCTTTTCAGCACTTCCAGTGGTGTACTTTCTCGATCCAGTTCCACTGTCTGCCTGAACAGTCCGTTTGCTGCTTTCCTGTTGCTCGTGTGGGTATTTCTCATAGCAACAGGAGGGAACAATGTTTTCAGAACTGGAAAAAGTGAGAGTAAAGCCAAAACACTGGCAGGGTGCTCCAGGGGCAGATGCCACGCTCGAAATTATACTCCCTGCTTAATGTGGCTTGGGATTTGGAGCTGATCATCTCTGTCCACCAAGTGCACTTCACAACTGTGACAAGCTGTGGATTTACCCTGCTGTAAGCGTATTATTGAACTGGGGGATGTTAAAAAAGCTCTGACAACCCGCCCTACGCAGAGCCGCAGGGGCTGAGCAAGGATCCCCCGCCAGCGGTAGGGCAGGGCCCTGACACGATGCCCTCTCACCGGCCGTGGGCTCCTCCGGCGGCGAGGCCTGGGCCATGGAGCTGGTCCTCGGGCCCGGGCTCCTCGGCGCGCCAGCGGAGGCTGTATTTATGAATGGGTCTGACGGAACTCCGCCGTGAGCCCGCGGTGTAACTGCATCACCCCATTGTTGCTACACACGCACAGCACTCACTGGGGAACAAAAAGCTGAATGAAGCGGAGCAGCTGCCAACTCAGGCAAAGACAACTTAGGAAACTATCTCATGCTTCCTTTCTTTTGGAGGCTGTTTTGTCTGTTGTTTCCTTGCATACAAAATGCGGTCTGCAACAAATAAGGCAGGATAAGATACAGCGAGTCCTGTTACTTGGTTCCAAAACCACAGGCCCTAAACACTAAGAAGGAGGGGATAAATGGTGTATGTGCTGTGAGGACAATGTTCAAAGGCTATCCATTCAGGATAGATTTCCACAGTGTTGTACCGCAGCTCAACAGAAACCGAATGCCTGAACGTGGTGTTTCTGAACATTGTTTCTGCGGAGAAATTTGCAGGGATCGTTATGAAGGGACTTTTCAGACCTTGGAGAAAAAAAATAATCCCAACATTGACATATGTAGCACATTTAAGTGGACATATTTTAAATGCCATTTATTATGGATCCAGTCTTCAAAACAGCCTGACTCCACATTTTCTAGGGCTCACAGACAGCTGTTTCTACAAGACTTTAAGAGAAGCTTCATTCCTTTTTCTACCTCAGGCCCTTAAATACACTTTGGATTTTCAAAAGCACTCAGAACACACCAGTTCCCATCTGGGAACCGACTTTTAGAAGGGATTTGTGCCCATGTACAAACCTACATGTTGGCTCTGCCTGAAAACTTTTCCTCTGCTGCTGGTGCAGGGGAGGACAACTCCTTTTGTCATCCACATGCAACCTTGAGTCTTGGACTCTAGGAAGAAGATGCTCCTTGTATGCACATATAACCCTCGTTATCACATAGTGAACCTGGCCAGCCCTTCTGGTAGCAATGGTGCTACAGAGTTTATTACACAAGTGGCTACTAACCAGCTTAATTTGGGATCTAACCTTGCCAGCTTTTGTCAATGACATAAGCCTTAATGCATTTTTAATACAAGATAATCATTTCTACATTTCAATGCACTCAGACTCATATAAAGAGGCTGGAAGGGACCTCTGGAGGTCACTTAACACAACCTTTGGCTGAAAGTAGGGTTATCTTTAAAACTTAGTTATGTGCCTAATTCTCACTGCCTTTAGCCTACAAAATTCTGGTGCAAGGTGCTCTGCAACAGGTGAAGATCTCATCTATCTACCCCAGCAGTAGTTTCTTGAGATCCTCAGAAACCTTAATGTATTTTTCCTCCATGAGGAAATCTGGGGTACCAGAGAATGGAAGGGCTCAGGACAGACCTGAGGGAGATGCAAGCAGTACCGAGGCCAGGGCACGCATGATTTATGAGAATGCTCCCAGGCATGGCCAGAGAGGTGGTTTCCAGACCAATGGTGAGCATGCCATTGACACGCTGAACTGACAGCTACTCTTCCAGGAGGTGAGGACAGAGATTTGCCCAAAGCAGGTCTGTGGCAAAGCAGAATATTGATTGCAAGGTCTTAAAATGTGCCCTACCCATTCAGGTATCCTTCCTCACATCCCATAATTGTACACAGCAGGGCTGCTTGTATCCTCCTCTGAAGCCTCTGGCTCCACTGGGGAGAGGATACTGCATGCACTGGAGTGCTGGTCTGAGATATTATGGAAATTCCTGACTTCCTGGGTTGTTTATTTTTCCATTGCAACTACCCACCAAGAGATGCTTCACAGGGCTTCCTGTGAGGAGGTCTGTTAACTCTTTGCCCACCAGCCTCCCCTCTCCTCTTCAAGGAACAACAAAGGAAACGTTCCCACCCGCTAGCAGCAAAACACATCAGAACATGCCATCCTCGTCCCGCAGAGCCGTGCAAAGTTGTGTGGGACTAGCTCTTAATGACTCTTTGGGACAATAATGATCAGAAAAGGCAACTCGTATATACCATGCAGAGCTACTTTCACTACCCATAAGGCTGCTCAGCTTCTCAGCTTTTCCAAGAGTAGCTCCCTGGTGTTTATTTTGGCAGGTGGAAGGAGTAATGAAACTGAGGTTTGCATGGCCTCATTGTCACTGTCTCTTCAAACTGCAACTCAACCTTCACAAACAGCCCAGGGCAGCTATTTATCTGAAGTACCTGTTACCCCTAGGCTGACACTGACATGATGCCTTGTACTATCATCTCACCTGAAGTCTGGAGCACTGCTCTGGATTCACACCAGGATAGCCGACAGCAATGTGTTTTTGAGAGGTTGTCTCATTACCCAACAGCTGGGTTCTAAATTAAATGCTGTTTATTAATAACATCTCTTTGGTCTATTTCTGAATGAAACATCCATTAAAAACATTACAGTTCTAAATGCCCAACTCCAGTCTCAGTTATACCAGTATAAATCCAAAACAATTCCATTGACTTCAGATTTATGCTGCTATTTCCTAGCAAAGAGTTATCACCCTCACTGACTTTTCTATACTAGGAAATCACACACACCAAAAGAAAATGAACCAGAAGGCCCTGGGACCCTCTGGTGGGGATGGACTCTCCTCCAGCACTCTGCCATGTCCTATGGGCTACCAGGAGGCACAGGCGTGGGGAGGGAGGGAAGCAGTTTGTCCTCTGCAGAACTGTAATTTCTGTGAGTTCCCTCCCTTTTCCATCACATGATGGTCCTGAAGCATAGAAGCTCTCATTTCTTGCTCTTCCCTAACCTCCCCTTTGAAAACAAAATCATTCACACAGTGATGATGAATTGATTCTGTCACTGCAAGAAGAGCTCTCAGGCATCAGAAATTAGGAAGTGAGAGGACTGAAGCTGTTCATTCCACTTTAAGTCCCAGCATAAAATACATTACAATAGTCTTTACTCTTCATTAACACAGCCTTGGGCTAACTCTTACACAATCTAGCCAGCACATTTTTTTCAACAATACATTTTACAGATGAGGCTGATATTACTACCTATTCCTAAGACTGCCCGATACTCCTCTGAGACCCTGTCTTCAGTTGCTTATCTCTCTCTCAAGCTTAAACATGTGGGGTGAAATTTTCCATTCCTGGGCTCTTTTCCATCTTTCCGATGCAAAAGTCAAGGAAAAATTTTATACTAGAATATTTCTGCCATTTCCAAATATCTGGCTAATGAAAAATATACTATTTTGCCAAGTTAAAAATTCTAACCACCTTTGGTTGGGCTGAGACTTCAAAGCCTGCAGGAGATAGATAGATAGCTACCTCTACCACAACAATGGAAACATCTTGAAAAATGACAGCACCTCTAACTCCTGCAAAGACTTAAATTTTTTTAGTGATTAAATTATCCCGAAGCTCCTTTTGCCCTGAGTGCACCCTGACTCGGGGGGCAAGTGCGCCCCTCCTCCATGGTCTGTGCTGCTGTGGGCTGAGACCAGGAGCAAAGGGACGAACGCTTCTCGCTACCCAGTGCCAGCTGGAGAGGAGATGTGACCAGCAGAAGGTTAAGAGCTCTTTGTTATTTGGGAAGAGTGATATTTTAACTTTTTTTTTCACCAGGATGGCAAAAAAGCACATTTCTTACAAAAACCCATCTGCTAAATTTCAAAGAAAAGGCATGACGAATTTTTTTCAATGCAAAAAAACCCACAACATCTTTTTTTTTTCCCTAACAACTTTAGAACTACTAAGCTGTTTTGGCAGGTAGTTTCTTTCAGACTGAAACTATCAGGATAGAAAAATTCAGCACGAGAGATAAAGTTTGTCCAATCTGCAAGATGCCACAAAAGCACCTTACATTAAGAAGCGCTGCAATGCCTGAGAAAGCTTCAAGTGTCTTCTATATCATAAAGAACACGAGCTTTGATTGTGTATCTATAAACATCAAATGAAGAGAGTTCAGAAAAAAAGAGTAAAAAACTCCACATATTCCCCCTCAAATGTGGGCATGTATAATATGCTCACAACATGTTCCACAAGTCAATTAATACAGGCTCTACTGGACCAAGGAGAAAGAAAATTCCAACAGAAAAATGCTCTACTGGGACTTTTCTTCTGTCCCTACTTGCCTTCACAAATGTCCCCAGTACGTGGGCCGAGCATGGGAAGTCAGCTGGGATCCTGATTCAAGTAGGGCTTCACAAGTGAAGCAGCAAGGCACCTGCCAGCAACCAGAAAGAAACAGAGAGGTGCAGTAGGAAAACCTATGGGTGTAATCCCTACTGTGAGGAGCAGCCATGCAAGAGAGCAGCATCTGGCCTTGTGGGACTTTCTGACAGGAGCCCATGCATGAAGATGACTCAGGAACAGATTAATGCAGCAAGGGCTGCATCACAAAAGGGATGCTCAAAATCTCTTTGCTGGCAAAAATGAAGGGTGAGGGAGGGAAATGCTCTTCCCTGTGACCAGGGAATCGAGGCACAGTGTCCTGCAAGGTCCCAGTGATGCAGCCCTTGTGGCCCATGTGTTGAGCTCGCTTGTCCTCACCTAAGAGCTGAGTATTGTCACACCACGCTGTCACTGCAACCCAAACCTCCTGTCCGTGCTGAAAAAGAGCAAGAAGGGAAAAGATCCTTGTGACTGCACACAGAGACGCTTAGAGGAGATGAGGAACTACCCTGAACCACCCCTTGGGATCTCCAGAAAGAGAACCCAGCCACTCAATGGTTGATCAAAACTCACCAAATACAAACACAGCAGCAAGGGCTACCTTGGCATCTCCCTTCTGGCAAGTGCTAAAATACTGTGGAAACAACCTCAGAAGTTTATCTGGAGCTTACTAATATGGGGAGCATTGTCTAGCGAAGGAAGACTGCACAGTTAGTCAGATGGCACAGGAACAGAGTGATGAGCTCTGCTGAGGGCATCTGTTCTAGGTCTGGGTTTTGGTGGTACCTGAGCACCACTTGCTTCTGCCTTCAAAAAAGACTTCCAAAGGACTACCCAGTGATTTCTGCAGGCAGTGATGTGTTCCATTTGGCTTCACAGCAGCAGAAGCAGGCAGCAAGCTTGTGAAGGTTCCTCCTAAACCTTCCGTTCACTCTTCTCCACTCTGCGTGTCTCCCTGTCCCTCCCCTGCCACTCTGGGCTATGTGTGTTTCCAGTCCTCACCCCATGCTGTCATTCCCTCACTCTCATCATCAGCCTCGTCCTGCTGATTACCAAGTTGGTCCATCAGGCTGTAATTTCTGTAGCTGTAGGACAAGAAGCTCATGGACAATGAAGGTTACAGAAAGTCCTCTCTTCCCCATCTGCCCCTAGGGTCCTGCCCTGCACCACTGTGCTCCACTCTCCCAGCTGTTTGGAGGCAGTTCTTGGAAATCTATCACTTAACTGATCTGGTTTACAAACCAAGCAAGCCCCCTGACCCCCAGCTCTGAAATAACAACAAATAGTCCTTCCCCTGCTTCCTGAAGATGGATTAGTTCCAGGATAGGGTTAAAAACACAAGGATATGAGCAGCTGTGTGGGCATATATCAGCAAAAATAAGCATGAAAATAGAGCAGGAGCCGAGCAGGAACAACTCCACCCAGCACTGCCATCTAACAAGGAAAATCACAGCAGAGGGGCACCGGCCTTTCAGACACTCCATGGAGCTAAGACAAGGAGTTATGCAAGCAGCTCTTCAGGGCGAGCACCAACTGCTTTCCTTATTCTGTGGATATTCCCAACCTTGCCTGAAGACAGCACCTTTGCTAACAAGGTATTAGTCTGTCCCTGAATCCTTGTCTTTCTCTGCCCAGTTTTCTCTCACACATGCCCACTTGTCTAAAGAGTCCTCCCAGGCATTTGCTGGATGCAGCATCCAAAACTTAGCGTGTTACATCCAATCAGACAAACACCCAAGGAGAAAATTTCGTTCAGCCAGTAACCACCAGTATCAGTACCAATACAGATAATTCTTGTTGTCAACATAAATGAAGTCAACTTCATGGATTTGACCAGTCTAAGTGTAGAAATGAGCTCTGTGCATTACTCACACCAGTCCACGCAGCCTGAACTGTTACACAGGTTTCTTCTTGCATGCTCCTGCTGCTTACTGTAATGTATTCACCACTCTGTTTCTCCACACTTATAAAACAGACACAAAAGAGCAATTACCTGTGTAAAATTTTCGTTTCAACTGAAATGAATGCATGGTAAATTTCAGCAGACTCTTGCTTTACATTATAAGCATTCAAAACTGGAAATGTTCCTTTCTCTGTGCAAAACCCAGTTCCAATCACAAGAAACGGGAAGCCCCAGAACTGCACTTGAAAATGAGGCTCAATCTGATTGAAAGAAAAAAGAAATAGCGAAATTTTTCCCTTTCTCTTGAACTGGACTATTCCTTTTTAACCAAAATGCAGAATATTTGTTGGAAAAAATAAACCTTCTCTTGCCAATGTTATGGCAGGGGTATTTACTCCGCGAAGTAAAAGCAGTAAAAAGTTTTAAAGCTGGCACATGTTAAGGATGGTGCACTGGAAACTGATACTTGTCTTATTGGCGGCCTGCATTTCAGAAAGCCTGACTCATTTTCTTTCCTTTTGAGTGAATTGCATCACGGCAAAACATGTCAGCTGCACGAGAGACAGAACTCCTGTGTATCCACAGCCCGAGCGGTTTGGATGTGCAGGAGCAGAAGCTCTCCCTGCAGTGTCCCACCGACACGGGGATGCAGCAGGAGCGGCCCCACTGCCTAGGGAAGGCACCCTGTGTGCTCCTCTCAGTCCTCCAAGTGTCTGCTGAGACTGCCACCCAGAGCTGCCAGCTTTGGGTTTTCCTATGCCCCTGCTAGCAGCTGAGCCCAGAGCTGCAAACTGTTTTGCGTGAGTTTGAGCACCACTGAAATGCCATCAGATTCACCCCTCCTACTGACGGGACCTTCTGCCAAGCCAAGAAATGTCCTTCGTGGGGCGAGCGCAGTGAAGTTACAGACAAAAAGCCAGGCAGCCTGGGCTTCACCTGCCTCCCACTGTACCACTGCTGGAGGATGAGCTCATTAGGCTCTCCTATAAGTCAAGGATTTTTAGCAGATACCTCAGTGAGGGTGAGGAGAGCAGTTTCAAGGTTGGGAACACAGGCCCAGCACACATACTGGTTTACCTTACGCCCTGGGGGATGCTGTCTGCCCGCTCACCCCATCGCCCCGCGTGGTACCCAAGGTGGCTCCCCCTGCAGCCTGACCATTAGCCAGGGCAGGCAGAGCAGGCTTTCCCCACCAAGCTGCTGAACAAAGCATGAATGAAAATTGATCCAGGGAGGCCAAGGAGCTCTGGGCATTCAAAGCACCGTAACCAAGGTGCCATGTCCCTGCCTGCAGCCCGCTTGCTCCGGGAGCCACCCCCTCCTTCACTCCGCTGATCTTTCAGGGTCAGGCTGGGTTTGATAGCCCAGTTCTCCACCGCGCCCTCAGAAGTGAAAGGAGAAGAGGAATGCGGGACACTCACCACATCTGTGTTTGTGATCTTGGCCAGGAGGTCTGTGAGGCTGTCCCCGTCATCAAGCTGAAGGCCACAGATGGCTGCTCCCACACTTCCAGTTGCTATCATTGACGGTGGGTACATGGCAAAATTAAAATCTGCAAGAACAGATCTGGGAATTAGTCCAAGCCCAGACCAGAAAAGCTGCAAAACATCAGAGGGAAGCAACATAAAAAAACCACACCCAAGAATAAAAAACGGGGAAGTAGAAGAAAGGGAAAAGTGCCACTCTTTTTGGTCCAGCAGAGCTCATTAGTCACACTGCTCATCACAAGCAGTCAAAGGAGGGGTAACAGATCTGCAAATTAAAATGGAAATGCAGTTTGGTCTTTTATTCTCACTGATGCATAAAGTAAACCTGGACAATTTTTAATAGTCTTTCCTTAGTTTTAAAGAAAAGGAAAGAGAATAAGGAGGCTTTCTGTAATTTATGTCAGAAATTTGGGTCTCGGTCACATTAGAGCTCTCTGTATAACCAGAAAAGTAACTGGAATAAGGTATCACAAAGGACCAAACTGAGATTTTTAGTCACGTCAGTTTTAAAAGACTTAATTAACTGAAGCATTTAAAGACCTGTCCGGGAAAGAGATTTTAATTAACGATTCATTTTTACCACCTTTGCAATTAGGAAGTGAGAACACTTACATAGATATGTAATCAAAGAAAAAGCAAAGATCACATTTGTCATTACTACTATTTCTTAATAAACAAGTTGAAAATAGACTTCTAAACTTCCTCTGGAGATCAGGAGAGAAATGAAAACAAAACTTATTGTTCTTGTGACCTTTATAAGGCCATTTTATGGTTTATGGTACTCTTGTAGGCACTGGCTTATCAGCATGTCTTACTAAATACCACTGCCAGGAGATCTTCTGGGTTACTGGCATCTTCCTAAGATGAAATCTGATGTGCAAGTTGTTTGGTTGAACAATAACTAATTTACAAACCCTTCCCTACCAGTTTTTCAGCTGGGGGGACTGGAGGAGAAGGAAGAAGAAATCCAAGTAACACCTAACACGAAATAAACCACATTCAATACAGTCAGTCTGTTAAAGAAACAGATTGTTACAGAAAACTGCCTTTCTGTTACCAGCAGATCCCAAAACTTCTGTCTTCAGCTAGCAAAACTTCTGTAGCTCTCTTCATGTCTGCATAACTGCTCAAGTTTTAGACACCCGCAGAGTTGTTCTCGGCCTCCCAGACTCTGAGCTGGCAGATACTGCAATAGCTGCAGAGATGGCATGCTCTTCTCCGGACTGGAATGTGTCCCTGGGACCCACAAGGAATGAAGCAGTCAGGTAAGAATGGGACTCGGGTCATAACGTCCATCCAGACAGACTGGAGGGGGGATTTTACAACTGGGGAGAGTAAAGGAGGAGCTGAAACCCTAACATGGATGTCTCTGTCTCACAAAGCCACCAGGAGATGACCACCTGCAAGCCCACCACTGCACGCTGATGAAGCCCATGGTCCTTCCTACCAGGGGAGCTCAGCAGACATCACACTCTGACAAACACTTCTGAAGGAGCAAATTCCCACCGAGAGAAGCAATGAATCTGGACTGCCATTATTATAAAAATAATAATTGTGCACTGTTGTAACAGTAAGAACCCACTGTATGCAGGAAAACTGATGACCTTGGAAATTAAGATATATTGCTCCCACTAATGAGTGAGTCAACAACTTATCAGTGCAGGAGACAGCTCTGAGGATGATGATCTCGGCACATGTTGAGGTAATAGGAACTGCACTTCCATGAACAAAATGGCTTTCAAATTTACCTCACGTGGATTTACCCACATGTATGCGATGTCCAATATGAAGAGCAGGAATGGTTCAAGGACTCCAATAATGAGAGTTTTTTATAAAGGCTGCAAATGTTTATGTGCTTGTATGACTGTCTAGAGTTTGAGCAACCTGAAGCAAATAACAAGCATTTAAAAATTCAAGAATGTTCGAACATTTATGGAAGAGACCTAGCGGCCCCAAAATCCACTGTCATCTACATAGGGTGATTCTTCAGCAATCCCACTAATTTCTTGAGAAAAGGGATAAATTAAAGACGATTACATCTTCACAGGTCTGTTTCTCCTCTTGTACTCACAGCATTTGCTTGGGTTTGTGAATCCCATGTGTTTGCACTGGTGTGAATGACACTGCGCTTGGCCAACGTGGCCCTAAGTTGGAATGCAACTCCTGCATTTTAATCTTTGGACTTACCAAATCATCTCCTAGTTATGCATGGGAACTACCAGTGGCAATGGACTTTTCATAATTTACCTCTCCTTGCCTCGAGTTTCAGGGAGGGTGTAGCAAAAAGATGATGTGAAACCTCTCAAACTCTGCTGGCGTTTGGACAATCCCTATGGAAGCTATGATATAGTGGATGACAATGAAAACTCATCCCTTCCTACCCATCATTTGAGCCAGCAGCAGGGAAAAACGGAGCCCAGATGGACCCACACGCTCATGCGTGGTCACCGAGCCCCCACAGAGCAGCTTCACTCAGCCTGGGGCAGCTGATGGGGAGACCCAAGCAACAGGGAGCTCCCGTGTCTTGCACTCAACACTCAGCATCGCCCAGGCACGGCAGGCTCTGCAAAGGACACAGCTCCAGCCTGCCCTCTGAACTTCCTTGTCTCTTAGGGGCTTGCATCAGGACCTTCACATTATCCAAATGCCAGTTTTCTCGTGGTTGATTTTATATCTACTCCCAGAAACCGTCTTCCTAGGAAGCTGAATAAAGAGCCACAGTGCCCCTGCCAACTAGCACTGCTGTAGGTCTGCTTCCACGTGGGGTCACATGAGAACATTTCTATGCCCAATAACCTTGTTAGTTCCCTTAATGTCATTCATAATGCAAATGAGACAGCGAGCGAATGGCCAGAGGCCCAGAGTGACTAAAGCTCAGCATCCAGAAAGTCTTACATTGCCTCTAGCTCTAAACTAACTTCCCTTCATAACAAGCACCATAAACTTGGCTATCAAAGCTACACATGCCCAGTCTTTGTTGTACAACAGGCAGCGATTTGTATCACTGGCTTCTATTTTTAGCATATTAATTAACTACTGCAACTGGTGAGGCAAGTGTCTCCAACTGGAGAGTGTGGCGCCATTGTCTGAAGTCATCACCTCATCTCGCGCTATTGAAAATCATGGCAGTGACCCTCCTGCTGATATGAATTTAACCTGACATGCCCACAAAGGGATGGGGGGTGGTGCACCAATTTTGTGCACATGGTTCTCCACATCACCCTGGACCCTATTAGTGTGGAAAGAGCTCATTGAAAGAAAAGAAGCCACATTGTGCTGGGCCACCTAGAGGGTTGAATAGAAAAGGCTGAGGAAAAGAGCAGGCAGCGGAATAAAGGCCGTAATTAACATATTTCCATATTCAAGCAAAGCAATAACTACGTGAAATGTTTGTCAAGGTGCAATGAAAGCATAAATATTAAGTACTGTATCTAAGGGGATACAACCCCCCCCCTCCAAGTCACTTACATTCCATCGAGAAATTCAAACCAAGCTTTTTACACGTTATTTTCAGTTATAAACCTCTGTCCCCACTTCCCCCATGATAACAACCATGTCCCACCACCCTACTCAGTTTTCACCCAGGTAAACTGCCCCAGAATTAAGTTACAAGCTTGCCCTGAGATTTTAAAAAAAAAAAAAAAATCATCAAAATAAAAGGGGGAGAGAGAGGACCTAAACATGTGAAGCTGAAACATGCTTTTACATTAAATTTTCGTTGGAGACAATGAACCCTGAATCACGGTGGAAATCTTACAAAAGTCACTTCTTACTGGGCACCTGAAGCGAGGCTGTGGGCTAAATCCTGCCTTTGGGGCTACGTGCCATCTCGGTTAATGGGCGCCCAGAGCCGGCACTGGAAACACGGCCCTGCCTCTAACTTTGTTATGACTTACGCAGTTCCACTGCAAAGTATAAAAAAATCTTGTTAAAAGTCAGAGGAGTAAGGCAACAACGTGTAGCCTACCAAAATCTGAGCACACCAACACTGCAAGGCTAGGACCCCGCGCCCGCAGCCGAGCTGTTTCGCTGGCTCTCTCCGGACCCAGTGGACACCACCACCTCGGAGCCAGGAAAACGCGAGGCTGACAGGCAGGCTAAAGCAGGAGGGAACTGGGGACAGGGACCTCGAGAGGTCCTGCGAGGGGAAGCCCGAACTCGCAGCCAATAACTGAGAACTGCCGGAAGGAAAAGTGCTCTGACAAATACCCAGGCTGGACGTGCCCGGTGTGCCAAAGCCAGGTGGGAACTCCACCTTCTTCCAATGACCTTTCTACTCTTCTGGCTGCTGGCTGGGTTTTCAACAGACAGTTTTAATCTCCATAATTTGAGAGATTTTCAGAGCTGCAAACGCAGAATTGGAAACCCCTGCCTTGAGGAAGGTAATGGTGCTGGGGCAGGGGGGAAGGAGGAGATTAAAAAAGGAATGTTACCAGTTCATGAAATGACCTGAGTAATGGTCAAACTTCACCCAGCCTCAAACTTCACCCAGCCAATGATGGTGCTAGGGGAACACCCTGGACCTATATTTAACCAGGAAAGTTTAAAAGAAAGGTCTAAGGGAAACAATATAATTAAATTCTTGCCTGTTGTGATCCAAATGCAATTCCAGCATCAGCGTGCTACTTTTTTATTTCAAATGCAGTTGGATTTAACTGCGTTGGCCATTTTTGCCTCTTGCTCTCGTACAAGATACAGCAATTTTTCGCCATGTTAACTATTTCTGCTTTTAAAGGCAAAGCCAGGTGACTCTTCAGCCCGTCAAAAAAGGGCATGCCAGTGCTAAGTACGGCCAAACAAAAAACTGCCAAGTAAAATAGGACACAGACCTGCTTCTATTCTTTCAGTAGGTGGGAGGGCAGACACCTAATTCTGTTCCTGGGCTACAGCAAGGCAAAAAGTATTTGGCCTATTTATACAAATGGATCTGAATTATCCTAAATGCTAATTCTACATCACAACCACCCAAGTGAGGTAGAGACAGGGAAACGTGTAGAAATCTGTGTAAAGTACATGAACACTCAATACAATATGCTTATTAGCTGATCATAAACTCTATTTCTGAACAACTGTTTGCACTGATTATTAATTTCATTTGTTCTACACCTTCAGTAAGGACAACTAACCAAAGATCAGTATTACTTTAGTGCTTGAACCACCAAAAAAAAGGTCAGATCTGCAGCTGGTAGGAAGGAGGGCAACTTATCTAGCAGCACAGGAATTACCCCAGCTTGTATCAGCCAAGTCTCTCTTCCTTCACTCCCTACCACCTCAACTTCATAGATTTGATGGCTCCTACAACCTAATGAGTGGGTCTGCTCATACAAAACACTCCCCAGGCCCTGCTTACTTGCTGATGGAGCTTACACAGTTCTTGTGGCTTCATTTTGCTGGAGAGCTCAACGTACTCATAGGAGCTGCCTCTCTCAGGAACAAGCAAAAGCCACCTTTCGTATGGCAATAAATCCATGTGGATTATTCTTCCTTCTGTCATGCAAGAAGTATTCATGCAACCACTGCCAGTTTGCAACATGTATTTTATTTCTAAGATATTGATCCACACAACAAAGCCTCTGTGGACTTCTTTCACTCTGCAAAGTCCAGGTTCCAGCTAAAACCCTTATCACGCTTCTATCCCCTGCAGACACAGAGCCCAGTGACTCTCACACTGGCTGACAGGGGAAGGATGGACAGTAGATTTGCCCAGCAGGAGTCCTGAGGACCAAACACACCTCTTGGTGTTACGAAGCATTCTGTGTGGTTACCCTGCAGATCACTAGGGCTGTGGGCCTCATCTTGCAGTCTTTGGTCAGACAACACTCCCATTGACTTCCACGGAACTTCTGTCTGAGTAAGGACCCAGGATTTGGCCCAGAAGTTAAAAAAAACCCAAACCTTCTCAGCTTTCAGAAGCAGAAGATTAATGTCCCAGAGACAGTGGGCAGAGGTTTGGCACACTGTACAAAACTGACTTAAAGCTGAAATTTTCCTCCTCTTTCTTAGCCTCTTTGCAGATGAAGACTTTGAAAGCCACCGCTCTGAGATGTTGCACTGTATCCATCACAGGAACATCTCATCTGCCATAGGACGCAGCTGAGGCACAGAGGAGACCATGCAAAGGGCTGAGCCTAGGGATCTACACAAGTTACCTTCTGTCTCTGCAAGTCTGCAAAGCTTTTTGCTTCCAAGTTTGGCATGCCACTTAAATAACACATGGAAAACCTCGCTGAGATTAGCCTCATCATTACAGCTTGCTTTTGGAGACGTGCAGCTCCCCTTTCCGAAAGCCTGACTCACACAGCCTGTCCCCCCCCAGAACCCACTCCCATACAGGCACTGAGATAAAAAGGGGTGTCCTGCACCAAAGCCGTGGCACGTACAGCCTCCAGCACCAGAGCAGCTGGGCATCTGTGACTCTGAACAGCCTGGAAGAAGAAGAAATGAAGGGCATGCTGAAGCCAATGAAACAAGCACAGTCCTCTTCTGCTCTGCATGCAGCTCTGTAACCAGTGTCCTTCCCCGCTCCTCCAGGAGCGATCCCCTGGCTTGGAGCGCGGCACGCACAAGCCAACAGGCAACCCCAGAGACAACCTCTCCAAACTGTGGAGCACTGTGCAAAGAGACAGGGGAGACACGAAGGGTGCAAAGCAATGAACAGACAGTGCTGGGGTCACAGTGGCAAAGCAACGGCATCCCAGAGAGCAGAAGGACAATCTCTGTGGGCTCACAGACAAACAGGATCCTCCCAAGCTGAAAAGGTGGTAAGCACCAGTTTTGCCAGGCTATGTTGTAAGGACAAGGGGTCCAGGTGCAGCCTCTTAGTGCCTATAAAATTCAGAAGACTCCTGAAGGAGATTTTAGCTTACACAGGGAGCCACTAGCAGGATGGGGAAACAAATGACATCGTGACAGACCAGGCTATGCCAGCGCATGTCAATCTCTACGTTCGTACTGCGCAGCAAGCGAGGCAGCTTGAAGAAAGCTGGTCTATGCAGGGGCAGCTCCTGGCCAACAGATCGAGCTCTCGCTGAATGACAGCACCCTGTCTGCACGGCCAGGGCACCGGGAGCACGGCCAGGGACGGGCTGCAGGCAGGCATCACGTGCCGCCCCTTCCACTGGAGAAGGAGGCTCCTGAAAGTGTGGCGAGTGCAGGGCATGGTGAAGGGAAAACTTTTTATTCAGGGAACAAGCTTCTGTCCTGCTCAGCAGTCTTATGTTCAGATGGGACCAAGGGCAAAGAGGGATACATTCCAGCATCAGTCATGCTCATGTGAATCATTAATCACCGCCAGGACTGGGGAGAGGCTGTGGATTTATATCCACACAGCTTGTTTCAGAAACTGGGCTCAAAATAAAAACAGAGAAACAGAGAGAGAGCTAAAATGATAAAACAGGACTGAGAGGAATATACAAATATCATCTCCTTTGGCATAACATTCAAACGGAAAGAACAGATGAATATCAAAGCGATCCTACACATTCAGCACAACATCCAGAACTATTAATGATTGCTTCCCTCTCTGTTTACTGACACAAAGTATTGAAGGACCAAGGTTACAGACGGCTCTGTAAAGGCAGAGAACACTTGGGAATTTCTGGTACAACACTCTCACTGGGAAATTAAAATGGAGCAGTTGGTGAAGAACAACTCAGGCGAGAGGAAAAAAGTTCAAAACATGCCAGATTTTGCACGATACGTTAAAGAAGAAAAAGTACTTGAGAACAGAGAAAGCTGCACTGAGATGGAAATATAAAGAGATTCACTGCTGTGCTCCAGACCAGAGGTGTTAGCCAGCCAACGAGGTCAGGTCTGGTAACAGCAGAGTCACAACCGGGCTAAAAACACGGATGGAGGGAGCAAGGGAAGAGGCAGCCACATGTCAAAAGAGGTCATCCTGCTGAAAGGAGGTAAATGGGGAAATGAAACAGCAGGCTTAACCCGAGCTGGCAGAGAGCAGAAGCTTTGACGGAGAAAGGGAAAGAAGAAACACAGCAGCTGATGAGAGCTCTGCAACAAATAGGACAAGAAAAGGAAATGACAACTGGATTTGGAAGGAAGTCTGACAAGAAGGGGCTTTTCTTCACCGAGGAGGTCACGAATGACTTTGAGAAGAGTGGCAGTGAAAGGGAGATACAGCATTAATAATATGATATTTCTGTAATGCAAATGAGGTTAGCAGCTTGCTAGTAAACTGGGAAAGAGGTAGAAAATTGGGAATGAGAGCTTGGGTAAGACCCCTGCTTTTGAAACTGCAAGGAGTTGTGCATACTCCTCAAAACTAAATGCCACGGTGGTCTGTGGAAAATGGGATGAGGAGAAAAAAAACCCTACAGCCAGCAGCACGGTGCCCTGTCACTCAGGAAGCACCGTGTCTTTCACTTGCAAGAAATGAAGTTGTGACTTTCTGCCTTTTTCTGCGTGAAGGACTTCGGTGCATGGATTTGAGACATATACACGAGAAGCAGATCACACAGGGGAAACACACGAGTGGGCTAAGGGTTGGGAAGGGGATGCTGGTTTGGATCTCAGTAAATGAACTCGTAAAGCACGGAGCTAAGAACTCATGGAGAAAGGGTAGACAGAAGCCATGGACTTTGGAAACTCCTCCATGGCCCACAGTCCTGCAATGGCTTGGTTACATGGAAGACTTTAAGGGCAAAGGATTACACGTCAGAATTTGAAAAGTTAAATCCTAATGAAATATACATCACTCAAAAAACTGTCCTCTTGTCCCCTTCTGTTTTTAACAAAACAAAACACGATTGTAGGAAGTGAAAGCAACAAAAGAGAGGGAAGATAAGTCTGGTTTGGAAGACAACATCCAGGTACGTTGCAGGTTGATGGCTGACGGCGTTGTGAGCATCCAGAGAAATGCCCATGGGAAAGATCATCTTTATCAGAAGAAAAAAGGCAGTGTGAATGAATTCTGGGTAAGGGGGAAAGGCAAAGAAAGAAGGCAAAGTTGATGGAACAGATTAACCTCGGGTAAAAAGTTAATTAGTCCAGAAATGTCCGATGAATTACCAAGACTGATCCTGCAGATTTTGAGAAATTTTTCTATTGAGTCCTGTGGTCTTTTGCCTTAAAAGGGTCACACAGCAGTGTAAAAAGAAGATAAAGCTTGAGCATCTTGGTAAACAAAATGTCAATTACCATAACACAGCCCATGTAAGATCCTCTAAAACAGATCGACTGAGGTAGAAAATAAAGTGGCCTACATTGTAAAAGCAGTCCCTGCATCTCACACATGGAGAAGCAGGCACAGCAGCACACATTCACACCCAAACCCTGCGCCCTGTCTTCCCTTTTCCCCTGCAAGCATGCAGGCAGAACAGTGCCTATCACAATGGCAAACCCCAGTGCATGCAAGCACCGAGCACATAGTGCTGGATAGCAACCCTGCACAACACTGCATGCTCCTCAGCTTTCCAGGTCTGGCTGCTAAGAAGTGGTCTGACTGTTAATCCTTAGGATGGAAACTAGAGAACGCTTATTTTCTGAAAGTCAGTGGGGAAAAAAAAAACCAACAGGCACAACCCAGTCTTTTGCAGATAGGGATAAATTACAAGCCACTCTTCCACAGAAGCAATTATTCTCACCTAAATCTTCAGAAACTCTATGGAGCCAAACATATGGCAAAATGGAGTGCAATGGTTCGCTACGAAACAGACTTGTTTCACCGCTGCCTTGGAATGCAGTTAGAGAAAGAATCAAAAAAAAAAGTAATTACTTCTTAACTTGCCATTCCCTGTGCCTCAGTAACGTGGCAGTACCACACACTCGTTCCAATACAATTTTTACCTTTTATCTGGATAGTGTCCTGCCAATGAAAAATTCACAAACCACATTAATAGAACGCACCAGCCCAACGCATTTTGGGCTGACAGCGTCGAGTATTTTGGCTGCTGTCCTTCCAAACAGTCTGTGGCCCTCTGAAATAAAACAGTGAACTGGCAAAGGAGCAAACCATGCCTCGGTCCGACTGACTTTATCACAAAGGCACTGCACGCGTTAGGAGGGGCAGGACTGCAACTGCACCGGCAAAACTCCTGTTTATGTGCAGGTTTGGAGCCTGGCTCACGCTGCCCTTTGCAAACACCCCACTGGCTGGAGCCACTCTCCCCACATCACTGCAGGGCGGAGGGGACGAATGCCACCAGCGCATCCCCAGTGCCCAGCTGCCCCCGGGGAGCACCTCAGCCTACCTGTGGCACAAAGGGCAATGAAGGTCTGTGCATGCTTCCGGATCAACAGCAACTTGTCCTTAGGTAGAGGCAGCTTCCTTAGGATATGTTCAATGAAATCGTGCGGGGTGACAGCTGCGAGGTTCCACTTCAACTTCCCCAGCACCACCAGCTCCCATTCCTGCAGGGGGAGATGGGGAAGGGAGAAGAGAAGAAAAGCCATAAGCAAGCCTGAAAAAACCCGCTTTGCTTATTTCTCCAGTTGTAATTATATCACTGCTAAATTGGTTTTGCTCAAACATTTTTTCCCGTATGCCCCTACTGCTTTGAAGTTATTGACTTCATTCCTTTTTTTTTTTTTTAACACTGGAAATGTCAAGCTCTATTGAAAATAATGAGACCTGGCAGCTCCTGCCAAGATTTTACTTTTTTTGTATCCAGTGCTGAATGCCCACCCAGAAAGTTTAGCCTGCAATCAGATATTGCCAAGGTCACTCTGGTCTGTTCCTAGTAACTTCTTTTAAATGGCCACAGTCCTTACTTTACAGCCATTTAAAGCCCTAAGCATAAACATGCACAAAAATAACCTAGATATACATGCTTTTATTCAGAACTGTGGAAGTTAGCTTGATGGCATTTTCTCCCAAAACCATACTTAAAAGCTCCGGCAGATAAATCGGACAGTGCTTAAACTATTCCAGGACAGGCTTTGCAGAAAGGAAATGCACGTAACATGGCCAAGAAGGAGCCTGTGTAAATTATCTGCCAATACATCATGTAGGATCCATTCCCACATTCTTCGCATGCCCAAAACCCCCAGTGAAATCAAAGGAACGCTTGGGCACGTCGGTAACTCCTGGCCATTCCCGGTGACGTGATTCCACGCAGCAGTGGCACCTCACCAACGGACCCGGCCACGGGGCTCAAGCAGGGCTAGACCTGCACGCTTCAACATTTCGGATAAGTTTCTAATACCTTACAGTGCTGCCCAGAGTGAGCAAAGCTCAGACCTTGGACTCGCTTCTGTCTCATGCATCAACTATCAGCTATTAACTGAATTCCACGCAGGGATTCTCGAGTCCCGACGATGCGTGAGCCTGACGGAGCCCGGCGTGGCGGCGAGCCCCAGCTCAGCCTGGAGAGCTGGCAAGTCGAAAAAACGCCCTGTAATTTTGCAGCCCAGGAGACATCAACCAGCGTTGCTGAGAAACCATAAACATGGACCCCACAATGCCATTTCTGCAGTCGCTTCTCTGAATAGATGTCTGCTTCAACAGCAAGTTACTTTCCTGCAGACATTCCTACTAGATTATGACAGAGCCCTCTGTAGCTTGAAAAATCTCGCATTCACATACGTAACTGGCCCCAGAAAGTGGCCTCAGGAAAGCCTGTAAAATGCTTGAACATAATGGCCATTACATTAACTACGGACTGATCTTCCCAACATCAGTAACGCGGCAGATTTGGATACGGATACTGGCGAGTGCTTCATCTAGAGCACTAAACTTAAAACACCTGCTCAATCCACGTGGCACAAAAAGGTAAGCACATCATTCCACGTCCACTCGTGCAGGGGCCACAGCACTTCCCCCGGCAGCACGTGCCACCAACAGACATCTCGTGTGTGTGACAGCCACGAGCTCCCCGTGAGCTCCCAGCCCCACCCCGGGGATCCCCACTGCCCTCCCCAGTGCTGCACTGGGGCAGTGCTCCTGGCTCTGGTTGGGGCATTCGCCAGGGGCTGGGAGAGCAGAGCTGTCTGGCTGAGCGTGCGTCTCACTGGAGCCTTGCACACTCGTCTGGCCTTGCACACTCGTCTGGCCTTGCACACTCGTCTGGCGCTCCACACCACGGAGCACAGTGCATGGGTTCATTATCCCATGAAATGATGTTGATGCTCTCAGTTTGTGCTTCCACCCCGTGGGAATGGGATGCAGCAGGAGGTACCGGGCGTGACTTTCACTCCCAGCGATGTGTGACCGAGCCCAGTTGTCACCTCGCCACCTGCCTGGGTGACGACCTACGGGAACCGCCTTCCCGAAAGCCGCAGGACAAGGCCGCAGCTCCCCAGGCTGAACACCGGCACCGCAGCCTTCCCGCACCCCCCGGCGGCAGAATCCCCCCCGGGGCACCCGCACGGAGGGGAACCCGCCCCGTCCAGCGCGGGGCCGCGCACCCCGCGGCCCCCGCGGCCCCGCCCCGCAGCCGGAGGTGAGGGCCCGCCCGCCGCCGCGTGTCTGCCGCCAGGTGGCGCCGCCGCCCCGCGCCGCCCGCCCCGCGCACGTGCGCCCGCAGCCTCGCTCCCGGCGAGGTCCCCTGCGGGACACCCGCACCGAGGGGGGGACGGACACCCGCACCGAGGGGGGACACCCGCACCGCCGGGGAGGGACACCCGCACCGTGGTGCGGCGCGGGGAGCCCGAGCGGGGCAGGGAGCGGGGCAGGGAGCGGGGCGAACCGCGCTGCGGGGTGGCCTCGCCGGAGGCAGAGCCACCAGGGAGCTGTCCCGCACGCCCGCGGCACCGTGCGGACCCGGTGCGGTTCGAGCCCTGCCTGCGCCTGTCGCGTTCATGGACGAGCGCGTTCACACCCGCGACAAGCACGGCGGGGTGCGGGGGGCGAGGGGAGGAGAAGGGGTGCGGGGTGCGGGGCTCACCAGCAGCTCCTGGGGCCGGATGGAGTTGTCCGTGTATATGCAGAGCTTCTCGGCCGTGAGCGGGATGGTCTCCTTCAGCTTGGAGGCCAGGAACATGCACACGGCGCCCAGCAGCTGCAGATGGCACTTCCGAGTGGGCACCACGGCCAGGAACCTGTCCAGGTAATTCATGGCCAGCGGGAACACTTCTTCTTCGCACTTCTGCTCCTCGCAGACCTGCACGGCAGGGGCAGAAAGAGACGGGGGGGCCATAAATACCGGGGTGATGCCGGGAAGGGGACCCCCGCCCCCCCCCCCGCCGGTTCTGCCCGGGGAGGTGCGGTCGGGGAGGGGGAGGGGAGGCCGGGAAGGTTGTCAATCGCCTTTCACATTCCTTCAGTTCATTCAGTAAGAAATGAATTCAAGACACTGTGCGGGAGCCGCGCAGCCCCGGCCAGCAGCCGCCCACTTTTTTTTTTTTTTTTTTTTTTTTGCGACCCATTTTTTTTTTTTTAATTTCGTCATATTTTCAAAAAATCGATAAAAATATCAAAACTTCCCCAGGGGTCCCGGTTTTGGTGCGGGTAGCATCCCGGGACGGTCCCCTATCGTTTCCGACAATTGCAAAAATTCCCCCGAGGGCTGCGCCCCTGCCCCGCGCCCCCGATCCGCCGGGGGGGGGCCCCGAGACACGGCGAGGGCGAGGAGGGGTGGGGAGAGCCCGAGCCGCCCGGAGCCTGCCAGCGGGAGCGAGCGGCAAAATGATTTCAAAAATTCACCAAAAATCGGGGCCGCGGAGAAAAAGCACAAATCGCACATGAAAACCAAGCGGGGGGTCTGCCCTTCCCAGCCCGGGGTGGGGGGCGCGGGAACGGCCCCCCGCGAACGAGATCCGAGGGGGCAAAGGATGGGTGGCGGGGCCGGGCAGCGCAGCCGACTCCGCGGGGATGGGGGCCGGCTGCCGCCCGCCGGCACTGGGGGGCCAGGGGGGGTTCGCCGCCGGCCCCGGCTGCCGCAGCCCCCCCCCCGCCAGGCCGGGGAACCCCGCCGCGGTGGCGGGGTGCATTTCCCAGCCCCGTCTGGGGAAGGAGGGGGGGAAGACGGGCTCGGCGCCGCCGAGCAGAGCCGCATGCAGCGCAACATGGCGAGAAGAAGGCACGGTCCTCCCCGCTGCATACGTGGGCACGGAACCCTGGGGGGGCAACGCGTGGGGGGCGCGGGCACCCCCCGGCCCGCGCGGCTCCCCCGCCCGGAAAAGCCTCAGCCCGGGCGCTGCCGGCCGCCCGCAGCCGGAGGCGCCTTTTCTTCGCCTTTTAATTGCAAATGACTTTTCCAACTCCCTCCCCACCCCCCGCACCCCGCTCTGCAGCAACCCCTGCGGAAGGGGCGATTTCCACCGCGGGCTCTGGGTGCTCCCCGCGCCCCTTCCCCCACCGCACCGCCCCGGGGGGCCCGGGAGGGGGGGAGAACCCCCCCCCAGGCAGCGGAGGGGCTGCGGGGGGAGCGGGGCTGGGGCGGCGGTGCCCCCTGCCCGCAGACACCAACCTCCAGCATCCAAGTGGCCACCATCCTCCTCATGAAGGGCTGGATGTCCTTCTGCACGCACTTGAAGTAGGAGCACTGGGGCAGGTAGCGCTCCTCGATGGTCAGCAAGTTGTGCAAAACGCGGTCATCGTAGAGCAAGTTCGGGTCGGGCAGCGCTCTCCTCATGGGATCCACCTCGCAGCACAGCAGCTCCATGTTCCCAAAGAGATCTCCCTCTTTCTCTGATGGAAAAGTTCTTTTTTTTTTTTTTTTTCTCTTTTTTTTTTTTTTTTTTTTTTTTTGGAGGGGGGAAAGGGGGTGGGGAAAGGAGAGGGGTAAAGGAGGAGGGGTGGGCGGGTGGGAGGAGGACGCAGGGCTTTCCAGCTCCCTCCTGCCTCCCTTGAAACTCGTCTCTCCCTCTCTCTTGATTTCTAGCCTAAAGTTGAAGCGAAGTGACGCAACTCGCCGGGGCAGGCAGTTCTCTCTCGTTATTATGGAGAACAGCAGCTGGTCAGACGTAACATCAAACGCGGTTGGGTTTTTTTGTTTTTTTTTTTCCCCTCTCTATAAGCTAACAAGAAACCAGGAGGCCCTCGTATAGGGACACACACACACGAATGACAGCTTCTCTTTTCCTTCCTTCCAGCGACCAAATGAAATCCGCTCCGCACTTTCCTGCTGCGGGAGCACGTCTGAATCTATTCCCCCTCCCCCCCGCACCCCCTTTTCTTACTGCAAGAAACTTTGGGCTCCCACTGGGTGCCCACCGCGATGATGGGGGTGAATGTCCCGGCTCGGCGGGGTCCCACTCCCCGCCCCCCCAAGCCCCTGCGTCCCTCCGGTCCCCCCTTAATCTGCAGCTGGAGGGAGACAGAGCTCCCCGCGCACCCGGCAGCGAACCCCCAAAACGCGGCTCCACAGCTCCTGGGGGGGGGTGGGAGGGGGGGTAGTTCGGGGGCGTTTTGGGGTTGAAATCTAACAATATCACCGCGCTACTTCCCCCGCACACCGCCGCCTCCCGCCGGCACGGCCACACCGATATCACTTTCTAGGAAACGCGGCGGGGGGGCGGGGGGAGGGAGGGAGGAGGAGAGAGGTTGGCGGGGGGGGGGGGGGAGACGCACATGGGACGGGGGACAGGAGCTCTGTCCCGGCCCGGGGGGACTTCCACCCTCCTCGTACTTCGCCGGCGTCGCAGTCGCTCCCCCGCCTGCAAAACATGTCAAGTTTGCGAAGTCTCAGCCGCTCTGCCGGGGGGGGGGGGCGCTGCCCCGGGGTGAGCCCCCGCGGGCACGCGAGGAGCGGCGGTGCCGTCCCCCCCCCGGCCCGGGCGGCGCGGAGGTGGGCTGGGCGGGGGGAGAAATACCGCCTTAAGAGTGCGAGCGGGGACTTTGGGGCGCCGCTTCCCCTCCCCCGATTTGCATAGCCAATGGCTCCGGGGCTCCCGCCGCTGCGCGCTGATTGTTACCGGGCAGATTAGAGCTTAAGGCCGCGTGCTGCCCGGCATCGAGAGCCGCGCGGGAGGCACGGGCCGAGGGGGAGCCCCCACCCCACAGCACCCACACCCACGGGCTCTGCCGGCATCGCGGCCCCCGTTGCTCGCGAGTGGGCACACGCGCCCTGTCCCCTCCCGCGGCACCGGGACGGGTGGGAAGCGCTGCCGTGGGTCGCATCTCCCTGGAGTGCAGCGGCGGGGGGCCCCTCGCAAAAACCGGGTGGAACGGCCCCGCACCCAACCCGCCCGTGGCACCGAACGGCCACTTCGCCACCAAAATCCAGCAGGGTTCGCCCCGCGCCCCGCCGTACCCCGCTGAGATGGAGCCGGGCCGGGACAGCCGGGTCCTCCGCGCCTCGCTGGCAGCGCGAAACCCCGCACAATCGGCTCCGCGTCCCCCTCGTCCCGTCCCGTCCCGTCCCGTCCCGTCCCGTCCCGTCCCCGCCAGCGGCTCCCGGCCGCAGCCGAAGCGAAGCGGTGGTGGCGGCGGCGCCGTCGGGGCTGCCAGGCACCGTGTGTGGCCCCTCGCCGCTCCCCGGGCGGGAGCTTACCGGGGCCGCGCTCTGCCCGGCCAGCCGCGCGTTTCAGGGGGGCGCAGAGCGGGCACCCCCCGCCGTACGTCGAGGGCGGCGAGCGGGGACCCGCTGCGGGGCGGCGTGCTCCGCAATGAAAGGCTCTTTAATTTCCATCATTCATTTCCCCTTCCTGGCTGCTCCTGCGAACAGGGAGGGTGTTGTGTCCGCGCACGTTTTCCTGCTCCAAACTTAAATTCGTACGCGCTCCCGTCTGGCTTTGTAGCCCCACAATGCCGCGATTGTGATTTATGGGGGTTTCGGGGGGGAGGACAACGGGTGTCCTAATTGTCCGGGCACCGACTTGCCGAAGTGGGGTGATGTCTGGGGCACGGCGCGGCTGCCGGGAGCCGCGGGGACCGGGGAAGGGATGCGGGGGGGGGCCCCCTGAGCCCGGGAATGGGGCGGCCGCCGGGAAGCAGCCGGGGACCCCGCGAGCGGGTGTCCGTGTCCCCACCACCTTCTGAGGGGGGGGGGGGGGGGGCCGTTAGGAAAAAAAAAAACCAAACCCAACCCACCCTAAATGAAGGAATGGCAGCGTGCCAGCTCGACACGCGGAGGTGCCGCTGATCTGCACCGCCGTCGGGAAAAAACAAAACAAAACAAAAAACCGCAGCACTTTTCCCCGCTGCGACGGCTGTTATGCCCGCGGTACCCGGTTCCACCGGGGAAACGCCGGTGCTGTGGGACGCGGCCGGCGGGCAGCAGCGGGGCGGGCCGAGGGGCTCCGCGGCCCCGGCGCCTCTCCCCCTGTCCCCTGCCCACCGGCACTGCCGCCTGCCTTTGGAGACAGCAGATGTTTTAACAGCCTCCGTGTGAGGTTGCCGAGTGCCATATGGTAAATACCCTCCTCCCTCCGGAAAAAAAAAAAAAAGGGAAAAAAAAAATAATAGAAATAAATACGTTTCGCACTCTCTCCCCTTGTTTTGATGAGCTGTTTCGCCCGGTTAAAACCATAAATGATTAAATCGGATCCCGCGGGTGGATGTCGGTCCCCCGGCGGCTGCGGGAGCGGCGGTGCGCGGCCTCGGGCGGGCGCTCCCGGGGCACCCCGCACACCCCGCAGCGGGGGGGGCACTGCTGCCATCGCTGCTTGTGCCTGGGGAGCCCCTTTCCATCGGGTCACCGAGCGCGGAGTCACGGCACCTCATCACCACCCCCGCACGCAGGTATCACGAAATCGGGAATGTGTAATGGAATTTTATAGGTGTCAGTCCCAGAGCGCTGCGAAATGCGGCGACTTTTGGGTTTTCAACAAGCAGATCCTTAATTCGTCCCCACTCCTATTTATTTCATTTGCTTCGCAAATCCCGGAGCCCCGTCCTGGAGATGCTCCCGGGGCCGGCGGGGCTGGAGCCCTGCGGAGCGATGGGGGCGGTGCCGGGGCGTGTGCGCCCCGCGGCCGCGGGGCTGCTGTTCGGGCAAACGGGGTAAGTGTTCCCTCGCAGGGCTGGAAACCTGAAGGCTGGAGTGTGAAACCTGAGAATCTGAAAGTGAAACCGACTGGAAGCCAAAAAAGAAACAGATGAACGTGTTTCCACTGTCCAAGCTGAGGAGAGCCCCGAGAGCAAACACCGTGGATAATAAAATGTGTGATAGATTTGAAATACATTATCCCAGGTTCAGTCACTGGAAGCAGTCTACCTTGGTGGTTTCTTGTTTGATGGTTTTGGGGTTTTTTTATTATCTGATTTTTAGTTGTTCAAAGGTAAATTCCGTGATTCCATGCTGTGCATTTAACAGGAACGATATGATAAAAAATATCTTTTCTTTCCTCTGGTTTCCAATTAAAGGCTTGGAAAGGATTTGGATACCGGAGGAACTGCTGCACATTGCCCATGTATCTTCAAGGAGTTATTTTTAATTGTCCAGGCAGTTTTTGACTCCGAATACCTGAGTAGTGGCAGCTTTAACAACCACCTTAAACAACCTAACCACTGAACAGGTGAAATACATCCTGTAATAAAACTGTGCTTGCCTTCAGAGAGCGATTCTGTGCAGGCACAGCAGTTACAGCATTAAGTAATGAATTCTGGGCGATTGCTTAACATATCTTTAAGTGTTTACTCTTTTCTGTTTTATGCAAAGTTACTTCATTATCAGTTCTCATTCCTGAGCTTTAACTACAGGGCAGTAATTAGACGCTGGGTTAGTGCGATGCGCAGTGCAAGGAGCACACAGCTCTACTCATTTCTTTATTAGGCAAGATGGGAACAGACTCAGAAAAGAGCTACAAGAACAATCATGTACCCAGGACTCATGTTTTAGTCTGGAAGACTTTGTAAATTCATCACAGTTAGCCCAAAGACACTCCCAGGTTTGACATGGACATAATCAAGGGAAATGCAGGGAAATTCTGGGAGATTTAGGACAGTACATCTAGGCTTTACATTTACAACAAAATGATCTTTACAACTGCAAGTTCAATTAATCCCTGGATATTTCATTTAGGGCTCTGACTTTGAGGTTAGGTGGGGTTAGAGCCTACACAGTATATTGTACCACAGATGCCATGGCAGAGCTGGAGGAGGAGTTCCGTGGCCGGTGTCACAGCAAAAATCCCCGGTACCTCAGATCCACAGGGTACTGTGGCCTTAACATTACTGGTTCTGTGACACCATAGAGAGCCTATAACCTGTGGTAACCCAGGCACGTGCAGAATTAGGGTGAGATCTTGCAGTTTTTCCTGCAGTGAAGGAGTTGAAACCAGTGAGAAATTTCTGCTGGAGCTGGAAGTCCAGGACTGGGATTTTTCTCCCTGTACAGGAGACAGGGAAAGCTTTGTGTGGCTTAAGCTCTCCCGGTGCCACAGCCTTATCTTGCAGGGTGCCACGTACTCTGCAGTGAGTGCTGCAGTTGCTCCTCTCCTGGCCGAGCTGGGTGATGTGGTGACAGCGGGGACACAGGACAGGTGCCTCCCGCACGCCAGGGCAGCGATCGAAAGGGAGAGCCCTGGGCATTTTTTACAGGATCGGGTCCCTGCCGTGCAGAACCATACACAAACACCATCATTCTTTGGTTTGCTGAGCAGTGTGGGGGAAAAAGTTGGCTTTTGGAGGAGGTATTTGAAAGAACAAGAACAGTTCTGACAAAGGACAGGTACAAACCATTGATATATCTCTCATCATTAATAGCATGGTAGGAGCTGAAGGTGACAGAATCCTTTTTCTTTTTTTCTTTCCTCTGCTTATGAATCAGCTTTATTTTCTGCTTAACATTGACTGTGCTCTTAACCTCTTGCATTCTGCAGTGAGATTTCCCTGCTCTCTGGGGCGTCCGTATCAGTCCTTAGTTCAAAGATGCCTTCGACATTAAATGCATGTCTGCAGTCAGCCGGTGCTCAGGGTACCAGTCACTCTGTCACCCAGGGCTCCCTCCCCAGCTGGGAAGGAGAATTGGGGAAAAAACAGAAAAAGGCCTGTGAGTTGGAGATTTAATAGAATAACGAACCAGAAAACAATCAACATAAAGCATAAAGGGTTCTACTCAGCCTGGTTGAATAGCAGGAACAGAGCACCACCAGCAAGGAGCCTCAGGGAGAGGAGGAACCCCCCTCAGTGACCTCTCTCCTTTTCTCATGAGCATGAGGAGTGGTGTGGGATACACCTGTGAGTGCGCTGACCTGAGTGGAACTCTCAGCTTGCTCAGGGCTCCTCATGGCTGCCTGCCTGGCTGGCCCATGGGGCTGTGCCTGGGGAACCTGGACAATGCACAATCTTTTTTTTATATTTCCAGTCTGCTGGGAGAGATTAAGAAAAGACTTTCTGTCCCCAAACCTTCAGCTGATCTCCAGTCTTTGAAGCATCCTACTGTCACACACCTTCCCTCAAAAGCAATGTTCTGACTTTTCTCTGGGGTCTCCCAGACTTGAGCCAATACACGTGGGTTTGCTCTTACTGAAACAAATGTGGAGCTTCAATTCCATTGCATTTTCTTTCTGTCTACAGCGAGGCAAAGACTTTACATTTAATACATGTGTGAGGCATGCCCGGGTGTGTGCACACAGGGCAGGGGAGAGGAAGACCTTCAGAGCAAATTGCTCCTTTTATGAGGAGCTGGGAAGGGGTACAGTGTGGCTTGGTTGTCTTAACACTACGGTGTGTTGCAAAAGAATCATGACATTTATTCCCAGAAGCAGCTGTATTCTGAAGTGCGATGATTCTGTTAATCTGCAGGAAGAGAATTATCCTGACACCGTTTCCCACGCTGAATGGTTTGCTAAAGCACACGAGGCATATACAGTCTGGCAAATAGTGAGATGTTTTACACGGAGCTACGTCAGTGTGAGGTTTGGTTTGGAAGCCGTGTGAATGACTGTGTTAGGTGACAACTTGTTGTGGGGATAAGTTGGATTTCTCATTTTTTTGCAGATGTATAGAGCACATCTGAGTTCTGAAAACAGGTGAAGTTTTAAAGGGAAGAAAAGCTAGGTTTCCCCTCACCACTTGGTTTGTTTCCTCTGTAAAAGCATCAAAAACTGTCCATAAAGAAACACTAGTTTCTCATGTATTCTGGCTTAAATAACCATTGGTGCAGTATTTCGGATGTCCCCGCTGCGTTCCAGGGACTATGAAATACTCTCTAGATCTGTTGATTTTGGGCTTCTTAATGTGGTCAAACAAACAAATGGAATGAAGAAAGTTTAACTGCTTGACAAGCACATAAAAAACAAAACGAGAGTAAACCAAAATAAAACAGTGTAAATAAATGCCCTCTGCTGAAGTAAACAATTTTACTTGTTAATTTCCTCTTCCAAAACTGCTGAATTTCAAGCTATTCCCACAGATAAATAGTTCAGATATTTTACTGCTCTTCTCTGTGTCAGTTATACCTACACCTGGGAAAATTAATTACGTTAAAAGCACTAATAGCCTAAAATATTACACTGCATACGATACTAAGGACCAACTGAACACAGTACTATTGTTTGCTTCTTTTTGCTCTCCTTCTCTTTTGGGAATGCAGTATCTTATTCCTGTGGTGGAGTGTCTCAGCACCAGTGTGCTACAAATGAAGAAGCAGGCACTTTAAAGTTTGTCATGAAATTAAAGCATTTTGAAGGGCTGTGCCCCTTTTCACACTTTTTACAGCCAGAGCCTTCAGTGACTTGCCAGGTGCCACACAGCTTTTGCAGACATGGACTGTGGGAGGTGAGAAACTTCTCTCACCAGTGAGCTCCTTAGCATCCCTTGCTACCCCAAGTCCCCATGCTCAGCACTGCTGTCCTTGTTGAGCCTTTGCTGGGGGTTTGCTGGGCACGGATCAGGGAAGACCTCAGGCACTGACACTCTGCCTTTGAGCAATGAGGTGACAAGCATTTTTCTTTCAAGCTTTAGCCTCAGCCATTTCAGGTCCCAGCATTGTCATGTAGGTAGTTTTTGGCTGACTGGGATGTCCTGCTAGGCATGGTGAAGGTCATGCCTGATTTGTCTGAGGACATCCAAAGTCTAAAGAGGTTCCTGTCTGGTCTGGGCAAAACTCCTGATGTGGGTAAGAGGATCTCTTGGGCAGGGACTGAGAGAGGAAGGCAGCTGAAAAGATAGCTGCCCTCCTGTTGAAGTGGAAAGAAATTCTCACAGATCTCTGTGAAACCCACTGCTACGGCCCCTGGAGAGCTCTCAGAGCTCCTCCATCACCCCACAGGGGTGAAACACTTCAGCAGCAGCTGGGCAATGGTGAGCAATTTCTCAAGGGCTACCTCTCCCCAGATCTGTGTGAAGAAATGTCCTTCTCTCCTTTCTGCAGCACTGCTACCTCTCTTCTACAGCATTTTGTTTTGCTCTCGACTAGGAAACCCTTTTTCTTGATTGCTGCTTTCCCTGGTTCCAAAGCTGGTGTTCACAGGCATACACAACTTCCTGTGCATGGCTTGATGCTCCCTAAAGGGTGGTGCTGCCCTTACTGGATGTAAATATACACAGGTCTGAGAGAAACATTGCTTATAGAAAAAGTTAGGTTGGTCAAACAAACAAATGGAATGAAGTCATCTGGTCCAACCCACTGCTCACAGCAGGGCCACTTTCCAAGCTAGATCAGGTTGCTCAGGGCCTTGTCCAGCCAAAATATCCAAGGATGGAGATCCCACAGACTCTCTGGGTAATCTGTCTCTGTGCTACAGCACTCTCAGGGAAGAAGAACCTTTCCCCTGTGCCTGGTCAGTTTGCCTGGCAGCAACGTTTGTCCATCACCTTGAGGTTTCCTGAGTATTTGAAGAACAGCAAGAAGCAGTGGTAGGTGTCTGCTGTCTGTTGGCATAACTCCATATACATAGCTAAGGATGTAGTGCAGGATCTGGAGATGTGGGTTTTATTGGTAAATGGAACTAAACTGCTGTATTAACTAAGAAAAATCACTAGCACATGTTCCATATTGCTCTCCTTCATTGAAACCTCCAGACCTCCTTCACTGTCTCCGTCCTCAGCTCTGTTCTTGGTTGTGAGCTGTTTTTTCTTCATCCCTGATGTTGCAAACCCGTACCCCGAGCAGAACTCTTTTGTGCTGCTGCCTCCTAATGCCGAAACTCTCACCTGGGCTTCCATCTCATCCTGACAATAGCCTCTGTGAACGGGGAGTTCGCTCCAGGGGCAATGTTGTTAGCTGCTCATAATGTTCTTCACCTCTGCCCTAGGTACTGGCCACTGGCAGAGTCAGGGCGCTGGGCTAGAGGACCTGTTACCTGAGTGGATGTTCTAACGTCCACACATGAACTGTTTCTTTCTTGGTTTTCAGATCTTTATTTACAAGGCTCATGTTCATGATCACCACCCTCAGAACAGATGCCTCACATGACCCGCAGGTTAGGAGAGCATCGTTTCTATTGTACAGATGGGAAGGGGAGGCTTTGTGGTGTAAAGCAACATCCTGCAGGAGCTTCGGAGCATATCCTGGAGTAGTGCTGCCTTTCCCATGTCAGAGTGGTGCCTGAACAGAAACATCTCCCTCCTCGGAGTGGAAGAGATAGGCAGTCTTTTTAAAGAATCTATGCATACTATAGAATCCCAGTTTCATTTTGTATACAGCCTCCCCCCTCATGTTCTAGGACTGTCTTTTGTTGTGCCCTTATCTCACAAATATTGCACTAGGGAATCATAGAATCATAGAATCATTATGGTTGGAAGGGACCTCCAGGGTCATCAAGTCCAACCTTTATCCCATCATTTTCCTAACCATTAGACCATGAATTAGACCAAGATGGGAGTGGGGCTGGTTTTTCTGTCTATGAATAGATGGACCATTAGAGACTGTTGGCACCTGAGTAGGCTCGTTAGCCTCAGATAACAAAGGAATCACTCCATCCTGGAGAAGGTCAGGCTACCCAGCTTCTCTGCAGCAGGCTGGGATTGAGGGAAAAGCACTCCCTTAGAAGCAGGGCTAAGAAGCCATATGCAAAGAAAGCTTGGGAAGGAAGGAAAAGGAAGAGAGAAACATAGTTCTGCAAAAGAAGGGTCCTTTCAAACGAGACAGTGCCTGAGAATGGGAGCAGCAGAGGAAAGGCTTCAATTTGGTGTGGCGAGACCTTTTGGTGGGGTGAAAGAAGGTCCTCCTGAGAGGCCCTGGAAAGGGGCTGACAAACCAGATGCAACGGGCTCTTCTGTTGCATTATTTAGCTCTGTGAATTTTCTTGTGCATCTCGAGTAAAGAGTAATTATTTTTACAAACATTACACAGTCGATCTGCTACGTTGTTAACAGTTGTTTGTCCCTGAGGTGGTCAATTATACAGTAGAGTACATGCAGAAATATCAGCTGAAGCTCCTGGAGAGCTGGAAAAGCCAGCGTTAGTCTCCGGCTCTGGCTGTGGGGTCTCAGGGAGAAGTACTCGAGGGAGGACCCGTCCCCTGAGAACAGCCTTAGAAATCTGCTGTGCCTGGGAACTGTTTGCTGTAAGGAAGCATAAAAAGCACGAGTCCAACATGCTGTGACCAAGCACAGCAATATTATGAATAATCCGAATAAAAACTGAGCAGGGTTTTGAAAGGGTTCAGCAGGTTGAGGGGGACTGTGTTTTTTTTGCTCATCTTGTCCTTTTTCCCGTGAAAGTCAGGGACAGATTGAAATCTGCTGACTCCAGCACTTAGGAGCTGGTTCAAAGGACCCAGCTCCTTCCAAACCCTGCTGGGAATCAGAGCATATGTCCAGAAGAGCATCAGATAGCGAGATAAAGTCAGAAGGAGATGTGATTTTGCTTCTCTTCTGAACTGAATCACAACTATGATGTTTGCTGACAACTTTCTAATGCTTACTGTAACTGTAGCTTTCTTTTTTTCCCCCTCACATTACAGAAACAGCATATTCTTGTCATGCAGCTGTTGCTTACTGTGTCTTCCTTCTGCTTTGGGTGGATTTTCCCATGTTCATATCCGTAGCTTTTGAGTCCTTCTGTCACTGAACAGCTGCAGCCTGACACGAGATAGAGCTGAAGTTTTCCTGTGTTCACACACAAGCAGGCTTGTGAACGGAAGATTTTTTAAGAAAGCAGATAAATGAACAAGGTCTTTTGGATGATGCGATGTTGCTGACATTGAGGACAATAAAAATCCTTGTACTTGTGCTCGCTGAAAGCGAAGGAAGACATAACTCAATCCGTTTCATCTGAGCCTCCCAGCTTTTCCCTACAGGCTCAGAGAGGATGTTCTGCAATGAACTCATCTTCCATGTGACAGAAAGGGAAATGCTATCTCACAGTCTAACGCTTTCTGTCTGCCGTTTGACTTGGACGTTGCCTTCCGAGGGGAGCCCCTGGTTTTAGTGCTCAGGGCTTAAGGGAGGATCAGGGTTTCCCAGGTAGTCCCAACTTTGGCACGTGCAAACCACATAGCTTCCCTCTCTCTCCCAGACACAGCTCTGCTGCTGTGTGGCCATCTCAGGCGTGCTCTGAGGTTCGGTTCCGTGGGGTTTGCCAGCTGTTTGGCTGGCAGGGGACATCAGGTCCAGCCAGGCACACTGACTGCCATTGTCTGCTGAGCGTGCGTGGGGAAGTGTCCTGTGCACTGGTCCCGTTCTTGCACCTTTCTCACGTTTCCTTACAGCTTTGGTTTTTGCCCGTGGGCTCTGGGAATATCACCTTTGTTTGTTTGTTTTTCCCGTTTCCTTAATTTTTTCCATTCTTGAAGTAATTTTTCCATATGTATGAAAAAAATCCCAGCAGCGACTGACCCACTTAGCTGGCACCATCCGCTGCACAAGTGGGCACAAGGACAGAGGCTGACCCTGGTGCCAGGGGAGGGGGCACCACAGGGAGTTCTCTGGCCACCTCACCCCAAGCAAAGTGCAGGAGGCTTTTTTGAGGAGGGAAGGGGAAGGCCAGAGTGTACAATGGCAGGTTTGGCACAGAGCTGGCCACTCTTAGCCCCCTCTGCCAAGGGGCTTTGCCAATGGACATTTGTGTGTGCTGGGGAGAGCAGTTGTGGGCTCAGGACGGGGGGAGGGATATGCAGACAGATGGACAAGGGAGGGTAGAAGGGTTATGCCCAGCTCTGCTCAGCCTCCCTGAGAGAGGCTTGTGTCACAGCTGCTTGGGACACTGCCAGTGGGGGGCTCTGGTGGGAGCATGGTGGGAGGCAGGGGGAAGCACCTAACCCAGGCCTGATATGGAACAGAAAAAGAAAGCAGTAAAAGAAATTTGGGAATAGCTGGAGACAAGCTACAGGGCTAGGTGGATCCTTGGTCTGAACTGGCTGAGCTGTGTCCCATTGTTCCTGCTCTGCTTCATCTGTCACTTGTCTTATGTGTGGCATTACAAGGTTGCTGGGGAAAAGATCGTGCCATAGATTTGTGTTTGTGCAGAGTCAGACACCCAGGGACACATGTCCATGAGCCAGAAAGGAGACCTAGGTTCAGACCCACCTTCTCTTAGGGCAGTCTGGTCATTTTAGACCTGTGGTTCACTTCCTCAGCAACAAGAGAGCTGCGAGGAAAAATATGTGAAGACTTCCGTGGCATTTACCTGTTACAGAAAATACAGCAGGTAGATAGAAGGGCAGAGTAAAAATATTACATGATTTTTAACAGCTTAAGACAGTGAGGCCAGCCTTGGGCGAATATCAGCCTGACAAGGCATATTGCTCTGTAGGTGCTGGTCTGTGTGCATTACAGCCTTGTGGAGAAGGGTCAGACTTGAGAGACATTTACCTTGCAGACACCTGAAAAAAATGCAGTACTGTGGTTGAGTTAGCTCTCACATAGATTGACACAAAGCCAGAGTGCCAGCTTCTGCTCTGGAAAATTTTCATCCTATCGATGAGATCAAGACATGTAACTGAAAGGGATGAGGGAAAGAAGCATAAAGGGGTGAGTGGGACATGGGGCACAGCTAGTCCCTTGTTGGCACTTTCCAACAAATGTGCACTTTCTCCTCTGCTGGTCTCTACATAGAGAAAGTGCTCCTTATAAAACATAGCAGGGCTTCCTCACCATCCTGCAGACCTTTCCGTGCTGCTCTTCTCTTCCTCGACCCCTACAGAAACTTGGCAGCGGCGATGCATCTGGTGTCCTGTGCTTGCCGCTCAGCATGCTGCATGGTACCATCTCATTTCTTCCCTGGGCTCCCTGCCCTTCAGTTCAGACCCACCTGCTGCCTCTCATTGTATTGCTGCATGTGTGGCCAGTCCTGTGATGAGAGCCCGGGCTGTGGTTACGAGCCCTGCTTGGGATGGTGCTCCCCAGTCAGTGTGGATGAAATGTCATTCTAAGAGCAGGGTCTCTTGCTGGGGAGATGTTTCTGCTAGCCCTGCCCTATTGCAAATACTCCTCATCTAACACTGAGAGCCTAGGGAGAGTTTCCCCTGAATCCTTTTGTTTTCTGCTCCCACTAACGATGGCTTAAAACTGTGGTGAAAGCATGGATGGGGCAATGTGAGTGAGGGTATAGAACTGTGTGGGATGTTAGGCACAGAGGTAACAGGGCCAGATAAGAAAAGTCAGAGGAGCAAGAGGAAGCATTTTTGGGGGAATGGAGGGGGAGAGTTAAGTGTCAGTTGTGTGAAATGTGGAGACCTGCAGTGAAAAGCACAGCTTAAACTGCATAGGGTGCTGTGCCAGCAGGAGCTAAGCTACCCCAGTGGGCACTGATGGAAAATGACAGCTGCAGTTTAAGTCAAGGAAGGCTTCAGGGCCATCTCCCATCACATTTTGACAGGCTGCAGCATGGTACTGGCCCAGAGATACTGCATCATCTCAGTTGGCATGGGGGGAATTAGGAAATCTGGCAGTAATCTGAGCAAACTGAGGAGCTGAGGTGAAGGAAGACAGTATTGACAATAGCTCAAATGTTAGAAAATGCTTTTAGCTGAAGTCTTAAAGCAAACAAAATGTGTCAGAGGGATTGCTTACACAGTGATGTTGCACACAATGTTTTGCCCTGAGGCATTATTATCATCTATAACACCTTCTTAATGGGGACAGTACTTGGTAAACAAGAGAAATAAAAATTTTGCTCTAAAAAGTAGCATGGGGTCACCTTCATTACCAAGGTAAGTCCTTTGCAAATCACAGGCCGCTGAACAAAGGTGCTGAGCTCGAAGGAGTTCATCAACCGTTTATTCCCAGGGATCCCACCACAGCTCGGAAGGTTTTTCAGCACTCCATAAGAAAATCCTACAGGAAAAGCCCAAAGCAAAGCCATGGGAAGACTGTATCATGGAAAAGTGGGACAGGTGAAGGACTCTGCTGGGGTGGTCAGCTCCTGCACTAACAGTGAGTTTTACTTCCCTGTTGATTGTAAAAATCAGTCCATCATTGAACAGCTTCCAAAGGCTCTGTCAGTCAGCAGGCTGCTTGTGCTCAGAGGATGTCAGCAGGACCACTGGCCAGGCATGGTGGAGAGGTGTCAGTGCTCTGAGGAGCCCTGCAGGGTGACCCACATCATCCTTCAAACTGTGGTTGACCAGGGAAAGGCACAACTCGCAGTTTTCGTGGAGAAATGGTGTTCATCAGCTGGTGCAAAAGGAGTTCACCAGCTCCCATGGAGGTGGTGATAACACCTATGGACTCCAATCACAGGCATGATTCTCTCCCTCTGGGAGCTTTCCCATTTAGTTATAATCTCCTTTTTGTAAGTTTGTAAAACTTCACCTTCACTGGGAAAAGGAAAGCAGATTGGAAGGGCAGGTGGAATTTAACCTTGCTAAGTGCCTGATATTGCGCAGGAAAAGGTGCTTGCCTGATGTGTCCCTTGAAGTCTCCAGGAGCCTAAGTGCCTTCTGTTGGTAGGCACCATCCTCCTCAGTTTTAACCAATTCTGAGGTGTTTAATTGTGTAACATTTTTGATGAAGCTTTTTCCTCGCTTGCCACACTCGTAACTTCCCAATTACAGATCACAGCCTTAAGGCTGCGAGGGTATGGATGGGTATGGGTGGGTATGGATGGGATGGATGGGTATGGATGGGATGGATGGGTATGGATGGGTATGGATGGGTATGGGTGGGTATGGGTGGGTATGGGTGGGTATGGATGGGTATGGATGGGATGGATGGGTATGGATGGGTATGGGTGGGTATGGGTGGGTATGGGTGGGTATGGATGGGTATGGATGGGTATGGGTGGGTATGGATGGGTATGGATGGGTATGGATGGGTATGGGTGGGTATGGATGGGTATGGGTGGGTATGGGTGGGTATGGGTGGGTATGGATGGGTATGGATGTGTGAGGTTGTGAGCCTGACAGTAACAGGCCATGAGAAAAAGCCATGACACCTAATAAAACACTCTAGATACTGTGACTGTATGGGGGACTTGACAGCCCCCCTACCCCCCTGTCCTGAGGCCAGGGACCCCGTAGCCTAAATACATATTGAGCAAATGAAAAAGCACAAAGGGCTCAATCTGCAAGGTGCTGAGCAGCCTGGTCTCAATTCAGCAAAGCTTTCAGCAGGCTTAGTTTCATTCTCAGTGACTCAGTAACTCTTTGCAGGGGAAGTTAAGCACCTGCTTCGGGATCTTGCTGGACTGAGCCTGAACACTGGGCACTCCTGAGACCAAGTCTATTTTTAACTCACCACTTCCAGTCTGTTAGCCTGCTCAGTATCACTGCCCTAGTCCAGATCCTCACCTGATTCTTCTCCCACCCCTCTGTTCTCCAGGCTCCAGCAGAAATGTCTTAATATCTCTGTCTTTTTTTTTTTTTTTGGTAAATTCCTTGTTTGTGTTCTATTATTTCTTCCCAATTTATTATCACCTGCAACTTTCCTTCATGCACAGACCATTCATCCATCCTTGATCACACGACAAATGCAGTTTAATAACACTGGTGCTAGCACCAATCATTTTAACACCTCGAGAAAGAAAAAACAAAGGAAGCCCTTCCAAGTAGATTCATTGCTGTTTAACATTACCCTTTGTTTCCAGTCTTCTAGCCAGTTTGCAGCCCACATGTTAATACTTTTTTTTCCAAGCCAATTTGGACTACTCTCTCTGCTAATGGTCTCATGGGACACAGGATCAAATATTTTACTGAAATCCAAACAGACTGTATCTATTGTATTCCCTTCACCCATTAATTGTGTAACCCATCCAAAGTTTAATCAAATTTATCTGGCATAAAACTGGTCTTCTCAACCTCTTGCTGCCTATTTCTCATGATTCTTTTACCCTAGAGATGACTAATGATGTACCACCCCCTCCTACCTACTTGTTTCCATACTGTATTTTGGCTAGAAGCTGTACTTACAGGATGAGGTTGTTTCATGGCCACCCTACATAGCACTTGGCTGGAAGTCCTAGGAAGAAGGAGTGCCACCAGGAAGGGTGTGTTACTGGATGTGCCACCAGATGAAACACTTCCCTGTCAAATATCCAATGGTTTGGAGTGCTTTCACACAGTGTCATCCTTGGTCTGTGTTCCAAAGGGCACTTTCAAAAGGGCACTTTCAAAAGAGGCATCAACACTTAAGCAGTCAAAAGGAAAGCAAGCAAAATTGCTCATCACTTTGGACATTTGGGTCTCTCACTCATGGTCTGAAACAACCCGGCCATCAGGGTTGGATAGGCTAACAGTATGTTATTTAAATTCTTACACCTAAAAACACCTTGAAAAAGCCCTTGATGTCTCAGCTAGGACTGCAAGTGGGTGTGTTGGAATGAGTAGGCTCTGAATTACCCTTCATTTAAAAGGGCTTCTTAAGAAAAGAGGCCCTGCAGTGGGAAGAAGGACATTCTTGTGAGCCAATAATGGAGATGCAAATGTTTAAATCAGAAGAGTCCACTCTAACTGTAAAATGTACAGTGCTGCAAGTGATAAGGAGAAGACTGTATGGAAGGAGACAATGAACTTTAACAAGTATCTACCACAACAAAATACAATCCAAGGCAGTAAAATTAGAGTTTGAAAATAATAATTTGTTGTTGTTTTTTTTTTTTTTTTAAAAAAAAAAGCAGTACATTTTTTATACTTTGCAAATCATGGTCAGGGGTGTGATATGAAACCATCTGGTAGAGATGACAATGGAAAACAAAACTGGATCATCATACATCTGGCATTTTGTACTATGAGTTTTCTCCATGTGCGTTGGTGCTCCAACGGAGCTATTTGCATTGCGTACTCGATAGCAATTCAGTGACCACAAAATAATTGATTTTATTCCAAGGAAAAAATTAAATCTTGGTGAGATTTTTCAAAATGGTCTGAATCTTCCCAACAGGCTCCCCAACAGTGTTGTCTTTCAGGTGGTTCTGAATTCCCGTAGTTGGGTTTGTTGAAATGGCCTCACATGCGTTGTCTGGTAGAGGCTCCACATTAAGCTGTAGTGCACTGTGCCCTGGGGAGGGGGGCTGCAGGCCCGTGGCTGGGCTCTCTGCTCAGCCATATCCCCCAGTGATGTTGTGCAGCCTCCCCTTTAAGCAAGCAGCCCCAGGTGGCAAGAGAACGGGGATGGGGTGGCTCCTTCAGTGCTCCTTTCCAGGAGGCACCACCCCGGTACCACTGAAAAGTGCTGCTGATTTTGGGCTAGCTCAAAATGAAATGTGTAGGATGAGTTCAACAGATCAAATCAAAACATATCAAGGGGTGCTGAACTTGTTTTGATAGAGAGTGACAAAATTTAGAGTTTTGCTATTTTTATATAATATTTTTGCTATTGCATTTGATGGATCACTCCCGAGGCTGGAGGAAAATAAATATTGTGATATTTTCCTGGTGTTGGAAATCCTCAGTTCTCATCAACTCAAGTTCTAAATTATTTCAGTTTCCAGCAGGCAGTTGTTTGCATCCTTGCATACCTGCTCTCTCCTAATGCCAAACCTCAGTCCCTTTTCCCTCCCAAGTCATGCACTCGCAAAGACATCTTGAAACCTCCGAAGAAAGCTGGAACATTTATTCTAAGAGTAGGGAGGGCTGTTTAAAACTTTAAACAGTGGGTTAAATCTCCAAGTCATTACTTAGTTTTATTTAGATTTTTATCAGGTGAAGTTACATTTGGTTAAGTTGGTGTCCATGTGAGTACAACACTGCCCATCCTGCTGAACACCCGGCCCTGGCAATGGGTGAGAGCCACACGTGGTGCTTCCCTCCTGCCCTGTGCGGGTGGGCCAGCGTGCCAGTCAAGATTAAACTGGTAAATAGCAGCAAAGTATGATTTTGCTCTACCCAGGAACATGGCCAGTTGCTTTGTGGTTTTTGTTTACCAGCTCCTTCTAAGAAAACATCTGGGCTGATACAGGTTGGCAACTTGGTGAGCTCCGATACAAAGTGAGTACCTTGTAGCCTAAGTTTGCCCTCTACGGATGTACAGTTGATCTGCCCGAGGGCAGGGAGGCTCTGCAGAGGGACTGGACAGGCTGGGTCCATGGGCTGAGGCCAATTCCATGAGTTTCAATAGGGCCAAATGCTGAGTTCTGCATGGCCACAACAACCCCATCAGCGCTGCAGGCTTGGGGAGGAGTGGCTGGAGAGCTGCCAGGTAGAGAGGGACCTGGGGGTGTTGAGTGCCCAGGTGCCCAAGGCCAACAGCATCCTGGCCTGTGTCAGCAATGGTGTGACCAGCAGGGGCAGGGAAGTGATCTTACCCCTGTACTCAGCTCTGGTGAGGCTGCACCTCAGGTACTGTGTTCAGTTTTGGGCCCCTCGCTACAAGAAGGACGTTGAGGTGCTGGAGGGGGTACAGAGGTGGGCTGCCAAGGGTTTGGAGCATATCTCACATGAGGGAAGGCTGAAGGATCTGGGACTCTATAGCCTTTAGAAAAGAAGGCTGAGGGGAGACCTTACTGCTCTCTACAACACCTGAAGGGGAGTTGGTCTGTTTTCCCTAGTGACAAGGGATAGGACAAGAGGAAATGGCCTGAAGCTGAACCAGGGGAGGTTCAGGCTGGATATTAGGAACAATTTCTTTACTGAAAGGGCAGTCAGGCACTGGCACAGCCTGCCCAGGGAGGTGGTGGAGTCACCATCCCTGGAAGTGTTTGATGGGTAGATGTTGTGCTTAGGGACATGGTTTAATGGTGTTGATAGGGCTAGGAACAAGGTTGGACTTGATGACCTTGAAGGTCTCTTCCAGCTGAAACTATTCTGTGATTCTGTGATTCTGTGTAATGTGTCTAAAACATTTCCCCCTTGACCTAATTCCACCTAGCTTAATCCATTTCAAACACACTTTCAGAGGCTTTTGGGTTTACTTGCCTTCCCAAGGCTGTCTAGTTTTTTCTCCAGTAGCAAATGTGAATAGGCTGGGCTTAGACTTTGTGCTTGCTCTCTGCCCACTGGGGAGCTTTGCATGCTGAAGAAGACCCAAGGCTGTGATGCCAATAATGGTTTCTTCTTCCTCTGCATCATCAGTTTGGTGTATTAATAAAGCAGAGTTGCAAAGGATAAACCACTGGGTTTGCAACACAACTTTTCCCTGTTCTTTGCCAGCAGTACAGTAAATATATTTTAACCTTTGTGTTGTTTTTTTGTTTGTTTGTTTTTGATTTTGTTTTTCTTTCTCATTCTCATTGATCAGCCAAAGGTTGCAGTAATTTCAAAGGAAGCAGGACAACCATTTATCTGAAAGTATATGATGCTGCTTGCCATTACACTCTACCTACAGACACCTGGGGCACTGGAGGACTAACTCCCAGGATGAAGTACACGTTAACGTATGCTAGGCATCGATCTGTGTCTGTGGATGAAGTCCCCCACTCCCCTGGGAAATCCACAGCTGGAACAAAAGTGAAAATCACTATCCCTAATCTGAAAAGGCTAAGCTAAGGTACCTCAGGATGCTTTGAACTGATCACAGAACTACAGCCACTTAACATAGCAGTCCTACCCCTGCCTTGCATCACCCCCCTCGCCTCTCTTGTGCCAGTGGTGGAGTTCCCCGGGCCAGGCAGAGTTCTGGGGCCAGACCCAGCAGGAAGCTGATCAGCTGTTGCAACTGCACTAGTTTGCAACCAGTTTAGGTCATATGTACCCCCTCATCCCCCAAATTAGTTCAGAAGGAGGTCAGCTGAGCCCCAGAGCTTGTGGCACACAGTTCTGGAGGAGGACAGGACAGCCTCAGCTCTGTGACAACTGGCCATTGAATCAGTTCAGGCATAACATGAAAAATACAGTCCCAACAAAATAATACAGAACATGGAGATAGCTTCTCTGAATCTTGCAGGAGAGAATCTCTTACTGGTAGAAGAGAAAATCTTTGTGTGAAATTGCAGCTCAGTTACAAGGTGAGAGATCTCTTGGAGCTTGAAAAATAGCATGTAATCATACAGCTTAAAGGCTGGACCCCCCCTTACCTAGCAAAAGGAACAAATTATGTTGGCAATTCAGTCTTCACTCCAGTGTTTTGATAGACTTCCCTGTACAGAAATGCAGGTGTCTGTGTGGAATAACCAACTGAGTTTAAAGTGTGATCTTCACTACAGAAGAATTCATCTATTATTGTTCTTCCATTCAGAAAAGATGATGTGAGTAAAAGCCAAAGTTTGCAAGAGTATTGCCTCGATCCAGCTTGTTCTTTCATCTGAAGAAGTACGACCATAAACCTTGTCCTCCTGTCCTGTCCTGTCCTGTCCTGTCCTGTCCTGTCCTGTCCTCTCCTCTCCTCTCCTCTCCTCTCCTCTCCTCTCCTCTCCTCTCCTCTCCTCTCCTCTCCTCTTTCTGAACCTGTGCTTGCCCTCTGGAGAATCCTAAACTTACATTCTTAACTTTCATGTTGACATAAATTCAGGACATCTTTACTGAAATGAGATTGTTATACCAAGCCTATAAACTGCTAATCTGTAAACCAAGGTAAAATTAGACCCTTGACACATATTTGGGAATTTGGCATAGGTTCTGCTCTCATTTAAATCATAAACTGCTTTTGTTAAAGAAGTGACATCGGAGGGTTGTTTGTTGCATTAATGAATTGTTTCTACAAATACGATATAGTTATTTTTAATAAAAATAATAGACTCAATGACATTTTGTACTGAGGTAGAAGCCAATTCATCAGAAAGACTCTCATCAGAAAAATTTATGCAAAGAAGAAATTAAAACACTGCTTCACAGTGTTTGTAGGGTGTTGAGGACAATGTATCTCCAATCTCATTGGAGGCACTCCTGTTGTAGGCAGTAATAATCAAAGGAAAAAGTACATTTTTTTAGCATCTTGCTTAGTGCTTCTGCTTAACAATATATTGCTCTCAGAAACATGCCTTGTATGCTTAAAGTCCTGGCTGTGCAACCAAAGTCTTGTGTGACCTTAGACAAATTCTTCACTTTCTCTGGGTGCCAGTCTTATTTCTGCTCTTTTTACTTAAATAAACTGCCCAGAAAGTAGAGACAGCTCTTGTTTACCATGACACTATCATGGATTTACTGGTATTTTCTTCCACCTGCTTTTGCCTGCTGTGCCCATTTAGGTGATGATGTGCTGGAGAAGGAACAGCATGTGTGTTGTGTCTAGTGCTATGAGACTTATGCTTCCAGCTGAGGTCTGTAAGCACCACTGTAATGCAAATAATAACACTGCCATGATAGTGCAACGGGGGAGAACAGCACAGATTTTCCAATCTGGAAGTTTCTGAGGTGCAGAAGCCCTTGGCAGGCGGGTCCCAGCATGGCTGAGAGCTTTCCCTGCCTCCAAGGTGGGGCAGTCCTGATGGCTTTCTTGAGGCAGGGTGATGTAGCATCTTTTTTTTGAAAAAAACCAAAAAACCCTCTGCCTGTGGGCTGTGAAATGATAGCCTTTAATAACCCCTGCCTGGTCTCAGCCAAGCAGATTGCACATAATGGCCCCCAATCTTCCCCACGCCGCTGGTGAGGAGGGCAGGGTGGCTGGGCCCCCTCTGTGTACCCCTGGGCTGACACTGGTGTGGTTGAAAGGGCAGGAAGGATGGATGGCCACCTGCATGTCCCAAGGTATTTGGGTTAGTGCAGATGATGCAAAACCCAGCGAGAAGGGAGCGCAGAGCAGGCCTCCGACTTCTGCGGTTGTTGTTTACAGCATGGTCACTGCGTTCCTCTTTCAAAGCTTAAGGCAGGATTAATTTTCTATCACACCATGGTTCCTGAAGGCAACAAACTGCTATCAAAATAGCATTAAAAATAAAAAAAAAAAAATCCAAGCCTTCCTGGTGTTTTATGTCCAGGAAAATGTCTCCGGGGCCAGGTTGAGTGCCACTGAACCTGTGTCACAGCTGAGACATGTGACCTGCTGCCCTTCCCAGGCACTGAGGGACAGCACACGCTTTCTGCCACAGTTTGTGTGGTGGATAATGCACAGGAATTTCCATGGCTCTTTGTGTGCAGTAGGTGTCATTAAAAACTCAACATTTGCTGTCCTGCCTCAGCTGTAGCACTTTTTGATGGTTGCAGCTCCCAGGAGGTCAGGCAGTGACTTAGTGTGGCAGCTCCTGAGTAACTTGAGGCACTGTTTTTTCTTGAGCAAAAAGAAAAGCTGAACAGTCTCTGAACTCCTGCAAGTTCTGATGATCCTGATCCTTTCCCTCCAAAGACTGTCTACAACCAAGTGGAGATGGAGGCGCTGATCTTTTATTTCTGGATGCTTAAGGCTGAGTCAGGGGGAGTTCAGGTTGGATATTAGGAAAGAAGTTCTTCTCTGAGAGGGTGGTCAAGCACTGGAACAAGCTCCTCAGGGCAGTGGCCATGGCACCAGGCCTGACAGTGTTCAAGAAGTGTTTGGACAATGAACAGTCTTAGATATATGGTTTAATTTTTAGGTTGTCCTGTGCGGAGTCAGGAGTTGGACTCGATGATCCTTGTAGGTCCTTTCCAGCTCAGGATCTTCTGTGATTCTGTGCTTCTATGAAACACTGCAGCTGAGCCCACTTCTAAGGGGAAGATTCATAACTGAAAGTCTCATCCAGAGAGAACGAAGGTGAAAATTGAGTTTGTTGTGGCTGACTTAGCACTCAAAAATACATTTCTTCACATAAACCCCAGCTGTTTGAATATCTGTCAAACAATTAATGGAGCCAGATACTTTCTTACAGCTTTACCATCCTTCTTTGCTCTAACAACCCTTCCCATGGTGCATGTGAGACATTTGGTCTCATATCGTCCTCTAAAATTTTCAGATGCCAGCATGATGTGTTACCAAGGGATGGCTGGAAGCACATTCCTTCAGTAGGAACTCCTGCTTTTAATTCCTCATGAATGTGTTGTGCTGGCCTTGATCTTTGCAACCAGCAGACAGTAATGATTTTTGATCACCGTTAATCTTGATTAGATTAAGCAAGCTGGTTTCACCAATTTGGAGCTCTGCTCTCTGGTGACTTTTGGTAGTCTCTCATGTTGGAGGTTGCAGAGCTTCCTGGGCAGTCTCTCCTAATGCCTCTCGGGTCTGTCAGATGATGTGTGACAGTCAATTGATTTGAGCTTGAAGAGGTGAGGCGTGTGACACTCAGTGTGATGAGGTCAGCCTGGAAGAGGTGAGAACCCAAACAGTTTGTGGCAATACTATCTTCTGTCTTCACAGTCTTCTTGTTTCTAGCCCGAATTGATTTATTTCTCACCTCTTCTTTCTATTGAGGGCACAGAGAATTCATCTACCAGCTACTCAGGTGAGCTCTTTAGGTACTGCACCCTCCTTGGCTTGGTTCAGTCATTAGGTCTTTACCTGCCTGCCTTGTGTCCTGCACATTTGAGTGGGAAGCTGAAAAAAGACTAGCAGCTCTCCTGCAAGTCTGCCACTGTAACTTCATTTTATTAGCCCTAAATAAATTCCGAGGCCCCACAAAACATTTTTGTTTGAAACACTTTCTCTATAAAGTCCTGTGTACATTTTTATGAACATTTCTGGGTTTTTTATCAAGGAAAAGCAGTCCTCTTCTCCTGCATTTGTTATTTTTTATCCATTGAAGTATTTAGGACAGAAATATTTGTTTCTTTGGGAGGCCTAAAGAATTAGACAACATAAACAAAAATGTAAAATAGAATAAAAATGCCATTTTTTTTTTTTTACAGGACTGTAAAACCATTTTCTCACCATTAGTAATTCCTGCTAGTTTCCTGACTGCTGAACAGAGAGAGAAATCTTCATTCTGGGTAACGTACAGGTTAAGTGAACTAAAAAGACCAAATATGAGAGACTAAAATTATAATTCTTTTTTTTGCATGGATGAGTCAAAAGGTAACAAAATGAGTTGGCCCCTCCCCTTCCTACAGTCATATGGACAGTGAATGATCTGTTCATAAATGGTGCTGGATGCCTAATCAGGCTGCTGGAAGGGTGGCAGAGCTCAGGCTTTCCTGAGGCTCTCAGTCCTCTGTCTGAAAACTGTGTTTTGAAGAATTCACAAACTGATTTAAAAAATTCTCTGTAGATTTGGGTTTTTTGTTTGTGGGTTTGTTGTTTTTGGGGTTTTTTTGTTTTGTTTTGTTTTGTTGGGTTTTTTTCCCCTGGGGAATGAGAAACCCTTCACAATGTTTTCTTTTTCCAGGATTTCCTACTCTAATAATTAGGAGATAAATCATTTCTGGATAAATCTATTTTTAATTCAGTACATCATGACTGAGATGCAGATCCTTTGCAACAGGATGTTCCTGAGAAGGCAGAACTGTGTGAGGTGAGATGAGGAGTCTCCAGCGGGAATATTTGCCAGACGTGTGGTGGAAGAGAAGTCTGACAGTCAGTGTAAGGCAGAAGACCAGAAGGATATCTGACAAGAGTGAAACAAGCAGAACTTTGAGTGAAGCAGATGCCCAGAAACTTGCAAAGTGCTCTCCACTGGGAAACTTCCACAAAAAGAGAGACTGTAGTGTGGGGGAAAGAACTAACCACAACCATTGCCTTTGAAGTGTTGGCAAAGTGATAAATCCTATAGCAAAAATACTCTAAAAGGTATCATTGAGCCCAGAGGAACTTTACACCCTCATGCTGCAGAGCAGTGCTGCTCACAGAGATTATCAGGGTCCAAACGTTGTGCTGTCCTGTTGGCTCAAGCTCAGTGCCATGCAGACATGCTGTGCTTGTGCTGCTCTGGGGACACATACCACACTACTTTTCTTTTCATGAACCATTTTTTTTGAGGGGGAGTGTTACTAAAAACTCAGTGAGTGAAGATCTCAAAGGGGATGCAGTACAATGCCTTCTGGAAGAGTTACTTCGTGTCAAAAGACTCGTTTAAGACCTCGTACTTCATTAGCCACCATGAAACACTCAGGTGGGACAATCATGGTAAATGAACCATGAGCATCAGCTTTTATTAAACATCAGAGCATTTAAATATAGAAAGAGTCCTAAAAGTCTACAGAAAGTTGGAACCCCTTTAGACACGAGACACAACATCTGAGATGCCACCTGGAAAAGCAATCAGGAGTGTGCCTTTCTGTGGGCAAATGCAACTCTCTCTGGTCAAGTACATGAGAGCAGTACCTTCAAATGACTCCAAAGCTATAATGGTGCTGTGAAAATGGAGCATAAATTCCTTGGTTAATCTGGCTGGCCAATTTCATGTGTGAAATTTCATGTAAGCTTAGTTTTAATGCCCTTTGACATCTGTTTTGCAGTTTGAATTTTTTTGAGATTTTTTTTCTTCACTTAATACTCTTAAGACTCTTACAGAAAGTCTTTGAAAGTAGATGCTGTGTGAAATTCAAGCCATTCTGTTTTTAAATTCATATATATTTATACCTATATGGATTTTTTTCTTTTAATGGACTACATCTATATAAAAACCTCATCAGTAAAAAAAGGCTAGTATCCTGGATGCTAAGATTTTCTGATTTAACAGGTGATTTAAAACTGAAATTAGATTTCCTTTCATTTCCAGCTGTTATCCATGGCATACCTAAGCAACACCACCTTCATGTCATTGATGGGGCTGTGTGCACACAGATCTTGCTGACTGGGATAGACGTAACTACACTCCAGTACAATCCAGTAAACCTTGGATTTCAACAGCAATGCTTTTCTGCTGGTGCTCATGGAGCTCCTGATGCAGAAGCATTGATCTGGAGCTGCTTGGAGGTGTGTTCTTCAGTGCAAGACTCTTCTACCCCCATCCACACACATGCAATTGTTATTCCTCAGCGGTTAAGAAGTTGTGTAAATTGCTGTGCAAAGCCTCACTGGAGGTAATTAGGTTTCTATCAGTATGCAGTGTACTCCATTTGGGCTTGTCAGGTCAGGGAGATAATAAGGCAGTTGGCATTCTCCTCTTCTGCCATGCATGAGGAACACTTTTCATCTCTCCTGACATGGTTTTATCTCACTGACCGTGGTCTCCAGTCTCACCTCTGACTCTTCTTTTTGTCCCTCTAATGTCTCTTCAAACATCTCTTTCCAAAACAACGTTTCTGAGTACAATACGCTCCTGCACCAAGTGCAGCAGAGCTGGAGGGAAAAAAACCCCAAACTAATAAAGGTTTGCTAATCAAATAGGGCAGGGTTAAGGATAATGTGTTGTGGTCCTCAAACAGCCATAGATGTTTTCTGGATGAGGCACTGAACAGGGCTGGGGTTGGTCAGTTCCACTGGTCAATCCCATTGTCTGCTTTGCTCGTGGTCTCTGCATAACTCCCCTGGTAATCAAAATACGGGGGTTCTGGATGGGTCAGGTGGGTCCAAGGAAGTTTATTATTTTGGCCTCAGTGCTGACACGACTGGAGCTGGCATATAAGTGGAGACAGCAGTAGCAGCCCCGGGCAGGGCATGTGGAGTTGTCTTGGAAGAGCTAGGAAGATGGGACAGGATTGAATTGATGGAGAGGGGTGCTTGACCATGCAAGGCATGGAGTGCAAGCAGCTTTCCAAGCACAGCCCAACTATCCACATAGATGTGTTGTGTTAGTAGCTGTGGGAGGGGAGCAGAGAGTGTCATATGTGTGCCGATGGCCTGAAGATGCATTTGCTTCATTTTGTGGACTTGTGCTGGGGATGTTATGCTCCACCTCCAGTTGTCTCAACAGAGTGCTTGACAGATAGATTTAAAAATTAATTTGAAGACTGTAGAGGCATGTCAGTCAAAGGTGATAAAGAAAAGCAAGGGAGCTTCTTTCTGAAAGTGAGGAATGATAAACTGAAGAAGACCAGCTGAGGCATGAAGGCTTGATGTTGTAACAGCTTGAGTGCTGTGCCTCTCATGCAGTAAAGAGCACCCAGTCAACTTTAAATGTGCATCTGCTTGCACTGGAATCACAGGCTTAAAGCCTTGAAAGAGGGAAGGATGCAGATTGTGGAATATCAGTGGGAACTGCAGAAGAGGTCAAGCTAAGTCAAAACACATTCCCAGGATAAGGTCTATCTGTCTGAAATTTCTGACCTGAGTTTTCTAAGCCCAGTAAATGTATACTCACTAATGCAAACTTCCATGCTGACTAAATGAATTTCAGTTAATTTTCTGCTATGAAAGCATTTCAATTTTAACAATAGCTGTCACTCTCAATATAATACAGAAATTGTTTAGTAATATAGGCCTTAAAACACTAGTCTGATAAATATTTATATTACTTATTTTAAGTTAAAAGCTTAGTTATGAATTGTTTTCATTCCAGCAGTGTAAACATCCTTCTAGAGTATGCACTGTAATGTTGAGATTGAAGTCACCCACCCTATTCGCCTCGTCTTATTTTATCAGTGCAAAAATATTCTTTAGTGGATGCTGATAAAAGTATTTCTACCACTTTCACTGTACAAATGCTTTTCTTTTCTGTAGAATAAAGAAGGGAAAAATAATATTACATACCTATGGCAAATGAGTGTTCAGTCAGCAAAAAAAGCTTCAGTTCTTTTTTTGTCATATGTTATTTTAATCTAAATAGAAATTTGAATACATGAACATAAAACACAGGCTTTCTTTGCAAGGGGCAGTTTCCTGGTGATAAATGGATTTTGCTTATTGTTTAGTTAATGTTTTATGCTCATTTGATAAAGAAAACTCAGCTTTATAAAATGAGAAAGAAAAGCTATTTAAGGTGTGTGAAATGAGGTACCAGCATAAATAGCCTCAGCTCTGAATTGATGAGCAGTAATAGATAAATAACTGTATATGGGTTTTGAACTGGAATCCCAGCCATATTCATGTGGTGAAAGGGAAGGATTTGAATGATGGCAGCAGAATGCAAGCCTCCCCAGTATCATCAGAATCTGAAGTGGCTGTAGAAATTCAGGCAGTCATTTAATAAAAACACGTCTTTTACTATGGAGGCTGTAAATTATACAAGCCTGTCAAGTTACAGCTCTGCCTTTGTGCTCAGCACGATTGTAATGTTCTCAGTCCATAATTTAGAAAAGGATTAAAGTTCTCCAATGCTCTGCTGTTTTTACAATGTTTTGGTGATAATAAGATTACCTCAGTCTCCCTCTCTCATGTGAAAATGTTGCTAGAAAGACATACCATATATGAAGGTGGGGTTTTCTCACACACATGCATATATATGAGAGGGAGAAAATAAATACATGGCAGTGGTGTCTGGCATCAAAATCTTATTGTAGGACTGGAGATGCCTCATTACTCATGGGTGTTGAAGGCATGCAGCTAGTGTATGGATTCGCTCTGTACAAGTGCTGGTAACTCTTTAAGGTCATGTCAGTAAGTTTTCTGTTTATTAAAAACAATATTTTAAGAAACAAAAAGTTTTTAAAAAGCTGGCAAAGACTGCAGAGTTACTAGAGGAAATATTGCTTGGAAAGCCAGTTTTCTTTGCTTACCAGGGCTCCACAGCTGGACAAGCCTCAGAAGGTGAAAAACATTACAACTGCTGTATGTCAGAAAGTTATAGCAAAATAGATCTTCTACCAGAATAAAATAGTGTATTTAAAAGCCTAGTGTCAGTGGGCATTCTGGGGATGGAAGAAAGTTGTATGTGCTCTGCTGGTGATCTGGGAATTCCCTGTTTTCAGTAGTAGGAAGCTCTGATTTCTCTTATTATATGCCTCAGCACATCAAGTCTTCAGTCTGCCACTGGGTTTAGGCTCCTTGCTGGTTCTGCAGTTCTGGCTGCTGTAGCTTTTAGGGTGAGTGGGTATCTTATTTTTGAAGAAAATGGAAAAATATTTCCCCCACAAGTTGGTTTTGGTTTTGTTGTTTTTGAGGGTTTTTTCGAAAATGGCACTGTGGAGCCTCACAGAGATTAGGCAGAGCTTTTCTGGAGGACAGATTACACAGCAAAAGCACTGGAGAGTCAGACAAAGATGCATGAAAGACAAAATTTATCATACGCTGCTTCAGTATTGCTCTGATTATCTCTGCCAAATACCAGACATATTTAGGTTTCAATTTCCATGCAAAACCTCATGTTAATACCATTTACTCACATAATTTAAGAAAAGGAGAGAATTCTAGAAGATATCAAAGCGTCAGTCCTCATCTCCAGTCAGAGCCTACAGCATGTATTATCCAGGAAAAACAGGGCCACAGAAAGACATCTCATTCTTTGTGCTCTTTAGATCCAGGAGCAGGCAGCTCCCCTGGAGTTACCCATTATTTCAGCTATCCCCTGTATGAATGACCCCAGAAAGCAATTCTATCAGGAAGGCTTGACTGTCGTCCGTGAACATCTTGATCATGCCTCTTTCCCCTTCCACCCTGCTACCCGGAGGAGGAACTCAGCAACTCAGCCACCTTTCGTCCCCAGGACTCGCCCCAGGCAGTTTCACACAGCACATTGCAGAGAACTGTGGTATCACTGGGCTGTTGTCATGTGTTACTTTGCCTTCGAAGACCACAGTCCATTCCTCTGGTGTGGAACAGCCAGTTCTCAGAGCTGTGCAGCTGCCTGCTTCAGTTGTGCTGCCCTGGTTGCCCCTTACGTGCTCTTTCCATGCGGATGGAGAGGAAAATCTGTCTGCAATGACACTGAAGTCTGCAGCAGACCATGGTGGAGTTGAACAGGCTGGAGAGCTGTGCCTTACCACCTGGAAAACTCCTTGGGGTAGACACTTCAGGTACTGCACATGCTCAAAACACCAGTGGTGTTTTCTACCAGAAAGATGCCGATTTTAGCAGAGCTTGGTCTGGTGTTGTTGCAAAAGCAGTCTCCCTGAAATCAATGGGAGTTTAACTGGAATAGGGAGCCTCTTTGTGCCAGTAAGTGTGCCAGAATCTGGTCCTGCCTCTACATCTCTGCAGCTGGAAAACCAGAGGTGGATGTAGAAAGAAAGGCCTGGGAAGGATGCAGGGATGGACCACACTAGGCATGAAGCAACCTCCAGGAAGAACTGTCCTTGTCCCCATGTTTACTTTTGGACTTTGAGGCCAGGGCACTGAGCTGGCATCAGCCTTTCTGCTCGCCCTCTTGCCTCTCTGTGTGCCTGTGCACCGCATCTGAAGCCATATTTGCAGCCAGTGTGGCCACATGAGGCTAGCCTGAGGTAGGTCGAGTCACTACATACATCAGGTGCCACTGCTGCATGTGTTCCTCCTGGAGGAAGAGCAAGGAGAAGGTGACAAACTGGGACAAGTCCTGCAAAGAGCCTCTAGGATGGTCAGGGGCTGGAGCACGTGGTGTGTGTGGGGAGGCTGAGGGCACTGAGTTTGTTCATCTTGGAGAGGACTCAGATGGAGCTAGGTGTGAGGACACATGTTGCAATAAGAAAAATTCTGATTTTTTTATTAGGACAAATGCTTCCCTCTGAGAGTGGTGCAGCACAGGAGCAGGAGCCCAGGGAAGCTGAGGGGTACCTGTTCCTTGTCCAAGCTTGTCTGGACAAGACCCTGTGAGATCTCATCCTGCTTTGGCATTAGCCCAGCTGTGAGCAAGGTGTTGGACTAGGGACCTCCAGAGGTCCCTCCACACTTGAAGTATTCAGTGAGTCAAAGTCTGGGCAGATTGTTCTATCTCCTCCAGAGCTGCTTTCTACCGAGCAGGCTGCTCTGGGATTGCTTGGTCAGTTAGAGCTTATGGGTACTGCTGCAGTGTGAGCAACTCATGCCATTGTGTAGGAAAGAAACCTGCCTTATTCCCCCAGTTATTCCTGCCTGAAAGGTTTTCCAAAACACCACGCTAGGCAAATAGAAAAGCAGATCATTTCTGTACGCTTCCTTTTCATCTCCCCTCCTTCCCTCACCCAAAATTTCTTGAAAACTTTCTTCACTTAGCCTCAAGTTTCCTAAAAGGACATTTACTGGGATAATATCATGCCTGTGAAAGTTCAGGCTGATTATTTTTCATCTAGAGGGAGAGTCAAAATTGGGCTTATAATGGAGGTCTTGTTTCAAACAACGATGAAAGAATTTAGCATTTATGATGTCAGTGGGGTGGCATGGGTGTGGAGTTGCATGCGAGCGGGGGAGAAGCTCGCTCTTCTCTGCCCCAGTGGTTTTGTGAAGGAGTCTTTCACTGGTGGAGGTTTATTCAAGCCCACCTAAACACATGTACATATTTATTTACTAAAGCAAACCAGACTACAAATGGGACTAAAATCCACATTTAAACATCCCTGCAAGCAACTCGTCTATGACAAATTCTTTCTCCAGCCCTGCTTAAGAAAAAGCCTGGGAGAGTTTATTTTCCTCAGGCTTTACAACTCATTGTTTTCCGCAAAAGCACCCCTCTGCTTTTCCAAGAGTAAGGATAATTCTGTGGCTAAAGCACATGACGAGAACTTGGGGTTTTCTTCCCAGCTGTTGCACAGACTTCTTGTGTGTCCTTCAGTAAATCTGGTTAATCTTGCTGCACATCTGTAGAATGGATGCAGAGCTCTTTTCCTCCTTCACAGGAGCTGATGTGAGCCTTTTAGACCTTTACAAGACCACCAGATAGAGATAGAAAGATGCATGCAGTTTTGTGTACAAGTGTGTATGCTAATTGAGGAAACAGTGCAAAATTTTCTGCCAGAATATGTTTGACAGAGCAGCTTGTTAATTCTGGAGAAGTTTGGTTTCAAAATCTGTTTCTAGAAAGCTTATAGGTTTTTCCTCCAAACCTGAAGAGGATGGTTGTTTGAGTCTTTTTTTTTTTTTTTTTTAATGAAAATGAGAAAGAATATTTTTTTAAATGGAAATGGGAAAACCTTGTTTTGTCTATTGTTTGATTTTATTTATTTATTTATTTTTTAAAAGGGTGAAGTACTTCTTCCCAGCTAGCTATTACCCACATGTGCTATAGAAAAAGCAGCTTAGTTCTGCTTAAATACAGGCACTCTTGGGGCTGGGAAGTGACTGAACAAATGAGCTTCCAGCTCCATCCCATCATGCTTTCTCAGTAGGTAGATGTGCAGGAATTTTGTATCATCAGGGTCAGTGTAGAGCCCTGTACCTCACCATCCATTTCTGAATCCTGCTGTGAGAAGAGAGCGATTATCACCTCCCTGTGGCTGTCACACTTGCCACCCGTGTCCCTTGAGTACTTCATGAATATTGACAGAGATGCTTGCAGGAAAAGGTGTCTACTGCCACATGCATTTTCTGGCTGACAGCTGAAGTTATGACATCGGCAAAGGTGTCCCCAGATGTGCGGTGTCCTGCTAGAGGCAAAGCTGGCTTGAATTTGAAAGGACTGTGTATGTTAAAAAGCAATATGGCATGAATATATTCGACCCTCTGCCCTTTTTAGAGTATAAGCTCAGCAATTCATTATAGGCAAGGGGTTTTAAACTGACTGGTGAACTCCTGTTCCTCGCTTCCAGCTGTTCATAATGTGATACCTTGGAGGGACTCGATTGTCTGTGTGCTGCATGTTTGTAGCTGAAACTGAACTCCTCTGACAATGGGGCTCCTTTAGATTAATTCAAGATTAGATTCTGAAAATAGTGTCCAAAATTACTTGCTGAATTGAAAAATGGATATGTATGACACAAATTTTGAAATAATGTTCATTTTTAATTTATATTTTCCCTTCAAATTCTTTTATAATAATTCTTATCAGTTGTCATGTGGTAGAAAACATTAGTCAAAAATGGAGCCAGCTCAGTCATGGCATGAGATTTAAAATAAAATGTTTTTAAAATAATTTTTTAAAATTATAAACCACTTACAAAATTACAGGTCCTAAAAAAGGTGTTTGCAATAGTAAATTCCCATTAATTCTGAAAGACTATAAGCTGGACCCCGCACTTTAAAGCATAAGAAATATTGCCAATGCCAAAAGTTCAGGCTGCAAGTATTTACGGGAGTGGCTGAAAAATGAGATTTAGAAAATAGTTCAAGTTCTGTTCACATTTTTCAGTTTTCACTCATCTCCTGTTACTTTTTTAAGCTTTCTCATCAATGACAAGCATGGAAAATTCACTTCGAGAATACCAGTGAGTTTCCTATGTCACTGTATGTCTTCAGGAGCTGGAAATTTAAACAGAAGAGTACCATGATAATGATACCCAGGCATCAGCAGAATTGCCTTTGCTATGATGTGTAGCTGTCCATTTCTAATGTTTGAAGTCACTACTGCACACGGGTGATCCTGTTTCTGCTGACAATGATTGCAGGTTCCCCACTGACTTGAGCAGGAGCAAGATGGGAACACTTCAGGCATGGTTTTCCAAAAAATATCCCAATGGGAAAATGTGCCTCATGGGTCAGATACCTGCTCAAGACTCAGGAAGGTGTTTCTACTCTTTGCATTCACACAGGCTGCTTGTGTGATCGTGAGCAAGCCTGTGAAGGTGAGGGTGTAACCCTGTGCCCCTGCATGGCACCTTTGCTAGGAGTGCAGGAGATGCAGCTCAGCCTGAGGACTGGTGGCTAGGGGGTGATGGTGGGTCTGGTGGTGGAGTGGGGCAGGGTTTGGGAAGAGAGCTATTGCTAACCTCCTTGCAGAGTGTACTGACCAGCACAGATCCAGGGTGCAGGTTCACCCAGGACCTGCTCCATCCCTGTATCAGCACTGCAAAACTGAGTGGTGCTGATGTCCCCTTTGAGATACTATCATTCCTCTTCAGCTCCAACTGTTCTGGTCTATCATTCAGCTATGGATTACAACACTTCCTTTCTTCCACTCTCTGCAGCTTCTGTTTCTTTGGGTTCCCAGGGACTTTAGGATGGTGTCCTAACTTCCCTGGGGCTGCTGGAAGCCTCTCTGGCACTGTAGCTGGCAGAGACTGTTGAAATTATCTTGTCTGAGCTCCTTGATCACACTTCAAAAAGACATCTTGTCCAGCAGTTCCTGTGTCAGGTCCCCATATCCAGAGGCTGAACTTGCCTGTGCCTGGAGGGAAAGTCAGTCACTGTGATCCAAAGGTGTCTCCTTGTGTTGCAGCCCCTTCATGCCTGGGTGATTTGTTCCAGTGGATAACTCTCCTTAGAGTGGGCATTTTACCCCCAGCCTCAATGTGTCTCTTTTCAGATGTCACCTTGCTATCTGAGGTATTTTTAGGCTTTTTGTACCCTAGGTGAGAGCTCTGTGGTCTTTCCATGCAAGCACTTAGAAACCTTTGCCTACACACATCTTCTTGGATAAAATAAACAGCCTGAAGTTGCTCAAGTGGTTTGCAAGGGCTGGCTCAAGGCAGCCTGGTGGTGCAGGCAGAGCTGAGCTTTCTCACCTCGTGGGGGGAAGAGGACATGTTTGTCCAGGGCAGGGGAAGGCCAGGGAAAAGGGCTGAAGGACAGGAGAGAGAGAGGCTCCTCCTGGCACACTCGGCTGTGCCACGTGCCCTGCCATCTCCCTCGGTGGCAGCAGCCAGCCTGGCACAGGCAGAGCAGACCTGGTGCTGCCTATGGTTGTCTTCTCTTTTCGGTGGTAACTGCCTGCTTTGCCTGTGGTGAGAGCCAGCTCTGGGCTCGCTGCAGCTATTCAGGACCCTTGCAGCTCTTTTCTAAACAATCCCCAGCTTTTTAATATGTCCTCTGTTTTAATGAGCCCTGAACAGCAACACCACGTTCAGTGGCAACAGGTCTTTCCCTGTTCTTCCTCGCTCTTCTCCCACCTAAATCTCGTTTCTTAGTTACTTCACTGCTTGGGGGTTATGTGTTCACCCAAAGCCCCAGGCAGAAAACCTTTCTGACACCCCACTGTGCCCCAGTGACACTCCCATGAGTCACGTGCCTACAACATTGGCTGCTTATCCATCCCATTTGAAGCCCAGACCTGCAAAGCGTACCACACAAGCTGATCCCTCAGCCCAGGTGGAGCCCCAGTGGGACAATTTGGGTGCTGGACCAGTCCTGGGACCTTTTTCCAGGATCAAAGGCTTAGTACAATGTTTAGATCTTTGCTTATTTTGACAGTAAACAATTGCCAAGCCAATAATCTGTTTGTTTCTTTATCAAGCAGACTAATAAATGCTGCTGTGTTGTAAATCTGTCTAAAGGGGAGCGATGGCTTTTAGTCTTATTCTGCATCGTATTATTATATCAGCCTGTCTTAACCCAGCCAAGTATATTTACATGAAATAATGGAATGAGTTTTGCAAATTTCTTCCCCCTTTTTTTTATTGTGACTGTCTAGCCAAGTTCATTTCCTCTCCTGTCTGAGCTCCTCTCTGAAATATATTATCCCACTTATTAAAAGCCAATAGCACTGTGCTTTGCTTTTCTTCCACCCTCTCAGAGGAAGGGGCATGCAGAGGATGCTTGGATTAAGTGAGTGGGGCACCCCAGAGCTGGGATTCTTTATGAATGAGCTCATATCCTCTCTCCCTATGATAAGAGGAATGCCGTTTGCATCCCAGGGCTGACTGCAGAAACACAAGCACACTTGGACGGGGGAGCATTTAGCCTGAGCTTAACCTGCAATTGCCCAGCAGAGCTCTGAGTGACAAGGCACTGCCCACCAGCCCTGTGCTCCACAGCCCCTGCCACGGTCCCTCTGCTCCCGGGGAATCCATCCCTGCCTGGAGGGGGAGGGGAAGGAAGAGAGAGGAGATGACAGATCCCTGTTTGCATTCTTCAGAGAGAGCAGCTGCAATTGTCCTACTACAGTATGTCAACATGAAATTATGACAAATCAGGCAGGGATGTACTAGCAGATGAAAACAATAAGGAGGAAGCAGAGCAGAGGGAAGCTGGGAAGAATGAGCGATACCTACAGCTCTGGGGGTGCCTTTGGAAGTGTAACAGGACTGAAGGCTGTAGGTATGGCTGGACATGACTCAAGGAGCTGGGTTTTCAGGGTGGTTTAAATCTGCCTCTGAAATACTTCCCCTCCTCCCCCCAGTAATTAACCTGAGCGTAACTGGAGCAAGGCTGGTGTGTCACCTTTCCCTGTGCCTGGGACACAGTCAGGTCCCACAGAGCCAGCTGAGCACCCAGCACCCAAACTGTGTGTGATGGCAGGCTCTGACCTCGGCCAAGGTAAGGAACCTCCCCGACCTCCACAGTTACACGGCTTCTTACTCCCCCTAGGTTTTTTTTTCCCCTTTTCTTTTTCATTAAAAATATTATTGTTTGATAGTGAAGGGAGAATTAGCAGGAGAAAAGCTTCAGCTTCCTGCTTGCTGCCTCCTTTCTATCTAACAGAGTCCAATGAATGTTTCATTTATTAGAAACTGAGCCTTCTCCAACCCACACAGTTTCACAACACTTGATAGAATGCACATTTTTCCAGTGTCTTTTTTTAACAATGTCCAACAATGAAAAAAGTCAGTAATGGGTCCATATTCAGCATTAGTGTAATTGGGAGTAGCTCCCTCTGGTCTCAATAGGAGATGTGCTCACTTTCACCAGAGCAGAGTTTGCTAGCTTGCAGACACCTCAAGTTTAGAATTGTCACTGGTCCCTGCTAAAGTGGCTTATAAACTTCCCCAGATTTGTGAGTCTATTGATTTAGTGCTGTGCAGCTTGACTGCAAAAGAGAGAAGGAACAAGGCAGTGAGCACAGGATTCTTACCTAAAAGCTGGCTTTATTTCCCTCCCTCTGGGTTCTGCTGCCTCTCTGCCTGCTGCAGCTGGCTGGCACCTCCACGGGAGCTGCCGTGTCACACCTCTCTGGGGCAGGGATAACGTGGTGGGTTTGCTCTGGAGGGTGGAGGGTGCATGAAAATATTTTCTGTGGTTTCAGTTTGCATGTCTGCATGGAAAAGTCTAGCAAAATGTAATAGGTATGAATCCAAGAGGGTCCACAGAAATGTGTGAGGACAGATTTCAAGGAAACCAGTGCAAAAACCCCAAAACCTTTTCAGGGGAAGGAATATTCCCAATAAGCTTTCAAAAATCTGTAATATTTTTTTTCTATTAAATTCCACAAGAGTTTTCCATAGGGCTGATTCCAACCACCCCTCTTCCACCCTCTGAGCCTTACATTTCAATGAACTGAAAGAGCTCTGCTCTGTGCTGGCTTACATTGCATCTGTCATCAGTGGCACTTCTGTAGTGCACTGAAACCCTCCTGTGCTTGCACTGCTTTTCTGAGGCAGTGTGAAGTCCCTGGTCTCAGAGGGATATCGGGGTGAAAGAGCTGCCTTTCACCTAATTTAGTCTTTAAAACCTCAAGTAATATGACAAATGCATGCTGCAAGAGCATATCCTTCCTGTTGGGTTTAATTCCGGGTGCAGTGTCCTGGTGTAACTGTGTGCACCCATTCTGCTGATCCATCCCTGGCACCCACACCCATCTCCTCTGGGGATCATAAAGGCACTGACATTGGTGCAATGGATGGAGAGGGAGCCCTGGCTTGACCAACAGCCTAGTGCCTGGGCTCCTCTGGCCTGAGGAGCCTAGCACTGCTGCACTGTCCAACTGGGTCGTGACAGTGCCCCAGAATCAAAACTAGTGTCATGGTTATTATTGGTGCCACTTTCTGAAAGGCTTAATGAACCTTATTTCCTGCTTTGAATGCCTGAATTGGGTTAGTAGCACGTTCCCTACATTACTCACTCATGGAGAAAGATGCTGGGATGCCGGGCGTTACAAAGCACACGGGCAGAGGCAAACCTGAGTTCCCCTGGCTGGAGCTGGGGCAGCTCTGCAGGGTTTGAGGGAGTGTGAAGCAGGACCTTGGCAGCCCACAGGCAGTTGTGTGGTTGGCAGCTCCCAGAGTTGGTGTGTAGCTGTTCCTGCCAGTTGCGTGAGACCTCATGATGCTAAAGCATTGCATGGCATGGGACATTCCTCCAAAAGAGGGATTTAAAGTGTGGTGAGGTGGTGCTGAACATCAGAATTTGTTTCTCACATGTCCTCTCCTTGTGAAATTTTGCTGCAGTTTTCCCACTGGTGGGGAAATTCCCCTACTGCTGCTATTAGCTACTCTCAAAAAACTTCTCCTGCTTTTTTGACAAGTAACGTCAAAAAACCATTGCCCATGCTCTGTGCTTTCCTGCATGCAACTTTTATTTCTTCTGCAGCCAGATACCTTTCCTGCATTTCTTTTTCTTTCTCCTTTTCTCATAGGTTCAAACAACCCAGACTTGCCAGGATTTTTTTTTTTAATTTTTTCTTGTGAATCTAATGTGAACGTAGATACGTTCTTGCTAATGTGGTCTTAAACTTGAAGTCTTGTGCTGTGTTCTGGTTCCTTACTTTCTCTCTCACTGTATAAAAGGAAGGGAATTTGAGAGGGAATTTTTATGAAGATATGTCTCTCTGGCCCAGATGGTACTCAAGCACAAACGTATGCTGGGAAGCTCAGAAGGATTGGAAGAGCTCTGTGCAAGCTCAGGAAAGCAGGCAGTGTGAAATGATCATACACAGCCCATCTAAAAAGCATCTCACAAAGAAGGATCAGGATCAGCATCATCTTTAAAAGGTCAAGTCTCCTTAGTTTGACCTGATGTTCTACCTGCTAGGCTGCCACAAGCTACGTTAGTCCAAAGGTTTTTCTACAGATCTCACTTCCTCAGACCATTCCTGTAGTCCTCTGATAATTAATCTGATGATTTAATGTAAAAGCACACACGACTAAAGACAATGACTGCCTCCTAACCCTACTTTGTGCCCTAATTCCTGAACTTTCTTCCCCCATGTGCTTTTGCTCCAGCCTTGGGAATCTCCAGTCTTTGCTCTGTGGGGCCCAGTATCACAGAGACAGACATTGCACTTCTGCCATGAGTTCATTCTATGCATGTGCTGTAAGTCTGGTGCTCCAGGGAGAATGCAGGGAGAGAACAACTGTGTATGTGCAGTAGCCCATCAAGGGGCAGAGGGTTCCCCGTGCCCAGCTGAGCTTCCCTGAGCTGAATGAGCCAAATGGACAGCTTGGTGATGAAGATCAGAGATGGAGCAGGAGCAGTCTCAAAGCCAACACCCCAAGTCTATACGTGACACAGTCCCTTCAAGCTGAGTGTGGGAACTCTGTGGTATCACCCCTTCTTGGTGCTCGGGAACTGGGGCCCAGATGCACTGAATGACTTGGTCAGACACACAGGAAACCTACAGCAGACCTAGGAACCACCCCCAGTTCAGAAGTCTCTGTCCAGTGCTTGTAAGACCAATGCTCTTCTCAGAACAGTTTTCCCAGGGTCTTGCATTCTGTAATTAACTTTTACTGTAATTAACTTGGTTTAGAAATAATTCTTTTTATTCTGAAAGTGTGATGGCAGCAGAGGGGAAGCCCTGCGTGTGTGTAGGTGAAGTGAAGAAGTTAGAATGTCTAACCAGAGGATTAGCAGAATAGGTGTTTTATCTGCAACACTTTCAGTTTTGCTTAATAATACTAACCCCCCTTTGATGTGCACTTCAACTGCAAGCAATGAGTGCATCAGTGCCTTTTACTTTCAGTTTGAGTCACAAGTGATTTCAATCTGATTGCAGTCTCACGTGGCACCTACCCACTTTATTCCACACCTTGGTGAACTTATTCCTGGTATCCAATGATACCTCCATATTCTCCTCCTTCTTAAACAGGGGCATGGAATATTATTATCAAAATGCAGGCACATACTGGTTTATTTCTGATGTTTGGAGAATAGCAGAAGTCATACAATAAGCTTGAAATTGTGGGGGGATGTGATGGATCATAATGCATTTAGCATGTGATAATGAAAGCAGAGAAAAATGTCTGGAGGTTTCTTTGAGGCAGTATTGCACTTTCAGCAGCAGCTGATAATTTACAAAGAGGAATTACCCTTCCTTCCCCATTGGTAAATCTGCTGGATTAGTAATAATAATAATAATAATATGATGATGATGATGATGATGATGATAACAATAGTATTTTATTAGTCTACTTGCTGCTAAGCTATTGTCTGCTTGGTAGTGTGTTTTTAAAAACCTGCAATGAACAGGACAAGTCACTGGGAAACCATCGAAAGATTCCAAAGACACTTTACACAGGAATTTGGGTCTCTCCCAGAGTTTACAAATCCTTTCCTGTACTGTCCTTTTCACTAAATAAGTCCCACTTGAGCTGCCTGAACAAGCCACATGAGCCAGACCCACCTCTATAAATAAAGTTCTGCAAGGCAGGAGAGTATACTTGCAGGTAGGTAGTTCCTTTTCTTGCTCTCTTCTTCAGGATTCTTAATATTGCAAACTACCAGACTTTTTTTTTTTATGTTTTTTAACTTCATTTGTTCTTCATTGCCTTGGTGAATTTTTGCTTTTCAGCAAAATCTGAAACCTCTGAGCTGTAAACAGACAGCACTGAATGGGAAAACCTCACGCCCTACTTCTCTCTGCTAGGGCGTGCTCTGGGGCTTGGCTGGGTCTCCCACAAAACACTGCTTTAGTTAGTTGCTTGGTGCACCACACCTTGTCCTGAAAGCCACAGGCAACAGGACCCTGAGGGATGGAGGGAGTGACCCATGCTGCTCGCTGGTCAGCAGGAGAGCTCTGAGAAACACTCTGCTGCAGCTCGTTGTGAAGGTACGAGAGGCAACCAGTGCAGCCTGAAAGAGAAGGGTGGTCACAGGGCAAGCCCCACTCTTCCCTTGTCTGAGTAGAGATGTGAAAGATTGGTATTTAACTTCATAATTACCTCTCTATCTATTTGAGAAGTCATTTAATGTCCTTGTGACCTAGTTTCTTCATCTGTGAAATGGGATAAGAACAAATCCTCTGTGAGATGCTGTACTCTGCTGGGGAGTCACAGTTCCAGTTTCCCTTCTCAGACCTCTCTCCTAGCCCCTCTCTTCTTGCCCATCTGCTCCTAGAGTCTCTCTCAACACTTGATGTCCCAAATCAATCCCGACTCACAACTCTCTTTTTCCCAACTGCTTGTTCCTGTCCAGTTTCTCCTTGATGGTTGAGCTCCCATCTCCTTTCCTTATTCCTCACTCTGTCCCCGTATCAAACTCTGTCTTCTTATTCCAGTCTTTTTCTTGTCTGGTTCAGTTATGCTGCTTCTTTCTTGGTCTCCTGATCACTAGACTCTTTTCCCTCCTCCTGCTGGAGTGGCAGCCAGACCTCAGCTGCCTTTGGTTCCCTTTGGTGTGGCTCAGGTTGGTCAGCAGAAGCAGCCACAGGGAGAGTTAGGGTTCATTCCTGTTTTCCTGGTGAGACCTGGGGGGGACCTTCTGCTCCCCTGCGTCTGAGCATGCACAGACAGGTCACAGGTGAGGGCTGTGAGGAGTTGGGACATAGTAAGTATGGAGTCTTCAGAAATGCCAGCTCGAAAATCACCACATAGATACTTTTCTCAGATGTGGTCAAGAGAACCTGGCTTTCTGCCTTTCTGTTCTTACAATCAGCTAAACTGTTTTTGCTAACATCTCAGAAAAAAACAAACCAACAGTTACACCCCAGGATATCCCTCTCCACTGTGGCCAGACAATACTTAATTACACAGGTAATACCTGAACTTAGTAACGTGGCAAAGTGATAAGCCACTGAAAGCAAGATCCTGTATGCTAACAGCACTTACAACAACTGACATTTTTGCTTGCCAGAAAGCATCTGGCCACCCCTAGATGCTCACAGCACTTTTATGCCATGTTTCCATGTGGTGACATCCCTTGTGGCATGCTCTGGTTCCCATGAGGCACAGCAGCAGGAGGGGACAGTGTCAGCGTGCACGGGGGAGGCTGAAGGGAAATGTTAACTGCACTCGTACAGGTTTGAGAAGATCACTTTCTTCTCTGGGATAGTTTTTAATTCTTTTCAAGCTCCAAAAGACTTGATCAGCACTGATGACGTAATTTGTGCTCAGCTTCCAGTTTCTATTGTCTCTGTGACCACCTGATTATTTGCTCTTGCTTGCTTGCAGCTGTGTCCCTACACCTACTCTGGAGGAAACAGCTGCCACTTGTCTTTTCCTGGGCCAGGATGCTTGTATTTTGTGTCTCCATTTGGTCCATACTGAAGGCAATTTGCTTGACACACTGAGATGAGTCCATTACCTTTAACAAGAGTAGATCTGGGGTTCCTTCCTTCCTTCCTTCCTTCCTTCCTTCCTTCCTTCCTTCCTTCCTTCCTTCCTTCCTTCCTTCCTTCCTTCCTTCCTTCCTTCCTTCCTTCCTTCCTTCCTTCCTTCCTTCCTTCCTTCCTTCCTTCCTTCCTTCCTTCCTTCCTTCCTTCCTTCCTTCCTTCCTTCCTTCCTTCCTTCCTTCCTTCCTTCCTTCCTTCCTTCCTTCCTTCCTTCCTTCCTTCCTTCCTTCCTTCCTTCCTTCCTTCCTTCCTTCCTTCCTTCCTTCCTTCCTTCCTTCCTTCCTTCCTTCCTTCCTTCCTTCCTTCCTTCCTTCCTTCCTTCCTTCCTTCCTTCCTTCCTTCCTTCCTTCCTTCCTTCCTTCCTTCCTTCCTTCCTTCCTTCCTTCCTTCCTTCCTTCCTTCCTTCCTTCCTTCCTTCCTTCCTTCCTTCCTTCCTTCCTTCCTTCCTTCCTTCCTTCCTTCCTCCCTCCCTCCCTCCCTCCCTCCTTCCTTCCTCCCTTCCTTCCTCCCTTCCTTCCTTCCTTCCTTCCTTCCCTCCTTCCCTCCTTCCCTCCTTCCCTCCTTCCCTCCTTCCCTCCTTCCCTCCTTCCCTCCTTCCCTCCTTCCCTCCTTCCCTCCTTCCTTCCTTCCTTCCTTCCTTCCTTCCTTCCTTCCTTCCTTCCTTCCTTCCTTCCTTCCCTCCTTCCTTCCTTCCCTCCTTCCTTCCTTCCTTCCTTCCCTCCCTCCTTCCTTCCTTCCCTCCTTCCTTCCTTCCTTCCCTCCTTCCTTCCTTCCTTCCTTCCTTCCCTCCTTCCTTCCTTCCTTCCTTCCTCTCATTCTCTCTTTCCAGCATGCTGTGGCAGTGCTACTAAAAAGAGTAATAAGAGTGAAAAAAAGGATGTGGAAGGAACGTGCTTCAGTAAAAGAAAAGCAGAATAGCTTCTCATTTTCCTGAATGAGTGACAAAAATACCTTGTTTCTCCAAAACGATCCCATTTCTGCCACAGAGACTCACAATCACTATGGACACTGCAGTGCACACACCAAGGCCTTGGAAGAAGGTTTGGTTGGTTGGGTGTTTTTCCTAGTTCAGCAGTGCTACATGACAGATGGAGTTAACTCCTTTGAGTTTTGCATGGCCTTCTTTCTAATCATCGGCTCTTTGAGAAATGTGGAGGAGGGGCCAGTCCCTTCTCAGCAGTTATGGGAAATGGAGACCGATTAAATCATAGGCTTTGCCCTGTCAGTAAAAATGTAAAAATGTCAAACACGAAAAAAAAGTATTTCCATGTTGGGGGATGTGTTTTATTTTTTCTCAGCTATAATTGCTCTAGCAGTATAAGGAAGCAACACAAGGTTTAGATTAGTCAAGCACATTTTTGTGCTATGTATATAATAACAAAAAACCCAGACCTGCCAACCCACCCCCAGGCCTTGAATTTTTGGTAGATACTCCAGTAAAGTTCCCTCTACAGTCCTTAGGAAAGACTTCAAGGGTGGACTGATGAAGACATGCCTCTTGTACCATTTGCATTTGTAGATCTTGAGCTCCACTGCAATATCCTCTGTCTGAAATTTGTTCCATTAATGTTCCACTCAGTGGGAGCAAGAACAGCCTTAATTGCCCCTACCCTGGAGCAGCTCTGCTCCCCTCTGTCATGGCAGGTTTTCTTGGTGGTGGAATGCCACATTAGCAACCTGAGCCTGCCACCCTCCCTGCTGTGCAGCCCAAGGGATTGCACCTCTCGTTGCAGAGGGGATTGAACCCCATCCCCTTAGTACATTACTCATTGACATCATTGGTCTTGAATGTCAGAGCAAGACCCTGAACAGGGCATGACAATGTCTCTCCTGTATCTTTATCCTCCAAAAAATTCAACATCAACTCTTAACTAGTTGTTGAGGCAGGTGAGAGATGGATGGTGCACCATCCTGGAGCAGGCAGTAAGATGTAATAAGAATTCACCTCTGGGGGGAGAGCCTTCTTTGCAGTGGCTGTAGAAGGTGGCTAGAACCCCAGTTTGGATGGGTTGTTTGCCTTTTAGATGCTGAAGATGTGAGAGTCAAATCTTGTTAACTTTGTGTTGGAGGGTGTCAGATCTTTCCAGTGGTAAGGAGCTACTTCATAAGCACAAGGAAGGCAGATTTTGGAGCAGGAGGAGGAGTGAGGGTGGGCCGGGTTGAAGAGGCTTCAACCAGCTAGAAGAGCATTTTCCATATGTCAGACCAGAAGCTGCCAGCTTTGCTAATGCTGAATGATACCTTTCCCCATGATTAGTCCCATTGATTTTATCGTCTCTGCTCACAGAGAGCTAGATCAGACCCCAGTGCTTCAGCCCCAGGAAAGGAGCCACCCACTGCTGGGACAGACCTGTCTCCTTGCTGCTCTGGGAAGGGAGCAAACCGTGACGGGTCTGTAGCTGGCACAGCACATGCTTCCCGCTGCCAGATGCCTTGAGAAAGGAAATGAAGGATCCATCAAGTTCTCCCTTCTTCCCACTTGAGCTAAGGAAAGGGCACAGTCCGCAGGAGCTATTATTCCCTTGTGTGTGAGAAGCAAGGCACAGGGCACGTTATGGCCAGTTGCTCCTTGCATTGGCATGCTGGCCATGATTTGGCCCACTGTGAGGTGCTGCTCTGCATGAAAAAGGGCAGAGCCTGGCTCTCCGTGGCCAGAAGGCTTTACGTGGCCCAGAGCATGAGGTCAGCACAAGCCCCTTGAAGAAAGGTGTAGCGACAATGCACCCAGTGCATTTACTGGGGAACACAAAAGCCATTTACAAGAGGGGGGCGAAAAAGAAAAGAGAAGGGAAAGAAAAAGGCGTGCGTTTATTCTCAGGGCAGAAAGAGTGTATGGCCACTGAAAGGCAAAGAATTGGTTTGTCAGAATGCACCATTCGCTGGGGGTTTCAGATCCACTATGATATTATGGCTGACGGCTCAGAGCCCTTGCCTTGACTACCAATGTAATTGGCATGGCTGGATGCTTTTGATTGAGTTTTAGCTGCCCCCCAGTAAATCTGCTGAATGATTCTGTGGGACCTGTGGGCGTGCAAAGCCCCCATATTACTCACTGACCTGCCCCTCTGGCTTGCTTGTCATGGGATTTACAATAACTAGCACTGTCCTTGTAACTCTAAGGTAAGAAGTGAAACCCCTTTCTTTTTCCCCTAATTGTTCTACTGGTTTTACAGTTACCAAGCTGTAAAGCACCTCATCACTCTTGTTAATTCTTTCTTCCTTTTGAGCTGCCAGTTAGTAATCAATTATTACCCTTGTCATTCATGCTGCAGCACAGCAGCTGGTCACAAGAAGCCTCTGTTTCATTGGGCTGGAGCCAATCAAGTCTCTCCAGCTGTCCCTTGCTGCTCTGAATCATAATGTACAGTACTTGTTGCTTTACAAGTTCCTTTACCAGACTGCCTTTTTTTAAACAAAAAAAAAAAAAAAAGAAAAGAAAAGAAAAGAAATAAACTTTTTGCTCCCACTTCTACCCTCACAGCACATCTGGCTGCTGGAGGTAAAAATAAACTCCTAATGCTGCATTTTTATGAGGGGTGGGGGGAAACTCTACGTTAGCACAACAGATATTTTTGTCATACTCTCCATTTTATGAGATGACTGTGTTGATATAAAGACTGCTGACAGATCAAAGGTTTCACTGGTAAAATGATATGAAAGGCAGAGACATTAGCATCCATCAAGGTCCTGTTAGGATTTGCAGAACAGGGATTCTGGGCCTCCCAAGTGAAACCTAGCAGGAAGGTCTGCGAGCCTGCATAGCAAATGAAAAGAAAACAAGAGAGGGCACACAGAATATTGGAGGAGGTAGTGACCCACAAAATAGTAGCAATTTGAGCTGCAAGGCACCCTGATTAAATTGCAGTGGAGGCAAATGGTCTCAGACTTGCTGTGCTTGTTGTGGAGCGATGCTCAGCATCGTGCTCTGAGTTATCAGCTGGGCTTTAATTCAGAGAGGGAAACAACAGTATCATCCCTTTCCTGATTATCTTTGTTCCCAGCTCCCACTGCTTGGCTACAGGCTGCTGACATAAGAAATCCTGCAAAAATACCCAGCCAACATGCGAAGTATCGAGAGGAAGTGGCTGGCTTCAGGGAATTGATATTATCACCCTGTAACTTACGTTCCTCTCTGTATAATTTAATCAAAAGGAAGAAACCAATTTCACAGCTCTGCTACTGAGGTATTTTCATTGGCTTCAGTGGAGCAAGTCACAGGAATAAAAGTTTGGGAAACATCTTTTCCAGTTGCTTGTCCTCTCTGGTGTGACCCAAGGAACCTATTTCATGGGAGCACCAAGCGACAAATTAAAGCATGGTCTAACCCCCACCCTGTTACAAGAGTTTGTCCCCCTGGTACTTAGGAACCCAATTAGTGTTAACCAGATTATGGCCACAAGTGACATTATCCAAAAGTGTCTAGGTTTTATTGCTGCTGCAGCTCATACCAATAACTTCACCTCTGCTAAACTGAGCACAAACCCCAGTTTTACAAGAGCACTGCATATGACAGAGTGTGCATGTTTGCCATGAGGTTGGAAATAGCTTTCCCCAAAAGGGCATAATTATTAGGTGCAGCTTTAGAGAAGTCAAAAGAAATGCAATAGAGTCACCCATATTCCATGTGACAAGATGCTTTGGCTTCTCAGCACTTTGTGCCAAAGTACAGGGTGGTGATGGTGCTCCAGCACTCTCCACGCTGACGTGCGAGTCTTGCAAAGGCTAACGTCATGGGATAGGGTGCTATGCAGGTGTATCCCACCTCATTTACATAACCCAGCACAGGTGCCAGGGCTGGTGCAGGCCCTGAGGCTCCACACAGCGTAGCTTTACCCTCCTGCTCAGTTGTAGCAGCTCTGCCCAGAGGACTGGATGTCTTTGATACGAACGTTGTGTTAGCCCAGGCTGATGACAGCAGGCAGACTGCTTTGGGTGCCCCAACAGCCTTGCAGGCTGGTTTGATTGTCTCCACATGGCCTGGTCCAGCACGGTGTGGATGGCCCTTTGGAAAGGCAGTGTGTTTGGTCATTGTGCACTTCAGCGGTGTAATTATTTTTTTGTAAGGGGCCAGCACCTGGGTGTGCTCTGCTGATGTCTTGTTTGTCATCAGCACTCTGTTTGGGCACAGGGCTCTTATGGGCAGTAATACTTGGTCACCACATTCACTGTACTACTTTCCTCACTGGTGTAGCTGATGACTGCATTTGTGCTTTATAATATCACTATAATCTTTTCCTGCTTTGTCTCAGACACCCCAGATGAAGTTAAAGCCTCTCTGTGCCCACCAAATTTCATTTCTGTCACTCAGGTAATTCAAACCTTTCTGCAGCAATGAGAACCCCCCAGGAGGATGTATAGTAAGAAGCACTGCAGGACTTTGAAGCTTGTCTTTAGCTTCAAGATGTGAGAATATCTTCTCCAAAAAGCTGATACTGCTGTTGTTGCCACTGAGGTCAGCACCTGAGCAAGCTGAACAGGAGGTGACTCATTGCTGGAATATTCCTTTCAGCTTTCTGCCTGTGAGAAATTAAAATATCATTACAGGAGGTTCTATCACTTTGCATTGTACTTAGCATTCTCCCATTGCTGTGCACACTCACATTTGTTTCATGGTCGCATTAACTGATCAATCATGGTGAACTTCATCTTCCTACACAGCATAAACCTTTGTAGTGAAATGTAAAAAGTATTTTGTAAATATAATAGTATATGAAACTAAATACATCACATGTTCATTTAGAATTATATGATTGAACACTAACATGTCTACTGGAATAAAAACATTTGATGGTTTTTAGTTTGCAGAGAGAAGAAGAAAACTGTGAGGCACCCTGTACAGATCACCTCCTGCAGAGATCCCATGGAGGATACTATACATTTTCTTTGCCTTCTCTGTACCATAAGATGAGCTTCAGATCTAGTTCGCACTCATATTATTCCGGGATCTGCAGCAGACCAGGGCCATTGTATCAGATGTTTTCTGCCTCTCTGGAATGTCTATTGATGTTGTACCAACAGAGTCACAGCATGAAATGGAAAAACCTTACAGGAGCCAATGAAAGAGAAGTTCATATGATTTGCAGAATAAGTCTTTTACAATTCCATATTTCTCTGGAAATCTAAGTCAGGATTCAACTTACCTACCACCAAGTGTCCAGGTGAGACTAGGCACCTCAGGTGTAGCTGGCTAAAGGCAACAGTAGGCATGGCAGTTGTCTTGCCTGTCTCTAGGCACCTCCATCTGAGCTAGCTGTGTAGGCTCCCCTTGGAGTCAATGGAGAGAAACATGGACTCCTAGAAGGTGTTAATGTTCTGTTCTCTCTTAGATGTCCTGGTTCTGAAAGTAAAAATATCTCCATCATCCTGCTCATCTGAAACTGCACATCTCTAGATGTAGTTTGACACTATGACAGACTTAGCTTTAGGACTTGTAACATCAGGTCATAAATGAGTCACCTCACCTTGTTGGTTCAAGTGCATTAGAAGTTGTTGAGAGGTTAACCTTGTACCAGCAGGGTCTAGGTCACATCAGGTACTGTGTGTTGTTGCTGTCTAACTTTGTGCTAGATCATGTATGTGTGACGGATCCAGATCAATACTAAAGGCAAGAAGCTATTTAAAGCAGTTATCACATCAGGAACAGCAATGCTAAAACTGACGTTAGATTTTTATTATCTTTGGAAGTAACTCCACAGTTCCATTGCTACAGTTCAACTTCTGCTCTTTGCATGACACTTACTTTGCTCATACTAGGCACATATAATGGATATGATTGCCTCAAGATGGAGAGATATTTTGCGAGAGACTCCTGAAAACAGGTTTATACACCCAGAGTTTTATTCTGTTCAGCATGATTCATACAGCAATACTTTCTGCTTTCTTCAACTAATATCCACACTATTTTTCTTCTAAATCTAAATTTCCAGTAATTTTGCCCTCCCTTTTCTTACCCTGGAATCAGAGGTTGGTGGTTAATAGCTTCCTGAACACAGAACTGCCTCATATGCTTTGCAAATTAAAGAGAACATCCCACTGAAATAAAATTTAAGTCTAATAAAAACACAAAGCAGACTACAGTGTAGAGCAATATCCAGATGTGGGATGCTGGACTAAATTATTGTCTTCATTGGACTTTGTACTGTGGAACTCGGAGCGCTGAAGGGTGATCATGGGAAAAGTGCTACTGGCTTTTCTTGTCATAATAAGCAAGTCTTTTCAATATAGTCTGGTCGCTCATTCACTTTATAGCTACAGTTTTCTATTCAGTTTGATCAGCCACTTGGAATTCCCAAGTGTCAGCTGCACAGTTTATAAACTGCTTTCCAAAGGATAATTATGCAGACCTATTTTTAGATTCTTAAGTACCTGCTTTTAGAAGCAGAAGTGTGGATTTAGGCACTCATCTTAAAAATGTAGCCCACAGCAGTGCATTACTATCCAGACTCCAAACCTGGGCGCTGAGCTAACAATATGACACTGTGCACTTGTTCTGTGTCAGTGTGTCTCCGTGGCTTGCTTGTTGCCAAAGAGACAAGAACTTACTTCCATAAGAAAATACCACCACAAGAGCTATCAGGAGGTAATATTAGCCCTCAAAATGATGGTGGTGGTTTGGTGAGAAATCTACCCCACTGACTTCAATTTTCCATCTCGCCTTGGGGTGTAGTCACCCAAGGGTTTGTCCATATTTACCAGGCAAACCCTTGAGAAATGAAGTTAGTACTAATTAGAAGTACTTTGGATTCACCAGATCCTCCTGCATTAACTGCAAGCCGCAGGCAAACTTACAAGGAACAGACCAAAGCCCATTGTAGGAAACCCATGTCTGGGATTTCATTAGAGCTTTGGAGCATTTTGTAACTCCTAGAAGAAAACAAGGTGCCAATTTCAGAGCATCCCTGGCCTCAGTTCATAGCTTTAGTTGTCCTCTAGGACTTTTCTTAGACTGGAGTGACCAGTTTTCATTGAGCACTGTCTTCAGAGTGAGTTCTCATTGAGGCTTTCCTCAGCTGTAGAAATCTACAGGTTATCCATCTAGGGTAATCTCATATCCTAAAGATTATTTTTCACAGTTAAGCTTTAGGTCTGCTGGACACAAGTGAATCTCTCTGAAGCCAGCTACACCTTTTCTGTACCCTACTTAATTCATTTGTGCATTCTTTCTCCACCTCCATCTGTTCACCTAAGACTGCTGCTCCCAGCTCTTGTGGACACTCAGCTCAGAAGCAGAATAGATCCTCCTCCTGCCCCCTTCATGACTTTCTATCATCCCATGGTCCTTTTTGCGTATCTTCCTTTGCAAATTCTTTGGAGGCTGCATAGTTTTCTTGCTGTTAACATTTTCAAGACTGTTATAATACTTCATAGTTCTTCTGTGGTGAGTTGTGTTCAATATTCATAACATTCTTTCAAAACTCATGACTCATATTTCCAGAGGGATAAAGCATGTCTTATTGATTTTATACATTATGTACTTGGTTGGCATTTTGAGCTTTTTAAAAGTAATTTTTCTTCTTAATCTTCCCCCCCTTTGGGAGTATCATTATGCATGGCTCCTGCCATCGTGGAAGGCACAACTAATCACTAAACGGCAAGACAGTGCTTCTTTCAGATGCATTTACTGAGATTTCTAGAGGAAATCCTTCATTTCAGTAGTCCTGGAAGCATCCTTACCTATAATGTTCCCTTTAAAGATGTCCTCATCATTTAACTGGTCCCACTATAGGACCAATTGCTGCCCAGGCAGTTTGGTTCAACAGGCATTGAAAACCAACTAGTACTGCTGCTTAACAAAACAGTCCCACTCTTGCTCAGTGTCTGCTGGCTACTTTTTTTCTGTGGCCTTGAGTCTGAGTCTAGGGAGGAAAAACTGGCTTAAAAACAACCCATGAAAGAGAAAGAATATTATCTTTTCAGTTCCCCAGGCCATTTCACCTGGTAGCAGAAAGACCCCATGCTGGCAGAAGGGAGGAGTGGTGCAGGAGACCAGATCTGTTGCTTTCAGTGCTGTCTTACATCAGTCTGAAGTATTTGTTGAACTGCAACTTAGGGGAAAATACTTGCAAAAACACTTCTCATCTTGTTGCTTTCCTGTGCTCCTCTGCCTTTCCAGTTGCTGTGCTTGAAAGCTCTCTGGGGCAGGGACCATCTCTTTGTTGTGTGACTGTACAGAGACTGGCACAGGAGTATCGTTGTCCTTGGGGCTCCTGGATACTAATGCAACAGCAATAATCACATTAATCCAACGGCTGTGCAGGTCAGTGGACTGTTGGGTTAAAGCAGATTGACGTGCACGCTGTTTCCAACTCTGTCTCCAGCCACCTGAGGGAAGTCATGTCGTCTGTCTTTGTCTGTATTTCAGCTGTAAGCTCCTTGGGGCAGGGACTGATTCATGCCACAGGCAGTGTAAGGGATTCACAGCCTGGCTTGTAAAGGATCTTCCAATTGTTCTGTTCTGGTATCCAACAGTTCAGTCAGGTCAATGAGTGTGCTTGGCCCAGCTGCTGCTTTGTTTTTCCAGACCATAAGCCCTCTTCAGATATTTGTACATGTTGACCACATTGTTCTTGGTTGCAAGATGTGGGGCTGAACAGATTTACCCTGTGGACAAGAGGATTTTACTTGATGTGTGATAGTTTCTGGTGCAGATCTGATGAGCTGAATTGAAGTCTTGCAGCTGATGAATCACATAAGAACAAGTGAGATTTTTCTTTCCTTCCAGACTGGAAATCTCTCTTTCTCTCTCAGAACATGTCTTGATATTTTGGCCTAATAACTCCTATTATTAATAAAGACCCATCAGAAATTTTAATCTAAACCCCAAACATATATACTCATTCGATCTCCATAGCAGTGTTCTCTGACAGAAACATTGCTTCCCTTGGAGGACATTTATCTCAACTCAGAAAAGAAGTACAAGTCTTATCCTCCAAACTACAGTTGACATTCAGGTGACAGCTATAATTTAATGATTTTTAGTTTGTTCAATTATTTTGCATCCTGTATTTGTTGGATATCATAATGGCTGAAGATGTGGTCAAAACATCAATGCAATGGTAATGCTCTCTGTGCACTGGTGGAAACCTGCTGGAATTCCCACCACAGCAGCAGATTTCTGGTTCCCTACTGGAAGAGTATGCAAATTGCATAAATTCTCATGCTGCCTGATTATTTCAAATATAACGTGGCTTTGGTGTGTTTTTCCTATGGCATCGCCTAATTCAGCCACTGCAGAACCAGATGTTTCCTTTTATGTCGCTACCGATCACAGGAAAGAAAAAACAAAACTAATGTGCAAAAAATTTGGCAAGTGACAGCTTGAGTAGAGAATTTTGTAATGCCGAGCCTGTAAGCCTCATATTAAACTAGTTCCAAAACAGGATGTTGCAGTGCATGTCTAATATCCCTTTTCTACCACACCCCAGAACAATTTCTGTTGCTATCTGAGCTATGAATTGCATTAAAAAGCAGCAATCAAATCTCATAAAGAAAGACTGTATCTGCTTCAACAAGCAGTAGGCACAGGTTTCATCCATTTTCCTACAAGAGGTGGACACAAAGGTGTTCCACGTTGAGACACTGTGCAGTGAGAGGTCCCCCACTCCCAGTGCCCTGACAGTTGTGTTACTGCAGTGACAGAAACAATCATCCTGTTTGTTAGTCATATCCAAAACCAGCAGACTTGCACAGTGGATTTAGTTTTTGCTAATTGCTGGTCCTAGAATCTAAATAGAGCCAGGATAAAAATCAGATCTTAATCTGGTCAGTCATACGACAATTCGTGCCATCCTTGATGATCAGCGTTTGCTCCCCAGGAGGGAATATGCCATAGTTCATTTGCAACAATCTCAGTTTCAGTGATCAGCAGAGTTTTGAGGGGTTTATTAACATTGTCTCTTGATCTGTGAGATGCCACAATGTGTGTAGCTTGGGGAAAAACACTTAAAAAAACCTCCATAGTTTGCACTTTTTCTAACAACAGACTGCTATTTATTATTGGCAAGAACAGAGCACGGGCTTTAGAATTTAAGCAAAAAAGACCTCTGGCAATGAGGAAATGAGCCTAGACATTTTTCATGAATGGGGCAGAGCTGCTTAACTCTGACTGGCTTGTTTTCTTTTCTTCCTATTCACATCACTCAAGTCCCACCTTCCTGCCTTAAAAGGCATCTCGTTCCCTGGCAGCAAGACAAGTATCTGTTTGATGTCAGCACCCTTTTATTTGCTTAAAAGCATCTTTTTTTCAAGCCAGTAAATTGAAAATGACTACCGCGTCGAGAACTAGCCAATTTCCAGCACTCTCTGCAGAACTGGTCTGCTTTCACGTTTGAGAGATATCATTAATTTTCTAATGAATAATGAGATCAGAGAGCTTGCATGCTGTATTATGTGTAGGAAAATGCTTATGTAAATCAGTATGGCTGTGGTAGCTTCCCAGGGGAACTTTAAAGCTTATCATATCATTAAATCTGATAACAATTCATTTTTAAAAAAGTAATGCAAGAAAAAAAATAAAGATCTATTCACTGCCTATTTGTAATAATGTGTTTATAATACGAAAGAGAAAGGAGGGCTACTAGATCATATATGAGAAAATGCAACCTGAAATTCTTTAGGCTTTGCAGGCTGCACCTAGTACTGAGGGGGAAAGCAGCCCATGTATTTACATAGCTGAACCTTGTGAAACACACTGAATGCAGTGAAAACATTGTCATCGACCACTGTTAGTGTTCAATGTGGATTTCACTTTTCCAGGCTCCCTGCAGCAGATTCCAAAGCTTTTCTAGCACTTCCTCATATTCCATTCAATATGAGGCAACTTCCTCATATTCCCCTTCTTCTTCCTTCCCATGTTAACTGATGATGAGCTCAATGAAATTAAAGGAAAATATTCACCTTCCCTTTAACTTAGTTTTAGCAGCTTAGCAACAGGGATGCTTTTGATTTGTACTGGGGCTAAGGACATCAGGATACCATTTATCCAGTGGGACCGAGAGCTGCTCCAGGGATTCTAGCCATCACGTTTACCACCTCGAAAACTTTTAATTAATCTTCCTGTTTCCTTCCTCCCCTGCCTGTGTTGAACATAAACACCATTTAATTTGCCAATATCGTTAACTCTGTAAGTTACAGTATATATCGTGCTACCATCACCAGTTCCTCCACAAAGTCAAAAGTCTCAATGTCACTTTCTGTTCTTGGGTTGAACTCATGCAGAAGTATGCCTGCTCTCGTGGTCAATGGTCATGTGCCCCAGAAAGCCCTGCCAGGGGCTCAGGCAGCCCTGCTTCTCTGGGTCTGTGGGGAGAGGTGTCTCATGGAATGGGAGGAGAGAAAAGTCGTGGCTGGGGTAGTTGTGGCTGCCTGTAAATATGCTGATGAAAAAACCCCACTCCTGGAGTTTTAAAGGGAGGCTGTGGAAGACAGATGTAGGAACATGGTGCTTAAGAGCCCTTTTATACCTCTTAGAGTATCCTTTGTTATACTTGTTTCTCAATGTGTAGTCATAAACTTCCCCCTAACAAGAGTGCAATTGCTTCATCCCCTCCCATCCTCTATTCATAAGGCCATAGTTGAGCCTTAGGAGATGAGACATGCTCTTACCACTATCACACAGAATCACAGAATCACAGAATGGAAGGGGTTGGAAGGGACCTCGATGTTGGGTAATGAGCCATGTCTCATTGACTAATGGCTAATAATATTTTGCACTTTGTAGTTATTTCTCCCATGAATCTCACGGCATTTTGCAAAAAGAGTTGCTGCTTCCTAGGAACACAAAGATGGATTTAGGAGGAGGTGCTCTCCATTAACCCAACCTGAAGTGACACATCCTATTGCTTCACAAGGTGAAGGATTGAAGTGGCCACCATCCATCCATGAGAAGTCCCAAGTGAGTACCACTGAGTGTCAGGGGAGCACAGGGTAGGTAGATCTGTGCTGCTAGGAAGACCAGAGATCCCTCTTTTTATCCTTATACTCTTCCCCCTTCCATGTTCAATATTAGCTACATGTTTTTCCACATTTGCTAGAAAGGGGGGAAGAATGCATCTGTTCCTCAGGGATGATGAACTGAAATTGGCCCTGATTCAGGGGAAAAAAGTCTATTCAGCACAGCACTTAAACTGAGACATAAGTGCCAGCCTGAATAGGGACAGAGTTAAGCCTCTGTTTAAATGCTTTCCTGAACAGGGGTCATTAGCACTAGCTCTCTCACTCAACAATGGATTATTACTAATGGAAGCAGCTAGCATTCAGATAGGCATCCAAACTTTTGGGCGCTTTCTTTAACTTAGCTGTTTTCTGCTGCTACTTGCAGGCCAGTTGGCTGCTGCACACTTACAGATCCAAAGAAGAGAAGGCTCCCAGCAATCTGCCAAGAGAGCCATTCAGCTCTGAAGTGCTGGTTTGGAGGGCAATGGCATGAGGTGGAGAACTGAAAGTGGTGTGAGGCAGGTGGGGACTCCTTTTGAACTCAAGGAGTAACGAACACCTTTTTCCATTGAAAACCTGCTCAACTGACTATCAAGTAGCAATACTGAGAAAAATTACAGAATGACACAAATAAACATTTAGGCAAATTTCAAAATAAATCTTATTTTCTCTGTGTCTTATCAGAAAACTAAGCAGTTTTTGTTCTGCGATCAGCATAAATATTTGAATGTCACCTGTTGAACTGTGATTAAAATGGGTTTATCCATAAATATACATAGCTTTACAAAACATGTGGATTCATTCAAAACTACTTTCAAGCACTTTTCCCCTCCCCAGTATAAAATTTTGGATGTATTCTTCATAGTGGATCATCCACAGACATATCAGCTAAGTAAACTACAGCTGCATTTGCTGTCTGACCTCTTCTACTCTCCAGCTGATGAGGTAATGCAGGAGCAGAAGCAGAGTGATCACCAGTGAGACACTGACTGCACATACAGACTATGTGCATATTTACCTCTGCATTACAGCAGGGGTTATTTCCAATGGAAGTTCTGGTATAGTTCAGAAGCCTCCATGTATTGCACATCAGTTTTGTTATTTCTGCTAAATCTAGCTGTCATGGGAGATTGTGGCCTTCAGGAAGAGGATGACCGTAGGGACAGTACCAGGCTCAATACAGAATCACAGAATTGTTTTGGTTGTTTAATTCATTAACCCAGCACTGCCAAGTCCCCACTGCCCCACGTCCCTCAGCACCACATCTCCACGGCTCTGAAATCCCTCCAGGGATGGGGACTCCCCCACTGCCCTGGGCAGCCTGGGCCAGGGCTGGGGAACCCTTTCAGGGAATAAATGTTTCCTAATATCCAATCTAACCCTGCCCTGGCACAACTTGAGGCCATCACCCCTCGTCCTGTCACTGTTACTGGGAGAAGAGACCGACCCCCCCTCACTACCCCCTCCTGTCAGGGAGCTGCAGAGAGCAATGAGGTCTCCCCTCAGCCTCCTCTGCTCCACACTGAACCCCCCAGTTCCCTCAGCCTCTCCCCATCACACTGTGCTCCAGACCCTGCCCCAGCTCCGTTCCCTTCTCTGGACACACTCCAGCCCCTCAGTGTCCTTCTGGGAGTGAGGGGCCCAGAACTGAACACAGAATTGGAGGTGCAGCCTCACCAGAGCTGAGCACAGGGGGACAATCACCTCCCTGCCCCTGCTGGTCACACCATTGCTGACACAGGCCAGGATGCTGTTGGCCTTCAGGGCCACCTGGGCACACTGCTGGCTCATGATCAGCTGCTGTCAACCAATACCCCCAGGTCCTTTTCTGCCATACAAAAAATAGTAGGTACAATAGGACAAGGTAATGTGTTTGGAAATGTACATAGGTCATTTATTTGTTTTTTGTGTCATCTGGGGCCTTCTTGGTGCCTTTATTCAACATACAGTGTCAAGCTGGACAGGTCACTTTGGCAAGCTCTGAGCATCACTGCTGAACTGTGACAAGACTGGAAGTGAAGGGTAGTGAGGCAGCATCACCTCTGCCCCTAGCACTGCTCCTCTGATCATCTCTTCTCTGCACAGGAATGGGAAAATCATGTGCTCTCTCTTGTCTTTTCTTGAAATGGGCACACTTTTTGGAACACATTTATGGGCACATGAAGGGGAAGAAGGTGTTTGTAACATGGATTTACCAAAGGTGAACTGGGCTCGATCAAACTGACTACCTTCTATTATCTCCCTCTTCTCAGCACTTTTAGACCATAACAAGCATACAGCATTCAGTACTTGGGCCCCAGTAGAAGTAAGATGTTGACAAAGTGGAGAGCATTCAGCAGAGGGACAGCAAGAGGAGGCTGGAGCATATATCCCGTGCAGAGATACAGAGGGAATGGGACTTGTTCAGCCTTCAGAAGAGAAGGATTTGATTATCAAGAAGTTGAAGCCAGGCTCTTCACAGTGGTGCTTATCAGGAGAACAAGAGACAATGAACATAAATCGACAGAAGAGAGGTTGTGACTAGATGTAGGGAAAAGCTTTTTCATCATGAGGTCATTCAAGAGCTGAAACAGGTTGGCCAGAGAAGATTATGCATTTTCCATCTATGGAGGTTTTCAAGACCCTATCAGATAAAGCCCTGAACAACATGGTCTGATCTCATGATCAAAGCAGCTGACCCTTCTTTGGGCAGGAGACTGTACTAGATGACCTTATGAGGTTCCTTCCCAAGCTCACACTGTCCTACAACCTGGACTCATAACACTATTCCTTCTCTATTCCTGTTTTCACAGTCCTGCATCCCTCTTTCAGATCTGAGGATGAGTTCAGTGCCTAGAACTGCACGTATGGGCAGAGAGAGGAGAAAGTTGAGAGAGAAGCAATCACTGCAGAAACATGTTGGCAACCACTCAGGGTAACAACCTAGAACTCCCTGAGATGCTCCAAGCAGAGAGAGGATTCCCTCAGAGAGGGAGATTTGTGCTGATGAGTGCATAAAGCACTTCTGCTTGCCTTGGAAGACTAGTGGATGGAGAATGATGTCTGATGAACTCAAGCTAACCTTCCTTTGTAATGTGGTCTGCACTTGGTGAGTGGCAGAGTGAATGGAAAAGGCACTGAGAAAAGCAGCTGGGTTTGGGAAATTTCTATAGTCTGAGGGTGTCCGTGTTGCGGAGCTGAAGAACAGAAAGACAGGGTGGAGGCCAGTTCACAAGGTCTCTGGAGCTCTTCCCATTACTGATGAGCAGTTAGGGGGAAGAGCTGAGGTGCTTGCACCACTTGCTGTAAAGCCATTGAGTGCCCCCTCAGCTTCAAGGCTGCTGGTGTGAGTTTTGTGCATTCAACCAGCAGCAGAGCTCTGCACTGGTCAGTGCTGGGATGGAGACTAGATTGTTCCTCAGGTATTTTCTGGCTATGGATCAAGAGACTGTCTCTCTTGGATGTCCTAGAGCATGGACAACATGATGAGTATGACAGAACAAAGGAGGGAGAAGACTGTCTGGATACTCCAGCAGCAGTGCATGGAGGGCTGGCCTGAGGGTGACTGCTCTGACCCAGGGGGTGGTAGTCGCAGGCTTTTTCATTTTCATTTTCTCCTCTGTGCATTGCTTTTGCTGCTGCCTTCCCAGATTCAGCTCTTTAAACATCTTCAGGCTCCTTGTGGGTGACAGGGGAAATACAGCTGTTACTCACAGGTGAGTTTTTTATTTCCCATTTTTCCTAGGAAAGGTTGTTAGGAGTTTGAAATGCATTTAATTTTTTCCTGCAGTTGCAGCAAAAATTTTCATAAGAATGCTTGGACTCAGCTGCCTTACTGTCACACAACATGTGGCAGAGAGTTTATGCTTATCTGACAGAAGAGCAGGAAGAACAGGAGTACTGGCCTGCAAATGAGACATTTCTGAATTACATTTAGATGTATGTTCTTTGTGGTAATGCATTTGAATTCAACACAAGAAATATACAATGCATAAAGAAAAATCAGCTTAAGAGTTTTCTTAGTATTTGTTTTTTAGTTAGGTATCCATTGCTATGGAAAAAAAATGCTCTGTCTACTTGGAATTAAGGTCATCTTTCCTTTAGGAGGGAATTTACCATCAGGGTCAGAAATGGTCATTTGCCAGGATTACATTTTATTGATGGATTTTACTAAAATACTCAAAGTAGTGACTGATGAGTGTAAACAGTTTACTGTATCTTTACATTGCAAATTTAAAGTTTTCAAAGGAGCGTGGAGCTTGGAATAGGAGTTATTCTTTTAACAGTGAAAATAAATAGAAAGAGAATTGAGCTCTGCATTGCAAACATCTGTACTGTGGTATGATGGGAAACAGTTCTTCAAGCTCTTTTCTTAACATTCTGAATTTAACATGCCGATCCTAATGTTACCTGAAGGACCAGGTTCTGCTCCTGAACTCGTGTTGAGCAGCACTTTGGTCTGTAAACCATCCCACTGCAGGCCTCCATGTGGAGAAAGGTTTTACTCGGTGTGTTGGAAGAAGTGTCAAAGTGTCAAAGCTTCTGTGTTGCATCCTCTGTGGGTTTGCAAGACAATATATTGAGTTATGCAATGTATAAAGCTCTTTTGTACATTGCATGAGTGACCTCATTTCTGTTGCTGAAATCAGTTAATGTTGTTGAATTATGATGGTCCTCTTTCTGACACACTTTTGGTATTGAGAGGAATGCCTACTTCTAAATCACATTGCATGCCCAAGACGTAGTAATGAGTTTCACCCAAATGCTTGAATAGCTGAAAACATTGCATCCTTCCCATTCCACTTACAAGCCAGCTGATGCTCATATGAAGGCTAGCTCTAATTGCTGGGAGATGACAAGAAAGGACTGGCATTTAATTTTGGCATGGATTTTCACATTTAACAAATGACATCAGCTTCAGCAGACTGCCCATGAATCAATCAAATGCTGACATTATTCATTCATAAAGCTGGACAGCCATGCCCTCCCTCATGAGCAGGAACATGGCTGAGGAATACTGACAAGGCCATGCCACAGAAATAACCACCTAACCTTGTGTGGTGCCTCTCTCAAGGCACAGGGGATGTACCTGGGTATGCATTGACAGAAAGTACCCAGAGCGAGCCACGTGTTTTGTCTCTGAAGTCACAGATCTGTTCCCTTCTTTTTTTAAAAAGTATTTAGAGGTACTGGATTATTATTTACATATTTGGGGTATGTTTTATGGTTATTCAAAGCCTTTACTTTTTTGTCAGGTGCATTTCTTGCTTCAGTGAGAGATGAGTACAAGGGAAGAGCCTGGTGGTCTGCAGAAGGCAACAGGATTCATACAGTGTCTGTGCAGGAGGTCCAACCTGTAAAGAAAAGAGGTGATGACGAGTGGAAGATCAGAGACCTGCCATTGAATGTGGGGGTGGTGCAAGTGCCTAACTTGGGCTGTGGGGATTTGGTTTGAGTTGCTAGATTTAGAGCAAAGATGTGAAACTGCTTCTCCCACGTCCAGTGGGAATAATCCCACAGCCCAGAGCTGAATCTCTCTCACAGTCTTCCTGCTCTGTGTTGCTCTGCTTCTCCATGTGAGCAACTGAATATCTGTTGGGGCACAAAATGAATGAGGAGTTTGCTAGCACGTGGCATAGGACACTCACCCTGTTTCTAAGGTCAGACTTTCTTGACTCAGATGCATTTCCTTAGGGACGTTTGGTGTCGATGAGGTGGCTGCTCCTACTGACCAATTCCCCACTGCCCCCGGGCAGAAGGGGCTCCAGTCCATGGGAAGCTGCAGGAGAGCAGGAGCAGGGGCACAGAGGCAGGAGCTGGGGAGCTGGCTGTGCAGGGAGGCTGGAGAGCAGCGAGCTGGAGTGGGGGTGGAGGACTCTGAAAGGGAGATGGGTTCTTCCTGCAGCTGGCAGGGGACCAACACAGGGTCCTGGCCTGCAGGCAAGAGACTGGGATGGAACCAGCTCAAGAGGATGCCTGCTTTATTGCTCTTGTATGGTCTGCCCACAGGGGCCAGGCAGGGAAGGGCTGTTTTGTTCTCAGTAACCATTGCAGAAGTTGTGCCCAGGGTATTTGCAGCATTTTGTTCTGGCTTCTCTAGCAGAGCTGCTCTTTGTTGATTCGTTGCAAATTGCAAGTGTTGATGCAAACCCAGTGAGGGCGGCAGTCTGCAAAATGCTTCTGCATCTCTCGGTGCTTGCACTGAATTTCAGACATCTCAAATTAGCGCGGAGTGGCAAAGGACTTCTGTGCCACAACACACATAGGAGCATCTTCTGGAGGGGTGTGATGCACTAGAAACATTCTAGGTGCGCATGAGAGACTGGCAGAGGTTGCATGGGCACTGCTTCCAGTTTCTGAGGACCTCTCCCCAACCCTGTTCTACTCTGCTCATTTCCTTTTGCACTCTTTGTGCCAGTAGTCTTCACTCAGTATATGTTTTCAAGCATTTCTTTGCAACTGAGGGACAGAATACTACTATTTTTTAATATGAGAGTTGAGATTCACACTGGTTTACAGCACCTCAGGAGCTCAGGATGAAAATCAGATAAAACACTGCTGTGAGATTTACAAGCATATGTTGGGAAGCAGTGGTATTTCGTGTTCTTATGCTGGATGTAAATCAAGGACCTCTATGTATAATTGTTATGTAGATGCTGCACAGCAGGTATGACTTTCTGCTCCCATAGAGACTGATAGCAACTGAGGTTGATTGACTTTCCATAGAAGGCAGTCAGCACACCCTAACAGCAAGCACCAAATTTTCTTCTACTGCAACCTGTCTCCTCATATGTTTAGGTATTTATACCTGGAGCTGCCAATGGTGAAATGACTATTTAAAGTTTTGATTGTAGACAAGCCTTAATTAGGCCAAATTCCTGTGTTGCTAGTTGCAGTCCAGATGTGCAGCAACTGCCTTTAAGATGTTTCTGTCTGAACAGCCATCCCTCTGGAGGCTGCCTAGCCAAGAGCTCCTCCTGCTCTGTAATCCCAGGGCTTTATGGTTAAAAGCATACTGTACTACAGAGCATGATCATTGTCCATGCTGTCTCATTCTGGGATTTTCCAGACTCAACGGGCAGGATGTACCGCTGGTTTTTGCCCCTAATGCCACATTCAGAAAAACAATCAAGCAGCTGTCTGGAGCAGAGTTAAGAACATGGGGATGGTGGCTGGGAATAAAACTTCAATTTACCCTGTGTGAGAAGCATGTGAAATATCTAATCCTAGCTCTGTCTGCCCCCACAGCAGCTCCACTGACACAAATAGATGTGGGGTATTGCATTAAAGCATTACATCATCGGGACAAACCCTAATGGGCTTATTTATGGCCAAGGCAAAACGAGACGGAGCTAGATTCTGATCTCTGCTTACCTGGTGTAAATTGGGAGTAATTGCAGAGATAAACTGCATAACCAAGATTAGAGTCTGGCCTCTTTGTTTGTAGCTGTTTTTGGAAGCAGCTGGCTTTTAGAAATTAAGGATGTCACATAAATCACTGGTAACAAAGTGGTTCTGGACTTCAGCCTCTAGCAACTTCTGACCATCTATCTCTGTAAAAGCCACGGTTCTCCATGCAGCTGTTTTGTGTCCAGAGGCTTTCAGTCGAACGGAATGGACAATCCTACATCTCCTACAGCCTCAAGGAAGCAATGATATTTGTGTAGCACAGGAAATCAGAAAGGAGCAGCTCGTGAAATGCCATCCGATCAGAGATGGAACTCTAATAATGGAAGTCTGCTGAGCATGAAGCACTCATATCTCAGCTGTTAGCTCTGGTGCTGGGCAATATGTAGCCCTGATAACAAAGGAGATCCTTCAGTGAGATATGGCCTGTTCATGACTACAGGCTCAGCTCTCTGAATGCAGCCAAGGCAAAGTAGTGTAAGTACATAGATGGGAGTAAATACATCTCACCCATTCTTAAGCACCTTGAGAGGAGCAATGCAGAGTGATTTGTTGCTCTCTTATATAAAATGTGACTTTTATTTTAAAAGGCAATGGTATTCTACATGCAAAATAACCTGAGGCTGCATTGATTTTGGATGTGCATATCCCAGGGTGATGATCATGGGGTCTTACTCTCTGGGGATTTTGATGCAGGGCTGGGGGGTAGAGTACTTGACTAAACAGTTAGTGACCTGTCTAGGAAGACTGGAAGGATATGAAAGTATTTAGACTGAGGCTGTACTGGGCAGAAGGCCATTTTTATGCCTTGATCCTGATGTTAAAGATCAACTAGTCCAAGGTGAATACAGGCTTCATTTCTAAGTAGTATGCTTGAGGAACAGTTTAACAAATAAGTTTTTTTCTGTCAGAATTGCTAAGAGCTGGTGACTATCTCAAGCCATATTATTTTCAAACCATATAAATTTCTGCAGCTCCACTGGCCCCAGTTTGCACTGTTTAAAGATTTTGCTGACACTTTCACTGATCTTAAACTGTGGACACTTCCAGGCTACTGTTACTCGACTGCAGTTTTTGTCCCCTTTGATATATTTCTTACATCCCAAGTTTGTTCTCTTCTCTGGAGTCTCAGGACTCTTATCACTGCAAGCAATGCAGTTAATGTGTCTTAATGAATGTTAGAATTCCTGGTATCTGTTATAACACTTCTGCTTGAGAAGACCAAGCCTGGTTTATCCAAAAGAAAGCTAGGAGACAACTTGATTATGGTTAGTGGTACCCATGTGGGCAAAAAGTCCTGCTAGCCAAAAAACCCCACCCCTAAAACATGTTACAAGCAGCTGAGCAGACACAATCTCATTAAGAGAGATTAAGTTCATCACTTCGGTATTTAATGGTGTTCCAGTTTGAAAACAGGCAGACAAGTTCTTTTGCATTATGCAAAAATCTCCAAGTACAAATTCTTCATTGTTTACTTTGATGCTTCTTCACATATTCCCAGTCTCCAGAGATGACTGTCATCTTCTTTGTTTTGAGAGGTATCTTTCACGTGTGTAAAGCATTCATCTGAATGCAAGTTGCAAAGATAAATGCAACTAGCACTGGTGATGAGTGCCTAACACAGCAGCTTGAGAGGCTGTGTGGTGAAGATGTCAGTATTTGCAGGAATAAAAGCTAAAGTTCCGAGGATGTGAGGTCATAACAGCCTATTTTTGTAGGTTGCAGAAAGATTCTCTCTTAGTTAGAATGGACTAAAGACAACCTTGGAAAGAAGCCTGTTCCACCTTCCTGATCTGTGAGTACTTTTCCCTGCACTTGTCTGTTTTCTTTGGAAGTGTCTCTCCAATATTGGGCTATCCTGTCATTGCTCTGTTCATGAACCAACGAGAATGGCGCGTGGGGTGGCGGGGGGCAGCTGCTCCACCTAACGTGTAGCTGGGGCTTTTTGTCAGGAGCGAGTACCTGGCAGGCTTTGCAAAGGACAATAAACAATTCCTTCCTCGTGTGAGAGCAGCAGGAGCCAGGCATGCTGGTGGAAGGCAGTGCTGCTGCAACAGAGGGGAGAAGTTGCTGACACCCAAAGAAATGAGAGAGGGTGTGATAGGAAAGAAAAATATTTTTAAAAATGTTGTTTGCAAGTGGGGGCTGACTGGCTGTTAGAAAACCAGGGCATTAAACATTTTTCCTCTTCTCTAAGAAAATAATTTCCAAAGGGTGGAACTGTGAAATACCTCGTTATTATAGCTAGCATTTCAGTAAAATATTGTTGTAGGACAGAGGTCTCTGCACATGAAATCTCTCCTGATTCCCTATCACTCTTGGAAATTCTGGCACTTCTTCGTTAAAGGGATCGAAATTCAACCCAAAGTGGATGCCAGCTGTAGCTTGAGCTTTTAAATACTTCCAGTTTCATGTCAGAGAGTTGCAATTTTTCTTAGGGGGAAAGGGACCATGAAATTTCCAGGAAGAACGTGTGAAGGAGCCCTGTGTCTCCCATGCGTAAGGGTCGCTATGTGAAGGGAATGATGTCTGCCCAGGAATTGCTCAGGGGCTGATGTTGCTTATCACCTTTCTGGGGTGGTGTGAGGGACTGGCCACGGTGGGCAGGGTGGTTCTACAGCGGAGGGCACGTGCAGAAAGCTCTGTGTAGGAAGGCATTGAGGGGATCATCTTCTGGAAAAAGGGGCTCTTGTTTCAGAGACAGACATGCAAGGCACACACCATGACTCAAAAAGGGCTTCAGCCTTCATCTCTGCGCCAAACGTTCTGTAGTCTCAGCTTTCCCCCAGCTCTGTGCTCCACACCCCTGTCTGCAGCCAGCCTGGTGGGACGGGAGGCTCTGCAGGGCACGGGCTGTGTCTCGTTCTGCATCTGGCACCAGGGATCCCTCAGTTTGCTGAGCCTCTGGGCATTGTTGCAAGGTGCATAGTAAATGCGAGTATTGATAGGATTATTTTTTAAAGCAGCAGCTTGGCAGACTGCAGGAGAGATATGTACGGATAAAGTGACCTTGTGATTTTGAAAGCGAGACCCGTTACTGGTTTTGAAACACATTGCCCCAGTGACCCTGCTGGTTCTGCAGACACGTCCTGCCTGGAAATGCCAAAACAGGTTGTACACTGTATTTTTAACCAAGTTAAGGTTTTGTTGAAATAAAGAGTATCAATCAAAGGCTGTTAGGCCAAAAGGCCACATTCCTTTGGCTGTTGTTGATTTCACCAGTACCTTTTGTCTGAAAGCCTGTGCTGACAGGGCATCAGAGTAGAACTCCTGGGGTGAGTGGGGATGAGTGAGGGGAGCCACATGTATCTGCATCCCTGTCAAACGGGTGTCATGGGAGGTCAAGTTCTCAAGCTCCAGAGAGGACCCTCCAGTGCCCAGTGATTAGTCAAGGGGAGAGCCAGACACCCTCCACAGCACAGAGACAACATTATACAGAGCGTGACAAGGAGAAGGGGAATATAATACATGGGGGCATGCAAGGGAGGTGCTGTTCACCAATCTGGTAAAATGGGAGGTGACACAACCCTGTCCCTGCCCCAAATCCTCGCCCTCGTCGCAGGAAATGGTCTAAGCAAGGCTGATGTGTCGGGAGCTGCTGACCTTTGTGCTGAGGTCTCTCCAGTGTGTGTGCTGGTCTTGGTTAACTGCAGCTTTTTGGGGGGCCAAGGCTGGGTGAATTTCACATGAGGATTCGAGCCCTCCTGCAATTGTAGCTCACATCCATGTAGTAAAACAGAGCTGGATGATTTTTCTTTCCTCTTGGTGGAAAATGGGAATTTTGCTGGAAAAAATGCTGGTTTTGCTGTTTAGAAACTGTTCAAAATTTGAATGGTATTTGCTGAAAAGTGGTTCAGAGGCAAAAAAAATCAAGATACACTGACAAAGCTGAAGGAAAAATATATGTCCCCCTTTTATTCTACTAGCATCCAGGATGTGGGAGAGACAAGTTCAAGCCTCTCCTTATCCTGAGGTGACGTGATCGTAAACCACTTTCCATTGTCATTTCATATTGGGGCACTTTGGTAGGTGATGTTCATGGTTGCTCCCATGGAAGCCATCTTCATCTGTCAGGAGCACTTCAATACTTACCAGGGTTTGGGGCTAGGGCATGGAGGGGCAGTCAGGGGTGAGTCGAAGTGATTGCCAGCCTGTCCCCAGAACACTTACCAAGAGAGGGAGTGTCTGGGTCACAGGCTCTGATCTCTTGCATATTTATTTAGGCAAAGAGGACTCAGGCCAGCAAAGGGACTGAGAGCAGCTTTCACTCCCCCTCTCCCTGTGGAAGCCCTGAGGTGGTGGAAGCACTGCCCTCAGAAGTGAGTCTCCTAAGGCAAACACAGGGCACTCCTGTGCAGCCCCACTATTGAGTACTGGGAAATGGGGACACAACTACTTCCTCTCCCCAGTCAATGTTTGTCACGTTCACTTTATTTTTCTTGATTATTTTTAAGTGGAAATTGAGACCATCCTGTTTCAAGTCTGGAGTGTTTTACACATTGCCAGTTGAGGTGTTTTGTTTCAGAGTGGGAAAAAAGCAACTACCAAATCATTATCTGAAATGAATGGGTCCTACTCCTTGCCTCAGCTGGGAGGGACAGAAGGAATTTAAAATCACTGTTTGTCAGGAGGTCACTTGGCTTCCTCAGCATGTAAATAAATACCTGTGGGGATGCTTCAGCTAAAGCAGAGAAGGAAGTGGGTGGCTGAGGAGAGGCTCTGCCAGGGAAAGATGTGATTTCACAGCTCCCTGGGAGGGGAGCCATTGCCCTTGAGCCTGTCTTGCTGCAACAGGCTCCATCTGGGACCCTAGAAACCATCAACCATTCCCAAGGTTTTGTCAAAACTTCAGCATTTCCATAAAAACTTTTGGGTTTGGGGTACTGGTAATTCTGATGATTGTTTTTTTTTAAAGTCCTTGGTAGTATCACCATTTTTCACACTTTTTATTCTAAAACACTAAATGAGGAAGAGAGAATTTTAAAAAGTTGTCCAGAGCTGCAGAGAGATCAGTGCCAGAGGCATGAACACAAGTCAGCATCAGCTGCATCTTGTTCTGATGCACGGCACAATTGACTAACCTCAAGGCAACAATTTTGTTTTAGCAGCTGAGAAACTCTTTCTTTTGTGATTTCTTTTCTCTCTGCAGTTGCCCACAGATCTTCACATTCATTGGTATTCACGGGGTTGTGCAGATGTGGCATGTCAAAGCATTTCTGTGAAGCACCTTCTCATGCAAACCACATGAAGCAATCAAGACTCGAGGAATTTCAGAAATATATTAATGCAAAAATTCAGAAATACATCTTCTCTGTTGCTGCAAGTAGCAGCAATAAAACCTGAAGGTTTTTTGGGTTTTTTTGTTTGTTTGTTTGTTTGTTTGTGGGGTTTTTTTGGTTTTGGTTTTGGGTTTTTTTCCTCTGGAGGAATGAAAGCTCTTTTGTCTTCACTCACATTAAAAGTAAATAAATACAATAAGATATGGGAATACTAATTGCCAGCGTAGACTTTGTGGGCTCAGTTTTGCTTTATGGATATGATGTCCCTTTATACCTTCATTGATTTTGCAGGAGTTTCTGCTGCCTTATGCCATAATGAAGACTAGCAATAGCACCCCACAGCATGTCTCAGCTCTGTTATGCTTACGCACTGTTTGGTGCTAGCAGACAATGTGCATTTCCTCAGTTCTCATGTCTTTCATCTTGTTCATGATGTACAAACCCATTGCCTTGGCTGTTGTTACTTGCCATTTATGAAGCGCCATTGGAAGAGGGGACACAGAGGAAGGAACCCTGTGGCATCCTCCCTTGCTCTGACTTCTGGGAGGAGGCAGCCTGGAGCTGACTGGGCACTGTCACCAGCTCAGCACTTAGAGAAAGAAGCTGAGGCAGAGATGGAGGGAAGCTGCTGATGTCCCTTGTCCCCTTCTTGAAGTTTTCCCTGCTATGCTTTTTTTCAGCCCTTGCTGCCCTCTCTTTTCCTTAGACTTTCCATCTCCACGGTGGCACTGGAGAAAGATGAAAATCCACACCAAGAAGTGTGCTTTTTGCCTTTTTGCTGCCACCTGTTTGTTTTCTTGGCTGTGCCATCTCCCCACCCTCCCTCTCGTGCCCATGGCAGCTGGCTGTGCTCTGCAGCCAGGAGCTCTCCTTTGGGCTCTGTGGGCTGGCTGATGCAGAGCAGCTCCATTTATCACAGTGCCTCAGGGTGCTCCAAGGAAAGAAAAAAAGATAAGCCATCGTTACAAATAAAGGAAAAAATTCACCCTGATTTGAGGAGCTGACAAAAGCATTTTTATTTGTCCTTACTGAAGTCATCCACACCAGTGTGTGGTGTACTGGCTGAGCCTGGACACAGGAGTCCCAGCAGACCACCGAGGTGAGTCTCACAGGGCTGGAGGGACCCAGCCTGAGGACCAGACTGGAGGGGAAGGGCACAGTTACTGCTCCTTAATGGTTTAATGGTTGTTGTCTGCATAGTGGCGATGGGGTGCATGCTCTTAGCCTGTGGCAAACGCGAGGTAAACCAGGTTAAACCTCCGAGGACAGCAGCAGAAGTTAAACACTTTTCACCTCCTGCTGGCCAGGGAGTAAGAGCATATGCACATACCCACCTACCTTGGCTCTACTGGGGTGCTTTCATCTGCCAGGCACTGGTGGTGACTCGTGTTCCTTGAGCTCTCTCCTCCTGTCATTGAATTGGGTAAAAAACCCAACAACCTGTAACGAGCGCTGCCAGTTACACCCTGTCTGCCACATCAAGGTTAGTGTTCCCCAAGCATGCAAGTGACTTATGAGACAAATTCAATTTACAGTGAGACTTTGTGGCTCCTAACTGCTTTAATAATTTTGGGAAATCAGATTTTGGGCCAAGTTTTTTAAAAAGAAATCGGAATTGCTTAGCATGAAAAACAATGGGATACAATGTCCTGAGTTACTCAGGTAGCTTTGAAAGCATTACTCATTTATTTCCTTCTTTGAAGGAGTTGAAAGAGTGACAAATATGTTTTCCAGAGGACATGGCTTAAGGTACAGGTTACAGAATACGATGCTGTAAGACATAGGGAGCTTTTCAGAGGGTAACTAGTGAGGCACTCGATTGAACGGAGGTCTCCAGATCTGCCACCTCAGCCAGTGCTATCAGTGAGTCAAGAATGAACTCACCTGAGGGTGGGCTGGGGGGAACCCTCTGCCAGAGACACCAAAACCCTTCAGTTGGGCTCCCGCCGGCCCTCTGCCCCTGCAGGTACTGTCTGCCCTGCGAGTGCTGCTGCAAGGTCTGAAAGCCCTCAGCTCCTCAGGGACAGAAACAGCCCAGGTAGGGAATGATGATCAAGCAGATAATCATCTGGAAGGCTATTTACAAGCACCGTAATGGAAACAGGTTTCCATGACTTGCTCCTTCTTTATTGCTGTGCCTTCCGCCTGCCCCTGCGCACCCTGACGTGGTGCCCAGCCTGGCAGAGGCCCCGGGGCTTTCAAGAAGGACTTTTTGGCTACTGCTTGTAGTGGCAAATAAGCTGCAGAAGGGGGAGCCAATGTCTTCTCCAGCCTGGCACCTCCACTTTCCTCCTCTTCCCATCCTTTTCACACCCACAGAGAAGCAAACTGAGAAGGATGAAAAAAAGCGGAGTGGGATAAGGAACACGGACGTGGAGATCCCTGCCTGCCAGACATCCCAACACCTCTTTGAGCCTCTCCATGGCCAGGGGCTAGGACCCTTGCCTTCAAGGCCAGAGGTTGCAAGAGGAGCAAAGCTCCTTTGGGCAACCACAAGAGGTACCAGCTGAAAGTCTTGTGACAACCTAACACACAGGTGATTGTTCTCCAGGCATCATCCTTGCAGGGTGGCAAAATCACAGCAATGTTTCCTTTGCAGCACACAGACGTGAACTGGCTTGCATGGTTCAGCAGGACGGACCTTGAATAGTCTTAACATCAAAACAAGCAACACTCAGGCAGAACCACTCTGGTTATGCCCTTCACTCACACGCTTCATAACCATCACCCCTTTTACTTCCCACTGCAGTTCAGCATGACCGAAATGAAAGGCAAGGGACATACTGCTAATGAGGTGCAGAGAGATGGACGCCATCCCATTTTGCACGTATGTAACTAGTGGGTTGAGAAGAGCTCCAAAAGAAAACATATGGTATTGCATTAGCCAGCTCAAAAAAATGCCCAAACTCACCAAAAAAAAAACCTTATTCCCCATGAATACTATGGTATGTGTTGCCCCTCCACCCCCCAGGAGGAAGGGAGCTGTGGAAGGGAGAAACTTCAAGGAGACTGTGGTTTATATTACAGCTGCTAAGATGACCAGGAGCTTTCAAAAAGAATCTCAGCTAGCTTGGCTTGTTTTACAATACCAAACTCCAAGGAGAGAGGGGGGAAAAGTAAGTTTGTTTTCCACGCTGCCCCTTTATCTTGATGTCAAATATATCCCCTGGGAAAGGAAAACATTTAACCAGCAGATCCCATGGACACACACACACACACACACACACACGCCCCGAAATGTGGCACTGTTCAGCCTGCTGCTGCAGGAGAGCTGGAGGTTTGGCGGGCAGGGAGAAGCCCACGGAGGAGATGCTGTGGGTGTGACACAGTCACAGGTGTGGTGAAGTGCCAGCCTGTGACCTGGGATGGCAAAGCCCACAAGCTGCCCGATGCAGGTGAAATGATGATTTGATTACAGCTGAGAGCACCTCCATGAGGGGGGATAATTGCTGCTGAAGAGGACCATTCGATTACATAGACACAAGCATAACAAATCCAGTCATTGCAAAGCTCCCTAGGTAACTCCTGTCTGAAACAGGATGCACATTTTTAGCAAGGAGGGGCCTGAACTGTTGGCACAGCTTCTCAGGGGAGGGCTGAGGGCATCTTCATTGCCTCCCTAGATTACTGTAAATGATTTGGTCTAACTCAGCCAGAAGCTCTGGCCTTAATACTGACATTATTGCCTGGATTCTGCAGTCTTAGATGATCATAATGAAACCTCCTGGTCTGAAAATCTGTTATGTGTGAGGGGTGTATGCAGATGCAAGCCTTTCCCTCATTATTCCTCAGCTTGACTGATGAGGAGCTGTGTCTCCAAAACTCTGGACCATAGGTCTGCTGGTGGCCATGGTGTCTCAGTGACCAGAAGCATGGTACAAATGCAAAGGGAACGTCCTGCTTTGGGCTGCGTTGGTAAAAAGGCTGACACCAGGCAAGAACAAATGCTGCAGCTGCTACTGTGGGAGCCAACTTTGTTTGCTGGCACATGAGCAAGGACAGTACTAGTGTGCCTAAAGAGTATGAGTATGCCTGGGGAGACAACTTCTCACACAAGATAAATAAATAAAACGATAACACTTTTCTGAGGTAGGATCAGAGAAGTAGCCAAGGCAGTTACATAAATATATACTCCTTTTCAGTGCTAGGTAGCTAGAAAATGATGCCATAATGCAATACAGAGCTCATTGAATGTACCATGCTTTGAAGGAATAGCAGGTGCAAATCTATCTCTGGATTTCACAGAAGGGGCTACAAGAAAGCTGGGGAGGGATTTCTTACAAGGGACTGTAATGATAGGACAAGCGGTAATGGGTGGAAGCTGAGAGAAGGTGGATTTAGACTGGATATAAGGAAGAAGTTCTTTACCCTGAGGGTGGGGAGGCACTGGAACAGGTTGCCCAAGGAAATTGTGGATGCTCCATCCCTGGCAGTGTTCCAGGCCAGGTTGGATGGGGCTTGGAGCAACCTGGGCTGGTGGGAGGTGTCCCTGCCATGGCAGGGGGTTGGAACAAGATGAGCGTTGAGGTCCCTTCCAACCCAAACCAGTCTGTGATTCTATGATTCTATAGGGTTGTTGACTTGGTATGAGGTTGACACACATTTCCAGCATAAAAATTATTCAACCATGGTTTGTTCCACATTGAAGCATGCACCTATCACCACACTCTGGCTTGGGGCCACCACTGCATACACCACAACGTTACGCTGTGTCTCTGATGCTGTCCTATTTTCTGAGTGGGGAAGACTGAATGTAAGAAGCCTGGTTTCTCTCTCACTTGCACTTGTTTTACTCCATGTGTTGCTCCATGTGTTTCTACGGAGCTGTGCTGAATAGCTCTAGTAATAGGAAGAAAACTTTGTCCACAACTTGAGAAGTGCAGAGGAGTGCTTTTTTTTGAAGAGCCTTATGGCTTTCTGGAAATACAGTCATAATTGCTCGAACTGCAGTTATTTCAATAGGTAGAGTCCTGGCACCACTGCAGGGAGCTGAAGCTGTGGCAGCAACCAAGGATCTGTCTTTCAGTCCTTGCCTCCGTGTACTCTGCACCAGGTCACCACACTCTGCACCATGAAGTATGCTTCTCAGATGAGGTCTTCTCTAGGAGACCTCCTAGGTTTCAGTTACTTCAAAAGAGCTTTCAGCAGCCAGTGAATCAGTCTGAGAGGCATGGCTGACCATTGTGAGGGATCTACCTGAGGATGCCCTTCTCAGGAACAGGGCTAAAAGTCTTGCAGTCATGGTATAAGGCCAGGAAAGAGCATTGTGATTATCTGTATGGTGCAGGCTTTAGAGCTTTCTTCTGTTCTGCAGAAAGCCCACACACTTCAGAAAACTGAAAACAAAGCTCTTAGAAAAACATTCAGTCTTGACTTAAATACTTATGATGTTGGAGTCTCTACCAGTTGCCTTGGCAGGTGGTTGCCACTACTAGCCTTGATGCTACGTCTTATTTGTCAGGCTGGTCTTGCTTCCTATTCCAGCCATTGGATCTCATTACAGTTATGGCTGAGTAAAGAGAAGTTTACTGTCACGACACTTGTCTGCAACGTCTCTTGGTCGCTTGTTCTCTTCTCTCCTTCTCCAAAGGTCTTTTTCTTCGTATTGGTTTCCCATCATCTCTTATCTTGTAAGTACCTCAAACTATTCTCCTCAGTAATATAATTAGTAAAATATGGTGTCCTGGTTCCCCAGGCACAGCCTCATGGGCCAGCCAGGCAGGCAGCCATGAGCAGCCCCGAGTTAGCTGAGAGTTCCACTCAAGGCAGCTGACTCACCACCACTCAACTGACCCACACCACTCATCATGCTCGTGATAAAAGGAGGGAGTTCACAGACAGTGAGACATTCCTCTTTCTGGGGCTACCTCCTTCATGGCCTTCTGCTCCTGCTGTTGACCTCAAGGACCAGGCTGAGTAGAACCTTACATGCTCTATGTTGGTGATTGTATCAGTTTTGTTATTTCATTAAATCTGTTTCTACTTCAACCCATGGGGCTTCTCCCCTTTTTTCCCTGATTCCCCTTCTCAGCTGGGAAGGGAGCATTGGGTGGTAGAACAACTGTTACAGTTTAGCCCTGGGTACTGGCTAAACGTAGACATATGGAAAGTTCTTCATTAAAGAAAACATGTTTCCAAACCAAGTTATTTTTATTTCCTATCTCTGTTTTTAAGGCACTGTCTCTTTTGACTATTTCCCTCTCTTCTTGGTTATTATTTCCTTCCTCTCCGTATGTGGAGAGATGCACAACTCATACTGTAGTGGTGTTTTTGTTCCTCTTCTGCCTAGGGCACTCTTGAAATGCAACCAGACTCAAATCAACCCATTAGAGTCCTTCCATGCTCAGTAGTTTTGTGTATTTTTTTAACTCTTTCCGGAAATGGGGCTCATACCTCAGAAGTTGTAAATCAGCATCAGGTTTTTTTCAACCAAAAAGATAAATACAAAAGGTAAATACAGTCTCAGTGGGTTTCAGCAGGTTTTCTGTCTAGGCAAGACTCTTCAATTTCCAGCAAACTTGATGAACTTCTAATTATTTTCTTCTATTTCAATAGGCAAACACATGATGGACCAAAATCCAAATATATCTCCAACTCCCTCTCATCTGCTAATTTTGTAATTTCATCAGACTACTTGTCCTCTGAAGTCCATGGTATCATTATGCACCAGATGTTTTATACGTGTTCACAAGTGCCAGGAGCTCTCTTTGATAAAACCATTTACCAACAGTTTATACTCACAGGATAGTCATTCCTTTACAGAGAATCCCAGTTTATTGCCCATTTCTGGAGCTGATGATACATTTTGAAAAGGATTTCATTGTTGCACATTTTAACTCAGCAATAACTTTCCTTCTCCTTGTTCTCATTTGTTAATGAATTTCATTCCTCCCTAGCAGTTAGTCATCTGTGAATGCCTGAATTAGCTGGAAGGTTTTTTCTATAACTGGTGGTCATTGGGAATCTTCAACAGTGAGCATTAATAGACATGAATGTCAACTTTGGTATTTTTATTGCCGTTGCTATTAATAATATTTGTACTTACTGCAGGAATGCCAAGGAAGCTCACCCAGGTCAGGGTCCACTCTACATAGCTGGCACATACAGTTTCACAGATCTTATATATCTTAAGAAACAATGCATTGAATGCACAAGAGGAATAAGTGGTTGGAGAGGTAATGATAGGGCACAAAAATATCAAGATAGTTTAGTATATTGAGTGTATTTCAATACCTTCTCTATTGACCTCCTTGTCAGAATCAACTTGCTGACATATGTGCCTTTTTTCCCTTACATACCTGTGAGCCAGAACTGGTATGGCACCAATTGATTCAGAAGTATCTTTTGGAAAATACATATGATTTCTGGCTGGGGAAACATTTGCTAATTCAAAGGACTTTGCAATATCAGTGGGAATCACAGATTTTCTCATTTTTTTTTTATCACAACTATTTGTCCAGAAGCCTCTAAAGGAATTTTGGCATTTATTTTCCCATTTATCTAGTTGCAGTGGGGAAGTAATCCCAAATGCTATAGATGGCCAGCAGTAGCCACTCCGTGAGAATGTGACCGTTGACTATGTGAATGAAGTTGTTCAGGAACAGTGTGTTGGCTGAAAACTGTAGAAATTGGGGTTGGTTAGTTTGCAAGCAAGCATCAGGATCAGCTGCATTCTCCTTTTCTGAGTTAAGTTAAGGTGGCCCATCCAACTGTGCCATAGCTGGTCATCAGGTGGGTGACGTGTTATGGTAAAGGTAATCATCATGAGATTCCCGCTGAAGAGGGTAAATCATAACCCAAGCGATACACCCTCAGGAGCTGCCCATCATTCTTCACCTGTGGACCGAGGTGGCTGTTGGGCAATGACCATGGATCGTGACAGCATTTTGTATCACCATCAGAAATACTATCAATGGGTTGGTGAGGCCCATCAATAGGGAAGGAAAAAACCCTACAAGGGCAGAGGTCAGCTTAGTTACCCCGCAGGGTGTCCAGTGGGACCACGGGGAGGTGTGACCTTTGCAGCTAGGCCCAGCATGTAACTATGGTTATTGGGAGAAACTCCCTCTGAGGGTCATAGTTACTCCCAACACTGACTTGCTAATCAAAGTAACAATCCTTGCCTTAGTGGATACCATTGCTACTATGTCCAGGGAACTGTTGTTCAAATTAGCTGTTCTTAGTTGATTTACTTCTCTGCTACTGATTTCCTGCTGGTTTGGAGATCTTGGCACAAGCAATCACAAAGCCATAGTGGTCTCTTCTTGGGTTTTGTTTTGTCTGTTTTGCAGATGAACTCACCCATGTCTCCTTTTAAGAATCCATAGGATATCAATGCTTGTAGCAGTCAAACCCAGCACATGTGATCCATGACGTGAGGTGTACTTTGGGAAGTGTGAGCATTGCCATGGTGAATTCTTCACATCAGGCTGTCCTGCTTGTTTGCAAAGTTCCCAGCTCATCACCTAACTTGAGCTACTGAAAAAGAGAAGTGCGTAGCCTAGACTAATCATATACCAAGAAGTGTATTAATGCCTTAGACATCCATCTTCAAAAAGCAGCAGTCACTCTCAGGAGGTCCAGATGCCTCCTTGCCCCTGTTGTGTTCATTGTGTTCAGACAAGTATATCCCCTCTCTTCCCTTCCCTTCATTGCTCCGATATGCAGGAGCACACGCTGCCCTAGATGTATAGTTGATGCTCTATTTGCTTTCTCTTTGTGCATTTGTTATAACTTTAAATTCAAAACCATAACAATTTGAGAAGTGATTTTCCATTCCTTTGCATATTTCTGGCAGGAAATTACTATATATGATGCGGTTGTAATGATAATCTCTTAATGAAGACACATTTACCTTTTCTCTGCCTGGTTTTTGGACTGTCTGCTGTTCTTCTCCTAACACCAAAATGCATTAGAAGTCCAGTACAAATGCTAGGCTGTTCCTTCAGCTGCAGGAAACTTATAGCATGTAGAAAGGTCTCAGGACTTCAAAATATTATCAGTTTGGAGAATTCCAGCAGCTCAGTGCGCAAAGAGAACACACCGATACTACTCAAGTACATGTGAAAAATACCTCTGTGGGGATTAATGCATTGTATCTGGTCAGGTACCTGTCTAGTTTGATATCTTTGAAAAGCATTGGTAACATATTTGTAATGGAGAACACTGCACCACTGTGCTTGTGAAGGAAGTTTCCTCCTTGCCTCAGCTAGTTAATGATCTTCTGTCTTTTTTTTTCTCTATTATCAGATTTTTATTATCTAAAGCATCTAATTGTTCATTCACTTTTGCGACTCAGTAGACCATTGTGGAAATCAGTTTTCAGGAAATGTCTTTTTAACAGTCCTTAATTCTGATATTAATACCTTAATTTGGGAAAACAGTGGCTAAGTGAGAACTAAATTTAAAATCCTTCTGTAACAGGATTTAAACACTTTATCCATGCATTAACATAGGCAGGCAGCTTAAAAATTATATTCTTATGAGTTACTTTGGCAAAATGTCTATCTAGAGTCACTGGTCTTGTGGTGATTTATCTACTCTAGCTATTTGTACTGGATTTAAAAGGGACCGCCGTGTTCTTGAACTAATTGCCAGTCATTTATCCCAGGGGAAATACTTTTGTAAGGATAAGGGGCTAAAGGCCAGCTTTTCAAAAGCATGTAGGTGCCTATAGATCCAGACAGGCATTAGGAAGGTCTTCTGAAAGCACCAAGGCAGCTGAGGTGTTCTTGAAAAATCCTGTGGATGTTTGGCTACGCCTTTAGGTGTCCACACACCTTTGAGAATCTGTTCCTAAGGTTTTCAGCTCTGACCAAAGGAGAAGTCTCCGGAGCAGCTGTAACTCAGAGGCTCCCTGAGACAGGCACAGGGACCACAGAAGCTGTCTCACTTTGTGATTAAACCAAGCTGAGTGGGAAGTCTGAGGGAGCCCCAGAAATGTCATTTGTATGTGGTATGACTTGAATCCTGTCATTTCTCAATGGCTGCTTTAAATGGCATTGCAGCACAGCTACTGTGGCGTACACAGCATTGCAATGAGCACTGCAAGGAACATGCAATGAGCAAAGTCTTGCAGGCTGACCCTTGTCCCACCTGGAAACACCTTTCCTTGGAGAGGTTCCTCACCTGAACCAAGAGGTTGCCTGCAGGCTGGCTCCCTGCACCCGAGTTTGCAATGTGAGCAGCTGTGCCTACCACCACTGGTGGGATGTGAAACTTGGTGTTCCCCACCAAAAGCAAAGCCACTGCTTACAGTGAAATTCAAATGCTCCCTGGTGGGAACAAAGAGAAAATGTAAATGTTTATACATGACATCCTGCAATCTACAATAATGATAAGCAAAACAATTGTTACATTTTTGAAGGAAGGCTTGATAAATATTTGTTCTTGGTACCAGTGTGCAAATCATTTACATGAGGTGATTCCAGCTATGTTTGAGACATCCCCCTTCAGAGCTACTGCTTCCATTCAACATGTGCTTTAGTTTAACAGACCTCAAACCAACAGAAATAGCTCTTTCCCTAATACTGTTGTAAGGTAATGACTCATTTTCATTTGAGTGGTTCAGCATCCTCCAAGAAACATTAATGCCTGGAAATGCTGTGCTCCATGCATACCACATATTATACTCAATAATTATTATCCTCCTACTGCAAAGGAGGTTGGTGATAAGTCAACAGGATCTTCAGATTGTTTAAACTGACCTAATCATTAGCAGATACATACTAATTTACAATATGTGAAGGTCTAGCTGATACCTGCAATCACAGGGCTGCTTATGCAGTACTGGGTTTTTAACACAAATCCTTAACTTGTATTACAATGGTAAAAATGTATGAAGTCAGAGGAGAATGAAAAGAGGAAGAAAAGGGACATTGAACATAGGACACAAGTAAAAAAAAAATCTTTCTGATTTTCTGGTGCCACAGAAGTGAAATGTATCATGTATCTATACTCCATATAGGTATCTGAGCATAGGAAGATTGCAGAAAGAGGAGGACAGGAGCTTATTATCATTCATTGGAGAAGGCCTTGACCTTCCTGGTAGAAGTTGAGAATTCTGGATGAGAAGTGCTAGATCAAAACAAGGTGCTGCTTATAAAAACTTGTGGTTTCTTGGAGACTCATATGTGGTGTTGGGGAGCTGTGTTTGAAGGCACTAGTGCTGCGACCAAACTTCATTCTTCTCTGACAAGTCAGGGTTAAGGAATGGGTGAAGTTTTGAGGCCTGTAACAGAGCCTGCTTAGATGGACTGATGTTCTCATCTCTCCTGAAAATGTGTCACCTTATAATCAGATGATGGTTGATTTTCCTTTACTGTTTTGTTGTCCTGTGAAAGGTGTCTTTGAGCTACTGTGAAATCCTCTGAAAGTACAGGAAATTGTATGTAGTATTTAAAAGTTTTCCTCAAAGAGGGTAAATTCTCAGATTGTTTATGCTACATGTGTGACTGCGGGTCACCTCTCTTGGGAAATGTGAATTTATGGTTGCCAGAACAGGAGGAGGTCTCAATACAAACCATGCATTTGGCTGTGTGCACAGGTCCATCCGCACACACTTCTTCACATGTTTGGCTTTGGGTTCTTCGGAGGGGAAGGAATATAATTGTTGATGGCCCCTCCTTGACAGGGTTTTCTAGATCCTGCTAATGTTCATCTTTGTTTTTAAGCACCTGCACACTTGAAAAATTTAGCTTAAACAATCACAGCCAAAGTCTTAGTATCAAGTTCCTTTGCAATACAAGGGTAATGATTGAGTAAAATACATGGTGTACAATAAATTGCATACACGAAGATTGAATTTCTAATTGTTAGTTATATTCCTGAAAAGAAAGTGGGGGAAAGGGCCCAAATCTCTTTGACTTGTATTAGAATTTAAAATCTTTAGTAGGTTAGAGAATTTGGAAAATGGGACTTTGTACTCCAATTCAGCAGCTGCTGGAAATGTGTGTGTCTGCAGGGGATGGTTCCTGGGATGTTTTTATTCTCTTGCTTCTGATGTTGCTCCTTAATGACCAGAAGATGAAGCAAAGCTCCATCCTTCCCTAGCTTTGAGCACAACTGTGAAGCTTGCCAACATCAGTAAGCTTCCAGTCTTACTTTTATCAGCCCTAACTTCCGAGACTTTCTCACAACAGTAATAGCACGTAGTTAGGAAAAAGAGTATTTGTATGTGATTCATCATCTAATGCCTGAGAGTTAATCTGCAGTGGTTTTAATGGGAAGTGCCTGATTTGGTGGCAGGAAGTCCAAGTTCTGACTTGGCAAAGCTTTCTGTATGTGCTTAGCCTTATGGGCACAAGAAATCACATCGTCTTCGATTAAATTACCTGTGAGTAGAGTTAAGCATCTAACTGTGTTGAATGACACATAAGGAGAGAGCGAGCTGTGTTTCTTTATTGCACTAGCTTAATAGGTTGTAGCAAATTATTTAGGATTTTCTAAAATAATATTAACATTGATGTATTCTTGGCATATGCCACAGTATTCACTCTAACATGATATGATGAATGATGAGTCTTCTTGTGTTCATTTCGGTAAAATGCTCTTAATGTTGGGTTGCCTTTTCAGAAGCATGCTAACAAATCCATGAGATGCATCTTAAACGACTCCTGATCACTTAAATTTGCAGTGAAGTACACAGGCTGAGCACATGCAGGGAGCCCCCTGCATTATTAACCCAAACTGCATACCAGGTCTCACTTGTTCCCTGCCTCCTTGCTCAGTGAGACAGCATCGCTCTAAAAAACAGTTCCTGTCCTGATCACATTCCTCTTTGCTTTCTCCCTTGTTTCTATATGGTTTTCCTTCATTCCTTGCATGGACTTTTCTTGTTTCATCATATGTCTTCTCCTGGTCCTTCTTTCCCTCTTCTCCCTCAGTAACTGGGTTCAATGTGTGTGCTGCTGCTGTACAGTGCCTTAACTTTCCTCACTCCATCCTTCATCCCATTTCTCATTTCTGTGGTTCTCTTGTGCTCCTTCCCCTCTCCCCTCCCCAACTTTCCCCAGGTTTCTCCAGCTTTTTAGCTCTTTTTTTCTTCCCACCCTCTGTCTTTCTTTAAAAATTTAATTGGCATGCTTTCTTCTAGCTGTCTTAGAAAGCTTTATTTTTTTTTTTCTCCTCTCTTTTCAACTTCTTTCCTGAATTGCAGTCACACCAGTTCTGCTTTCCTGACTGCAGAGTCATAGCAGCTGTGGTGCAGAAAAGCATCTGAAAAGGAAATGCTAATAGGGGGCTTTATAGTGTACAGTAAAAGACTCCGATTAAAAAAATAATAATGCTACACCTCAAATACTACCTCTAACCCAGACTATTGTTCCTTGAGAGCTTCCTTCTAAAGCATATAGTAGAAAAGCAGAATCCATAACCTTGTGTGCAATCTACCTGTCACAACCACAGGCAATGCTTGAATCAGTGTTTTTCTCCACAGAGAAGCAAAGAACCGAATGTGTCTGCGTAATGGCATTTATCCTGTGCCTGATAACAAAACCATAATTCGTGTGCAAGGCTTTTACAGAGCTCCTCTCGATGTGTCAAGTGCTGATTGTACATAGAAGCACCTCACCAGATCCTTTCAGGTCAATCTGGTTCTCCATGAGCATTCATTAAAAGTCTATACATGAATTTGCTTCAGCCATGCTAATATTTCCACTTATTGCAGCTTTTCTGTGAGCATTCACACAGTTAAGATTATTTATCACAAACAACCAGTCTATACAGATTTCAACCTTGGCTAGGTCAGTATTTCCTCATACAAACATTTATGCTCATAGGAGAAACATGGTCACCCAGCTGGAGACAAGAAACATATGCCACAGACTCAGCTGACCGACTACACCAAAGCAACTTATTTCCTCTAGCAAAGAGAGAAATCTGTTTAAAATAAAGCAATAGTATGCAAAGTATCAAAAAATCTCCTCAGTGCTGAATATTTTTGTGCAGTATGGAGAATAGGACCATTTGCTGGGAGATGTTCTGTAAGCAGAAAAATACATTAAATTATTTCTGCCAAATTACTTATCCATAGAAATACTTTGAAAAGATGTTGCTTACTCCTACAAAAAACATTGATGGAACAGAAATGAGAGTATTAGATGGACTTTTTTCTCTTAATTCTCCTTCTGGAAAGAATATCTATAGAGGATGAAACAAATTTTGTTTAGTTTTATTTTCTTATTTTTTTTTCCTTATTTTTTTTTCCTTAAAATATGAAGCAATTTTTCTGGAAAAAGAAAATTTTCCGAAAAAATGTTATCTATAGGAAAATGTACCGCTTAGAAAACATGTTCTGTTCTACAAAATATTTCTGATTATCACCTCATGGCGTAGCCTGTAATAATTTCCTCTGTTTTGATACTAGTTAAAGAAAAGTAGTCCTAAAGAGGTCTCCTAGGACACAACTAAGCTCTTGTCTGCTATCAGCCCTACCCCACCCCAATGACTTTCATGCCCACAGTGGTTCTAACCTGCTCTTCTTGCATACTTGGAGCTCCTTGAATTGAGGAGGATTTGGTGGGCTGCGATGAGGACAAACTGAAGCAAAGCTGCAGAAATAGAGGATAGCTGGGAGTTAGGAGGCTTGGTTCATGTCCCATCAGTGACCAAACTGATGAGACATGACCCGTGGTGGGGGATTTGGGGTGGCCTGATCCGTGAAATGGACCATATGTTGGGACACCACCTCCCTTTGTGGAGTGCTCGGGGAGGCCGAGGTGGAAAAGGCTCTAATGGAAATCTTGCAGGAGTTTTCACTGGCTCAGTGGGAGCTGTTTGCACACAGATGCCATGGAGTAAGTTGCTGGGTGTTTATTAACTCAGCCTGAAAAAGGAGGGGAAGTGGAGAGTAAAACCACTGAAGGGAAAATGCCAGTTAAAAGGACAGAATACCACCCCCTGCTTTCCACCCAAGCTGGGGGAACTGGGGCTGAGCAAGGTCCTAGTAACCTGCCTGGTAAGTTTTAAAGGATGTTTTCCCTCTCTGTAACTGGTTGATGTGTATGTGTGTTAGGAAACAGTGATTAAAACATTAAAAAAGGGCTTAACCCTTGATTGTTTCTCTGTTTCAACCCCCATTTAGTGAAAAGTCATTGTGGGGCACAGCTGAGTCCCTGCTGGACACCTCTCCCATCCTGAGGTGCAGCCTGGCCATGCAGCCTTCCTTCTGCAGGATCCAGTGGCATGCAAGGCAAGAGATCATTTGGGATGAATAGAGCCCTTGGCCTGTCGTTTAGGCCATCCAGCCTCTCTCTGTGTTCTTTGTCAGGGCCAAACAAGCTCCATATCATTACACTGGCATTCGCTTGCCCAGTCTCATTATTAGGTGCATTAGCTGTGGGAACTAAATCCATGACAAAAAAAAAAAAAAAAAAAAGAAGAGAGGGTGGAATTGGCACTCACAAAAAAAGGCTTTCCCAGCTCAGGCTAACAACTTGTGCCTATTAACTAAAAACATCATTAGAAAATTCCCCCGCAGACTTAAAGCTTCAGCAAAAGCTTGCTTCACGTATGCACTTGCCCTGTTACATGAACACATAACCAGCCTTAAAGAAACATTCCCTCCAGTGCTTGGATGGGAACTGGGCAAGGGGCTTCCAGGCAGGCACTGCATTGCTTTTGGAAGAAAGCTCTTTTTTCTCTTCTTCTTTCAGCAATAATGCTTAAAAAATACTGTGCCAATAGGAGATAATAAGTGTATGGCCTTGAAAGGGGAAGGCTATTAGAGGACAACCATGTCAGGTTGGGCTGGTCACTGAAACACAAAAACAAGTGGTTGTACAGGACTTTATAGTGACATTTTACACAGGTCAAACCACAGAAAAATTCATTGAAGGTAAGGTTTTCATGACCTGCATGAAGATAGTTCTCCCTAAACAGCAAACTGTCTTATGAACATCCATGGCATTTTGCCTGAAAAACGCCTTTACCACCATTGCACAAGGCGACAGGTAGATCTGTGCAGGTCCCCAAGCTGCTTAGGAGCCCACGTAGAGTCTTCAAAGGGATTGTACATTCCTGTCAACTCAGATATCCTGGTTCCTGTGGCCTTCAGTGGTCCTTGTGCGCTCGGTAATGGGAGAGCTGGGCTCTTCTGGTGGTCCCTGGAACATGTTGGTTGGTTTCTCTGGGATTTTTTGGGCCACACTTCCAGTGTTTTGTGGGTCACAGAGTTAGAAAACGTTGCCCAGCTTAACACAGAGACTGTTCCTGGATCAGCAGCTCGATTCATGGGCTTCTGATCACATGGGGGTTTTTTCTGAGAAAGATGCTTCGTTTCTTAGCATTTCCTGATGGGATTTTTTTAGGCTCTCTGATAGTCTTCCTAGGAAATGACGAAATTTCCCGTCCCTTGGTCATGTGAAGATGAGCAGAACACATCTCTGGAGAATACAGTGGAGGGAACAATACTTACTGATAGCAAAAACAAATGAGCAAGCCTTTCCCACCCTTAATGTACACAGAGCAGTTCTCTTCTGGTTACTGTCCACCAGAAACAGGTCCCTAAACTCAGTGGATTTAAACCAGTGAAAAATAAAGCTGGTTTAGCTGTTCTCTGTCATGAGTCCCTGCCATCAGCTGCTGTGATGAAGCAGACAGCTACAGCAGAGAGCTTAGGGGTGACAGGGAGCAGCAGGAGAGGACTTTTGCCCGCAGGAAGGTGATCTGGGAGCTGCTGGTGACCACAGGGCAGGCAGGGTAGTGTGTCACTGACCAGGGTGCAGTCCTGCAGCAAATGAACGTGAATGGTCACAAGACCTGAACACAGGTGAACAGCAACAGCCAGCAGTTCAGTGATGGCCAGACAAGTCTGGAGTGACGAGGCAGGACCCAGGTGTGGTCCAGATCAGTGAGGTGCACGGCCAGGCACAGGCACCACTGCCATGTAGCTCAGGCAAGGACCAAGACTGAGAGTCTGAGCTTAAAGATGGCTCCCAGTGAGGCTTATCCTAGCTCTTTCCCACACAGCTCTTCCCCAGCGGTCAGATCCAAGGTCACACAGCTGCACCACAGCTGAGATGGCCTTGGGCACTGGCAGCCAAAGCCCAGGGGTGTGCATTCAGCAAGGGGCTGGATGGGTGCAAAGGTAACACCTGTCCTACTGCTTCCACAAGCCTGCATGGGAAATGGTGGAGTGGACACAGGGAACCTGCTCTGGCTCTCAGCCAGCTTTGCTGCAGCTATAGCAATAGCTGTCCTTGCCCAGAGTTTGTCCTTTCTGCCTGAGGCTGCCTGATGGAAGCAGCCACCTCTTGGCTGAGGAAGCCTTTGGTTTCCTGCATGCTTTCCCAGGCTGTGAAGGTGAATCTCCCTCATCGAGATGCCCTGTCCATACGGTACCCTAAGGTCATGCTCACGTGTGGCTGTGCAACCAAATGTGTGGCTATCAAAAGGGAAATCTGTGATCTGCTTCCCTTTGGCTTGTCCCTACCCCCTGTGGAGACCGATCAGGGCATGCACCTGGGACAGATGCAATGTGCTGTGACCAAGGTGCTGCTACACACCTCATTCAAACATGTGCCAGCGGTTTTACTCTAATCCCACTTTTCTTCAGTGCTCCCGAATGCTGCCCGTGATGCCAGCGTGCGAGCAAGCACAGAAGGTTTATCTCTTAGTGCTTCCCCTGGGGGCACGTTTCTCCCAGATAAAAGTGTCTGTCGATCTGGCAGGCTGAAACGAAGAACTCCTACGGAGCTCTGACTCCTCACGAACAGATGGCGGGGGGAGAGCACAGCGCCGTGCAGGATCAACACTGGGATATTTAAGCAACTTTTCCACTGCTTCCTTTGGAGTGGTGCTTATGGGCTATCAGATCACAACCAATAAATTCTTCTCTCTCTGTTGCACGTCGGCAGAGCTGAGCTCCTGCTCAGACAAACACTAGCCCTTGATGGAAGTTAGTGAGCAAGTTTTTATGTTCTTTCTTTTCTTTACGCAGTCCCAGGGATCCAGCACAAGGGTGTTTGGTCAGTTATGGACCACACAGGTGAGGTTAGCTTTAGTAAAATCTGTGATCTGAGATGTCTGGCACTGACAAAACAAGACTACACCAAAAACTGAGTAGAACTTGACCAAGTGACATGGACAGAACCCTCCTCACACCAGCAGTTCACTCTTCCTACAAAAGAAATTTAAGATTTCGGGAAAAACCAGCAGAGGCCAGGATATGTACACTATAAAGACTTCCTCAGGTTGCCAAAGCAAGCAACCCATGAAGATTTACCAGAAGATATCCTGAACTGAGATGGGGTTGGTTGTGTGTCCTGAGTGCAACAAGCATCTTTTGGGTCTGCTCTCATTAAGAACTGCAGTGATCTGTTAAAACATTTCCAATGTTTGCAGCTTTCCAAAACTCTCTTTTTTTGTGGAGGATATTTTCTTGTCTGAGAAAAGGTGAATTTTTATAGAAGTTAGAACCCCAAACGTGTACTTTTGTTAGGAGTTTTTGAATAAAAAATGCCTCTTGCATTAAAAAGAAAGGATGGCCTGCTTTTGCTTTGGGAATAATAAAAACTAGCCAAGATTTACAATTTTTCATAATAAAGACATTCTCAGGTGTATTGCCTTCTTTTTGCTGACCTGCTGAAGTCCCAGGGGTGAAGTAACATCATCTCCTGCACAGTGAGACTGCGCACACAGACCGCAGCAGGGAGACTGGATTCTGGGGATTCTGTGGGGCAGAGGGGGCAGAATGAACCCACTGCATTTAAGTTGCATTACTGCACAGATGTAACACACACACACACGTGTGCTGTTGGCATGTCCACAAGCTCCCCTCAGAATTTGTTTCTGACTGAGCACGAGCTGCTTTTGAAGAGCCCTGCTGTCTCCTCTGGCTGCAAGTTCTCACTGCTCAGCATGACTGAGGAAAATGGGACGTGCTCCTATTCTTGTGAAGTGTCTCCAGTCCTGACATTTCCCAACGAGCAAGATGGGAGTTCCTCAGAATTTTACTACATCCAGCCCTTTATATGGTGGTCAAGTGTACCAAGTTTAATGAAGCACTGGCCAGAGGCATGAGTTTACCTGGGTTTGCTGTAGGTGTTACAAAAAGCTTTGGGCATCCCTCCCTCTGAGCACTTGCTCGTACATAAGGTCCTTGCAGGCCATGGGATGCCCTTACTGCCATATCCCTTCAAGTGCTGCATTGACCCCAGTGGACAAAATGTTTGTGGAGTTTCTAGATCAAGCTGCTTTTTTTTTAATTTATTTTTTTCTTTTTATAAGCACAAACTAGAAAATGAAATAACTGTTTGCTTTTTTCAAAGGGACATAGTGTAAAAATACTTTCTTTAGGTACCTCATTTCTCTTTATGTCCTGAGCTCAGAGTCCTGCCAGACAGCTATTTCAGATTGAGAAAACTCCTTCCATAATGAGACTCAAAAAATATGATTTGAGTGTTATGCCTAGTAAGATTAACTGAGGTAAAATAAATAATTTAATTGACAACCTCTCATTCCTTTGACTTGCAAATGGTCATCTTTTTTTTTTCTGAATTTCAGCTTCTGCTCGGAAATGCAGTTTTACTGATGTGGAAAGGGCTTTTCTCGATGGTTTCAATTTTTTCTTTGGTGTGGAAAAGAAACCTTGATTCCTGAGTAGCTTGCTGAGTAAATTGCCTCATTGACTTATTTAAAATGTATTTGTATCAGTGTTCTGATCCATACACATACCCCCATGGTCAACAGAAACATTTTGCTGCAAATATTTGGACTTCAAGCTGGTTTACTGGAAAAAAGTCCTGAGAGCTAATGTTCCCATTCCCTGAGGAATGTAAATTCTGCAGATAGGTTTCTAAAGCAAATCACAAATGTGCATTCCAGCTGGTTCATGGATCTATTCTGCAGCATTTGCTTAGAATTTACCCTGCAACAGAAAAGCTTTTCCACAAGTTCACTGTACTGAACACTATGAAGACCAAGCATGAAGGAGATGCAGAACTGAAACTGCTGTGCTGGAAATAGTGAATGAGAATTTGCTGAAAAATTTCCTGAAAATGCAGACATCTGTTCTCAGGTAGGTGTAAATCAGTCTTACCTCACAAATACCAATTTAGATAGGTATTGGTCAGTAAGTAACCGTGACAATAATTGCTGTAAATACCAGTGCAATATAATTGCAGAGGGTTTGTTTTTATTTTTTTTTCATTTTTCTTTTTTTTTGTTTTCATGATGTGAGCAACTTTATTTTGCCTTCAGTTCAAAACTTGATTTAATTCCAGGAACGTCTGAAAACATTTGCTATATCTTTTCTGCTGGGAAAAAAATCTCACTACTTACTGTTAGCTCCCTGCTCCAAAAATAAAATGTACAGTACGTAACAAATTTGGTCTGACAGCATTTTCCCAGCTGGAAGGATGGGACTTTTTAATTGGTATATAAATAAATAGAGGTTTGATCCTGCTCTCAAACATATATTAAAAAAAAAATAAAAAAATTCCCCTTGCCTCTAGTACACACTGTAACAGATCTTCCTTTCTAACAAAAACAGAAACAGAAAAGGCCTCTTCATTGAGAAAGATTGAAAAGTTCGGTCTAAACACACTGAAATAAATGGAAGTCCTGCTGCTGCTGTAGAGTTCCATGAAGTTCTCTGTGTCTCTTGACTTTACCATACCCTTTCAGTTCATAAGTCATCATTTCAAATTGCTTTAAAGTTTAACATGAGACCCTTAAGTGTTGGTGAATCACCAAATAAGTATCTATTTAGCAAGAAGCAGCTCTTATGGATTTAGATTCTTGTGTTTTCAGATTAAAGAAAGAAATAATTTGGATTGGTAGCTTACCTAGAATAATTGTGTGGTATTCACTTTTTCTAACTGAAAATAAATTGGAACAAAACGCAGACACCACTCTGCAAATCCAGAAACTGGAAAAGGGAAGCACACATTGGTCCGAAACCAAAGAATGTGTTTATTTGGTCCTCAAGCTGGGCACCCTGAGACTGAAATATTCATTCCTACTGCACCTTAGCTCTCAGGTGCATTACTTGGTTGAAGTTCCCTTGGCACTGACGTATGTGTAGTGGGGGGCATGCAGCAAACCCCCACATCCTGAAGCTGTCAACACACCTATTCTCTTGCCTGGGGCGAGGGCTTCTCACCCCCAACTTTTCTCATCTCTGAATCCAAACCAGAGGGATTCTTAGAAATGTCGGCATGCAGGAGAAGCCCAATGGATCGACCTTTCTGGGATGTGTCTTCTTTGTTACTCATAGCCCAATAATTAAATATTCATAAAGAGCAAGGAAGAGGTCTGTTTGGGAAAAAGTGGGAGAAATCAAAACCACATCTCCTATCTCCTGGAAAAGGTCTGCTTCACCAGAAGTCAGTAAACATCATCTTTTCTGGCCCCATTCATGTGCAGTACATAGCCAAGTGTCCCTCAGGGCTCGGTCTTGGGGCCAGTCTTGTTTAATGTCTTTATCAATGACCTGGATGAGGGGATCGAATGCACCCTCAGTAAATTTGCAGATGACACGAAATTAAGTGGGAGTGTCGATCTGCCTGAGGGTAGGGAGGCTCTGCAGCAGGGTTTGGACAGGCTGGAGCAATGGGCTGAGGCCAAGTATATGAGGTTCAACAAAGGCAAGTGCCGGGTCATGGACTTCGGCCACAACAACCCCATCAGCGCTGCAGGCTTGGGGAAGAGCATCTGGAAAGCTGCCAGGCAGAGAGGGACCTGGGGGTGTTGGTTGACAGCGGCTGAACACGAGCCAGCAGTGTGCCCAGGTGGCCAAGAAGGCCAATGGCATCCTGGGCTGTGTCAGGAACAGTGTGAGCAGCAGGAGTAGGGAGGTGATCGTGCCCCTGTACTCAGCTCTGGTGAGACCACACCTTGAGTACTGCGTCCAGTTCTGGGCACCACAGTATGGGAAGGACATTGAGGTGCTGGAGCGAGTCCAGAGAAGGGCAGCGAGGCTGGTGAGAGGACTGGAAAACAGGCCTTATGGAGACCAGCTGAGGGAACTGGGGTTATTTAGTCTGGAGAAGAGGAAACTGAGAGGAGACCTCATTGCCCTCTACAACTACCTAAAAGGAGGCTGTAGTGAGGCTGGTGTTGGTCTCTTCTCCCAGATTACTAATGATAGGATGAGAGGAAATGGCCTCAAGTTGCATCAGGGGAAGTTTAGGTTGGATATTAGGAAGAAGTTCTTTACTGGGAGGGTGGTTGGGCACTGGCACAGGCTGCCCAGGGAGGTGGTGGAGTCACCGTCCCTGGAGGTGTTCAAAAACCGAGTGGATGAAGCACTTGAGGCCATGGTCTAATGGTCTGGTGGTTAGGGAGATGGTGGGATAAAGGTTGGACTGGATGATACTGGAGGTCCTTTCCAACCATAGTGATTCTATGATTCTAAGTGGCTTTGAAAGGCTCTCCCCACCTGCACATGAGATAGATAACCTAGTTGTTAGGGAACTCCCTCACTTCTGTTTCTTGAGTGCTGGCACACCTTTTATTAAAATATTTCAGTTTAAAGCAACACACTGGTCTGGGCATGTAGTCTTTGTATGGAGCTTAACATGGTCCTGCCATAACACTTCTATCTCCTCCAGTGTGCAAAGTTGGACCAGAAATCTCATGAGAATGAGCTTACTCATGAGATATCTGCTAATTCTGGCTTCCAGTTATGCTGTAAATAGTATGAGAACTGCCTTTCTAGCAGTTTTAGGGAATTTGGCTCCCAGCCATTGCTAGAAAAGCCCAAGCTGTGATCTAAGCGAAAAGCAAGGGGGAAAGAAAATCTCTCCAGACTCCCAGAAAGCTTTTTATTAGTGCCAGAAGCTTGCTGAGGTAGAGTCTTCTGCTCTATATCCTTCTACTCAGGTGAACTAGTAAAATGTTTTCAACAATTGCAGACATGGCTTGGTGAGGTCAGGTACCTTGTGGAAGGCAGAGTGACCTGCAAGCAGGTACTTCAATGACTTGATACAGTTGTTCTGCAGAGATTTTGAGGAAGAGAAGGCTATGCCAAAAACTGAGTGGCAAGCTCAGGACTCTGGCTACAGGCTTTCAGTGGCAGGTCCCCACTACAGAGAGTCCTGATCCCATTGCTTCTTTCTCCTCTGTCTCCTTCAGAGGTGCTGGGATGGTGTCTTTTTTCCTGCCCTCTGACTCCCTGCCCTGGCTCCCATGTCTCATTTTCACTAATAGGTCTGGGAGCCCAAGGCTCAGCCTTTTAGTGAGGCCTTTGGAGAGTACTGTAGTGCAGTGTCTCAAAAAGAAGCTGGGCACTGGCAGACAGGTGGCATTTTAATTTCAAGAACCCTCCCAGCCTCTGTGAAAGTAATCCCAGTACCCCAGAAAGCAATCCCTGCTTTCGAAACTAAAGGCAAAATCCACGTGCTCTACAGGCCTGAACTTGACCACTGGATCCTATCTCATATGCAAATTATTCTTAGCCTTGGTATCAGGAATACTGGTAAGCACATATCTGTAAACACACTTTGGCTTTAATTACACCTAATATGCTTGTGAGGGTGGGCTGGGTTACCTGACTTATTGACCGGGGAAAGTGAAAAGTTCATTAGCATGAAAAAAATCTCACAGAAATGATCACATGTATTGAAGATGAAACACATTAATAGTACGTTTAATACGACCTTGTTTGCAGTATTAGTAGGTAAGCTATTGTGTTTTCATCATGTCAGTAAGGTCACATGCAAATAATTTTCAACACTCATCACAAGTGCAATAGGTGATGTAAAATCACCAAAAAAGAGATGGGTCCCATCACTAAGGAATTAAATAAGCAAATAACAGTTATCACGGAAAACACCTCATTGAAAGAGTGTCTCCACTCAAAAGATGGGAAATGTCAGAGTCAAGACCACAGACACCAGGCTAATTCTGTTCCTTTCTCACCTCATCTCCATGAACATGTGTTACGATACAGCTTACAGTTGTGTGACAGCACATTATCGTTCCATAAAACAACCAACTGATTTGGAACACAAGGCAGTTAGATAATTAGGTATTTAATCACTTGTCCTCTAATCCTCCAATTCCTCTGTCTTTAGACGAAGTCTACGTTCACTTCCAGAGGAGCCAAAGATGCCACACAGTTGAGTGCTGGACTCCAGTGGTGGAAGGAGGAAAGTTTGATGTGGGCTGCTTCCCTCAGCTACTGAAGAGGGCTTGGGGGAGTGCTGGATGAAATTCAGAGAGCTGGCTACATAAGATGGTCAAGGATGACTGACAAAGGAGGACAGAAGCCGTGGAAGACCAAAAGTTCAAAGCTGTATAGATCAGCATTAGAGCCCAGAACATATGGTCTTGAAGTACATGGTGATCCCTTCAGAGATGGTTCTTGTGGGGGATGCTACCTGAGAAGAGCTGAGCTTAGTTTCTGAGATGCAAGGGAAATGTTCTCTGCCTTAGCAATTTCCATTTTTTGATGAACAGTGGCAGGAATTCATGACAGCTCCCAGAGAACCCTCCTACTCTAACAGCACCTCTGAAAAATGCTATGAAAAAGAAATTTGAGTCTGATTCTCAAACAAACATGTCCCATGACTCTCATGGACGATAATCTAATGCTGGTTCTACAGCTGTATTCTGGTTCAACAAACATTGATTTGCTTGGGGGTTTTGCCCCTGTTGCTTTGCAAATTCATTTGTTGTGCAATTGTAGTTTATATCACTTCGATCCTGATGCTGGGGTTATCCCAAGGTCAGCTGTCATTTTGTCATTTACTGTTTGTGTCTGAGAATGGGGATGTTGTGCCCTCTTCCACCTGATACACTATCCAAACCACTGGTGTGGCTAAGTGTCTAATTGTCAGCAATTTCAGTGAGTTTTAGATGTCTCTGTGCTTTGGGACTGACTCAGCCATCCTCTGAAATCTGAGCTAGTGGGCCACGGTACAGAAGTGATAGCTCGATTGACCTCAGAGGAGCCTCATGTAATCAGAAGGGTGGACTTTAGACTGGTTATGTAGGAGTCCCTGTAAGATAAGGACTTTCAACAGTTTATAGAAACCTCTGTACATATGACACACTAACTACAAATGATTTTCCAGTGCCTTGTGTTGAAGAATGTCATGCCCTGAATTTCTCACTGTATTTACTTTTCATGTTCTTCATGCTGTAGCAAGTAACAGACATACACACAGAGCCTTAGCAAACATCTGTGGGAAAGGCAAGTATGCAAATAGTACCCACAAGAAATTCTTCATAAACAACCTAGGAGTTGAAATGGATTTTCATAAAACCTTTGTTAAACAGTGAAAACAGCAGACACCGAAGTCTTTATAGTCAGCATGTATGCCCAGAAGGGTTAGATATGAAATGTTCTATTTGGTCATACAGAGGTGTCTGCATTTAGCCTGTACCCGGGGCTAAACTGCAGCAGTTGCTCTATCACCTGATGACCCCTCCCCAGCTGAGAAGGGGAATTGGGGGAAAAAAGGGAGAAGCCCCATGGGTTGGAGTAGAAATGGATTTAATGAAACAACAGAACTAGTACAAATGGCAACATAAAGCATACAAGCTTATACTCAGCCTTGTCCTTGGGAGCAGCAGGAGGAGGAGGAGGAGGAGGAGGCCAAGTGAGAAGAGGCCCAAGAAGAAGAATCCCCCACCCTCAGTAAACTCTGTCCTCTTATAATGAGCATGATGTCAGTGGTGTGGGATACACCTGTGGGGCAGCGTGGGGCAGCTGCCCTGACTGAGCCACTCAGGGCTGCTCATGGCCTGCCTGCCATGGCTGGCCCGTTGCTCTGTTCCTGGGAAAACAGGGCACCTTTCAACCCCTTACCCCAAACAATTTACATCATGCCCAAGCCACTACTCTTCCCTTTTGTCAATACATTTACACACGTGTAAAGTCCTTTTAGTCCATTGGTTATCTTTCATAAAGTTCATTTAGTCTAAAGCCATGGATTCCATGTCATGAGAGTCCTTAAGGGTAGGACAAAATGGTGCAATGTGCATCTGCAGCTCTCACCTTGTATTCTTGGTTCAGTCCGTATTCACAATTTGTAGTGAAGATGTTGATGTTGAGGAAGACACTGGGCACCGGGTGCTGAGGTTCGTTCTTCATACAGAGGGCTCACAGTCCGACTGTAGTCTGGGATACACATTCACTGGAGACACACAACACCTAACAAAACTTATGTCTCCTTTTTATTAGTCAGTGGAAACATTGCTGTTACTTCATTAGTTACACCCATCCTGCCATTTAATTCCTAGAAACTGGATTTCTTCAGCAGATCCCTTGACCTTGCCTCTTTTGATGGCAAAACCAGCTTTCAGTAGAATTTGAATTGCTCTCTCTCCTCTCTCAAAAATTTCTTCCACTGTGTTACCCCATACAATGATGTCATCAATATACTGCAGATGCTCAGGCACTCCACCCTTTTCTAGTGCAGAGTGGATCAGACCATGGCAAATCGTGGGACTGTGCTTCCACCCCTGGGGCAGTCGATTCCAGGTGCACTGGACACCCCTCCAGGTGAAAGCTGTGGCTGCACTCCACCGCCAGCAGGACTGAGAAGAACGCATTGGTGATATCAGTCGCGGCGTACCACTTGGCTGCCTTGGACTCCAGTTCATACTGGAGTTCTGGCATATCCGTCACGGCAGCACTCAGTGGTGGTGTGACTTCATTCAGGCCATGATAGTCCACAGTCAGTCTCCACTCTCCACTGAACTTCCACTCTGGCCAAACAGGACTATTAAAGGGTAAGGGTGTCCTGCTGATCACCCCTTGGCTCTCTAGTTGGCCGCTCAGCTTCTGGATGGGGTTCAGGGAGCCTTGATTAGTACTGCATTGTCACCAGTGCACTGCTGTAGTAGCAATGGGCACCTTCTGTTCCCTGACCCTCAGCAGCCCCTCAGTAGAAGGGTCCTCCGACACGCCAGGCAGGGTACACAGCGGTTCAGTTTCATCCATCTCCACCACTGCTATACCCAACGCCCAGCGGTGCCCCCTCGGGTCTTTGAAGTATCCCCTGCGGAGATAACCCACCCCAAGGATGCATGGGGCATCAGGGCCAGCCACAATACGGTGCTGCTGCCACTCACATCCAGTCAGGCTGGCTTCAGCTTCAACTACAGCCTGTTCCTCGGATCCTCCTGTCACTCCAGCAATGGAAATGGATTCTGTCCTGATGTAACTGGGCAGTATGATGGTGCATTGCACACCAGTGTCCACCAGAGCCTTGTATTTCTGTGGTACAGATGTGCCAGGCCATCAAACCCACACAGTCCAATAGACTCTGTTGTCCCTCTCCTCCACCTGGCTGAGGCAGGGCCCCTCTAATCCTGAGCAAAGTGCCTGTCGTTGGCACATGGGTCCAAGTGACTCACAGACTGCACTTCTATCATCATTAGTCACGTGTCATTAATTAGTATCTGAAAGCCATCTACATTGTCCTGGGGGCTGCCCACTGGAAACTGCAGTGGCACTCTTCCTGGAAGAGCCCCCTTTTGCCTTGCAATTCATGCACATGAGCCTGTAAATCTGAAATTGCTTTTCCATCCCATTTTCTCATGTTTTCTCCATGGTCATGCAAGAAAAACCAGAGGGTACCCCGTGGTGTGTATTGTGTCTCTCGAGCAGGCCTTCCAGGGGAGCGCTTTCTCTGGATGGCAGAAATACTCATTGGCACAGATAGGAAGTGCAACCCATCCTCCATCTGGGACAGCCTGTCAAGACCTTCACTGAGCAGTTCTGTGGAATTATCAGATGTTTTTTCTACAGCAGAGATTCCAGCCCGTGGGGAAGAAGAAAAAGTATCTGCATACTGCCTCAATTGAGTGTCCAGGTCACCTGTTGGTGCCTCATCACCTTTCCAGATGACTAACACCAATGTATTGGCACAGGCTGTCGGCACACTCCACACCCATCCAGTAACTCTAAGTGCATCTGGATCCAGTGGGGCCTGAGGGTCATCCACATTAGCAAAAATCAGCGCCTGCACAGCTATTTCTCTCAAATCCTGCACACCTCTTTCAGTGGTCATCCACCTGCTTGGTCTGTACACAACATCACCTCTAAAGGGATACCTGTTTTTCACACTCAGCAGGAGCTGTCTCCAGACTGAGGGGCTGCCTTCTCTTGTGAGACCTTTGTCAATGCTCACATCTCTTGCCATCTGTCCCAACTCTTTGGCTTCATTACCTTCCAAGTCCAAACCATCAGCTCTGTTATCCCAGCACCAGAGCAGCCTAGAAACCAGCAGCTCACCTTCACACCAACTATAATCTTTCTGTATGTCTCTCAGCTTCCTAAGGGACAGAGTTTGAGTAGCCACCTCTTCATGACCTGCTCTTCTCATGTATTGCCTCTTATATACAGGGGCAACTGGCTCCAGTTGAGTACCTAGGGCAGCTGCATCACCCATTACTAGGGTCTGAGTATCTGCAATGCTTATCTTGGGGGCTGAGATCACTGCAGAGGCCATTGCAGAGGTTGTGGCACCTACAGAGCGCCCACCTCTCACTGAAACTATTCAAAAGGCCTAATAACATAAGCCCAACTTTAGAAGTATCCTGAAGGTATTCCAAAGTCTCCTTGCCCTTTACTATGTCATAGATATCAGAAAGTGGTGCTATTACAAATGAATTTAGTATACCATAACCTAAACCCATGTAACACAGCAGTGCTGCACCTCTAAGCCCATGGCCAAACCATACCAAACTGAGAAGAAGCCGCAGTAAAGCCGCCCAGAGCTCCAAAAGCAATTCCGAAAATAAATCCCAGAGGAGTCCACCCACCAATCATCCTACCCACACCAGCACAGTGAGTAATGACTCAGTGAAATCCATGAAAGTTTCAGCCCCACAAGACTCTTCAATTAAAGGTCTGTGATTCTCCCAGGGGAGCTATTTAATTCCAGGTCCAAATAAAAGTTGAGTGCCAAGTAAACTCTCTACCTTTTGCCTGTATCAGCTGGCTCAACTGCAGCAGTTGCTCTATCACCTGATGACCCCTCCCCAGCTGAGAAGCAGAATCAGGAAAAAAGGGAAAAGCCCCACGAGTTGAAATAGATTTAATGAAATAACAAAATGAGTACAAATGGCAACATAAAATGTACAAGCTTATACTCAGCCTGGTCCTTGGGAGCAGCAGAAGGGGGAAGGGGGCTAAGGGGGAGGAGGCTCAAGAACCCTCCCACGCCAGTTAATTCTGTCCTTTTATAATGAGCGTGATGGGGTGGGATCCACCTGTGGGGCAGCGTGGGGCAGCTGCCCTGGCTGAACCTCCCCCTGCCTCGGGGCTGCTCGTGGCCTGCCTGCCCTGGCTGGGCTGGGGGCTATTCCTGGGGAACCAGGGCAGGAGTGTTCCAGCACCCCTCAGGACGTCCTCTACAGCACCAGAAGATGTTCCTCTTTCTTTGCAAACAGTACAGTTGGTATCAGACAAGAGAAACTGCAGGGAAAGTCTTATGTGAAACAAGTGTGGCAGAATCCAGTAACTTGTAGCTATTTGTGAGGGCAGCCATCAGACATCAGGCAGGTACAGGAGCTGTTTGTGAATTGCCATTACTGCAGGATCCTAGCATCTCATAGCTGTTTAGGTATTGCTCTTTATTTAAGCTCCATGTAGCAGGGAAGTCTCTACTGATCCCATTTTACAGGTCCAGCACCTGAACACAGCTGTGACAGTCACAATGCTAAGGGTAGGCAAGTGCATAAAGGGGCAGAGGGACATCTAGTGGGATTTCCACTCACTCTGCATTTGCAGGCCATCACAAATCTTCCCAGAGGGTTCACCTTACCTGTAACTCACCACATCAGGAAGAGCTCTCTGCAAGCATGAGCTGAAATGCTGAAGTCCCTATGGAGGAGGTTTGTAGGAGCATGGTTTTCCCCATCCGTCAGTGGGTGCCCAGTAACTTGGTGAGCTGTGACAACTTCTTCACGTGTCACCCTGAAGTGACTTGTCCAGTGCTGTGGTTGAGGTCCAGTAACAGAGCAATGCATTTTCAGATCAGCTCCCAGATCCCTGAACCGCCTCCACTTCATGAGGATGTGGGAGCCTGACTGTGATTCAGGCTGTGGATCTTGTGCTTTCAACCTTGTGAAGATTCAGAACCTGCTGCAAGAAGGGGCAAGAGGAGCTCTGACAAATCTGAGTAGGAAAGCTCACGTTGACAGACTTTCAGCAGCAGTGAGTTTGAAGGCATTTTGAAGGTTATCTTCATAAAAAACAGGACTTGCAACTTCCACTGGAAAAAAAAAAAAAAGTGGGATTAGCAACTTATTTCTTGACATGACTGATGGCTGAGTGATTCCCTTCTCAGCTGGCACAGAACAACACAGCTTTGTCCACTGAAGTCCACAGGCTACGACAATTCCAACCAGCCAAGGGTCTGGGACGACACCGCTGTGCCCACGCCCCCAGTTTGCAAGCTCTCCATTGCCTGCAGATGTCTTCAGCTGCTTTGTGTCAGAAGGACAGAATTTCTCTGCTGAACCACGTATGAAACCCTTCTAGTTCCTGACCTTGTCTATGGGTGAGGCATCATGGAAAATGAACGGGGCTTTTTTAGGGATGCCATAACTGCACTAGAGGAGAATTGAGACACATTGCAGACACAGTGCAGAATGGCTCTGAACACCCAGTACGTGTTTACCATTGTACATCAGTTGTTTACATGGCAGCAGTGCCTAGGACCCCCAGGATGGACAAGGTGTGTATTACTGCAGGCTCTATAAGAAGGTGAGCCTGTATTCTGCCATTCTTACTCATGCCTCACATGTATCAGTAGTGAATTGAGCTGGTGGAGACCTGACTGTTGCAGCCATTGACAGCAATAAAATGACACAAGGATTTCCAGTGTCCTTGGCCAGTCCTGAACGAACAGTTCTCCCATAGCAGTGGGGGGAGTGGAGGCTTCTGGATGCTCCTCACGCAGGGAAGTGGAAGGGCCATGGAAGGTACTCTGCCCTGATTTTGCCCTGACTCTGCTGCCTCTTCTTTGGTGACTAAAGAACCTGACAAGACATAGAGCAGCCAAATGAATAAATGTTTGCAGAATTAGCTCTTTAATTTACTTTCTCCAGGCATCATGGTCAGAATTTACACTTTTCTTCTGAATCTATTTGGATGGTATTTGCACACATGACGTTTGATGCAGTCAGAGGTGACACAGGCTCCAGCAAGAAGGTATTTCAGAGGGGGCAGGTTCCTTATTGAGAGCTCTCCTTATTAAAACTGACCAACAAAGAAAACTGAGCATCCTTTGCTTTGCACCACGTTTAACTGAAGAGCTGACCAAAACATGCTAATATTTAGATGCATTTTCTTAGCAGCCGGATTATCCTTTGAAACTGTGGGCAAACCCTGCCTGACAACACACAGGAATTTTCCCATGGATCAGCTAAAGCTGACTCACATGAAAGACTTGCCCAAAGTGGTCATGCCCTCTGAGCAAATACCACAGGCATGAGGATCTCTGCTCTTGGCCTAACAGCAGTGTTAGGATTCCAGCGACCCAGCCTAGGAAGGCAGATTTTATTGGAGGAGGAGAGGTCGCCTACCTGTGACCCAGCCAATCTGCTCTGCTATTTATCCATGTTGCTAACTCGCAAGGGAGGCGAACGGTGTGCGCTGTCACTGCACGTTGTGAGATATTTCCTGCTCAGCTCCTGAAACACATCAAATAGCACTCGCTGTTTGCTTAAGCAGGTAAAGCACACAGCAAAAGCCACTGCTGTGACTCAAAGGGGAAAGAAAATAACCTGATCGTTAAAGCTTTCACCGATGAATTTTAGTGCTGGAGTGGAAGCCCGGCGGAAGCTACGCACCCTCCGAAGATAAATATTTCCTCTGCTGGAACTGCTGAATATATCACAGATCAAAACCCAGGACAGCTTGCTTACTCATCCCTGCCATGTATTTCTGGAGTGGTTTTTCTTCTTTTTTAATGCTACTCAGTTGTGCACTGCTCTGGCTGCCCTGGCTTGTTAGAACAGCCAGCACATGCTCAGCAAAGCACCAGAAAACCCCACAAAGCAATGATGTAAACAGAGACAGAATTTTTGACCATTCAGAAAAAAAAAAAAAAAAAAAAAAAGTATTAAAATAAGCTTCCCTTGATAAGAAAGACACATACGGAGTTAAAGCTTCTGGCCAATGTGCTGCTGATAATTTAAAGCTGAAAGCATTTTGCACTCTTTGTTTACTCTCTGCACTTTTGCTCAGTGAAAATAAAACAGGCAGGACAACGTCACACGCTGTTTCCAACTTGCTTCTGCTTTGTTTCTAATACTCCTGTGAAAGAGTCTTGTTTTAAAACCCCTAGCATTTCAGGAAGACAGTTTGTTCATCGATTATCTGCCCCTCACTTTCCATTTTCTCATCTCTGGTTGCTCTTAAAGAATATTTGGGCCTCATTTATTTGTCATTTTCCCTTTGTATTTAATTTTGTCCATTTCTGTGCTTGGATTTGGGTATTCAGTAAGGTCACATATAATCTGTGCCAAGACACAGCCAAAGTCTCTTCCCACATTCCTAAAATGTGTGGCATTGGGGGCAGCAGACTCAAATATGTGGCAGCTTCATTGAAACAGGAAAAAAGTCCAGTGGGTTTCACTCAGTTGTGGATAAAAGTCAATAGTATGCTTGGTGGTAGCCCCTGTGTTATTTGTTTTAAATTATAATCTATTTCATACTGTCTCCACATTATCTGTTTTCAATATCCACCAGATTTTTGCATTGACGAATGTGTGACATTTACAGGAAGCTGTTGTGCAGAAAACCTGAGGTTTTTCTGTATGGGTTGAGCATAGTTGTGGCTTTTGACCCTGGGGAGAGCTGTTTGAGTTAGGGATTATCCTATTAGATGGATGTTTCCAATAAAACTACCAGCAGCCAGAGAGCTTATCTGCATTACCATCCTGCATTTTCAGAGCTAACATCCCCTCGACATGAAGAGGGTAAATCCCGAGTGTCATCGTTTGCTTTGGATGTGCTGTGGGTTCAGGTTGTGGCTGAACTTCCACACTGACTGCAGCTGATCTGAACCAGGGCTCCTCTTCCGTGCTGTAATCCACAAGGTAAGCTAGTCCAGCCTGCTAAACCTGCAACCAACCCCTTCAAAAAACTGAGCAAATAGTTTTCTTCCAGTTTAGCAAGACGAAATGGTTCTGTGTGGGATGAGCGTTACTGCTGGAGCAAACGAAAGGACAAAAATGCACAGCTATGGGCAGGACTGAGCCAGGAACCACAGCAGCTCCTAAATTAGATTGAGTGGGCTGGATGGGAGCTGTGCCTTTTAAGGGGAGTTGCACTTCTTCAGGTATGTGCTGCCTCTGCCCCCCTTGTATTGATAGCAGCTGTCGCGTGGCCACTGCAGGAGTCACTTCCAGTGGCTTATCTGGCCAAAGACTCATTTGGAAACAGCAAAGAATAGAGTTCCTTCACATCAGGGAACCAAAATGACTTGTTATAGGGGGGGTTGGTGGCTACATTGGGCATGAGTAGGAGGAATGGGAATAGCTGGGCTGTGGGGAATGGACAGCAGCTCATGGTCTGGCTTGGCTGAAAGAGGAGTCTGCATGCTAAAGGCACAGCTCCCCAAGATGCTGGGAGGGACTGCTCATCTGCCTGCTTGTCTGAGCTGCTGTGACGTGCTAGGGCAGTGGAAAGCTAGCTCATCTGGGTAGCTTTCTGCTGAGTTAGTCACAGCAGCTCACAGACATGAAAGTGGTAAGTGCTGGAGCACAAGGCTGGGAGACCATGTGGCTGGGCAATGTGGGGAGACGAGGAGGAGAAGCGAGACACGACAGCAACTACCTTCCCCTATATAGTGGCTTGAGGTGCTGTAGATCTGACCTTTTTTAAAAAAAAATTAAAAATAAATGCTTTAATATGTATTTTTAAATTAAGTGCTTTTAGTTAGATATGACTACAAGTGACCACTTCTGTTAGAGGTGCTTTTCTCCATGTACCTTTTTTCCAGTGAATGCCTGTACTGGCAGAATTGGTGTGGTGACCTGCAGCACAGGGAGGGAAGGGTTGGTTGGGCCAGGCAGGGAAATGCTAAGGGTCAAACTGCCTCGTGTTGGTTTTGCTAACCAGGAAAACATTAGTGCAACAGAAGATCACAGGAGCCACAGGTCTGCCCCTAAGTACTCATCCATCATTGCGGTCACAACGAGACCATCTCTCCCCCATCAGTCATATGGGGTGTGTGCATCCCCGCTCCTTGCAAGGTCCAAATTAGGCATGGATGTCCAGTGCCTTTTCTGTCAAAGGAGATGGAGTATATGATATACTGATGTCATTCCTGTTATACCAACCATCACCCAGGCCTGCCTTGGTCCAGCACAAACCCTCTCCCTAAAATGCTAACCATTGGGTTTTATTGGCAAAATTGAATTGACAGAGTGAATTTTGTACAAGATCTCAGCTTCGTGCCTCATTTCCTTTGGAGTTTTTCATCCCGTGCCAGGAGCCCCACAGCTGGACTTGTTGCATCACTGAAAACCAGCCCAAGCACTAGAAAGTTTTTAAAACCAAAGCCAAAGCTCAAGACTTTGGTCACCATCAAACCTCACAGGATAAGGCAAGACACACATTAAGACCACTACAAAACATGCCTCTTCTCAGATCTTAAAGATTTGTTTACTTTAAGGCACGGCCCTAGTTTCTTGGCTTGTTCTGGTTTTTGGTTGTTTTGGAGTTTTTTTCACACTGAAGCAGATGCTGTCGAATTTTGCCCTGTTTGCTGGCTTGTGCTTTGCTTTCTGGCAGGCTGGCTGGCATAGAACTCTGACATTTTTTGGGAAGGATGAGTGGTGAGTGGCACCTGGGAGACCCCTGCCCTGGTGTGCTGGAAAAGTCTGTCGGTATTTCTGAGCCAGCAGAGGTAGTTATGACCATCTAAGATGACAAGTGAAGCCAAGGGTATAGGATGACAGTTTCCTTTGCTAGACCTCCTGATACCATTGGGAAAACAGAAGAACTTTCAAATCACCCAAGACCTTTTCTATATTCGAAGGCAGACACTGGATAAAAACTTTTCCGCGGCCTTTTCTGTGGAAAGCCATATTTCCCCATATGGTGGCATATTTGTGACCTTGTGCCCATACTTACCCTGTTATTCTCTAGCCTTTGGTACACTTTTTTTCAATGGTGCTTTTGTTAGTGGAGCTGTGATAAGAGAGACCATGGAACAACCTGCCTTCATTGAAATCAGTTGTACTCTCCTAGAAAGTGATGGAACAGGGGAAGTTGGTGGCAAACATGCTTCAAAAAAGCAGTTTCTTTCCTCCTCTTACCTTTTTTGTTTCCTCAAAAGAGCCTGGTCCCTCTGTCAGGAGAGTATTTTCTTCCTGTGTGTCTGGTTTTTATGGGTCCAGAAGAAACTACTGATGAAAGCCAGATAACAGAAACCAGACTGGAGTAGAATTGGGGCAGTGTTTAAATAAGAGAGTACTATTTTTTGGAAACTGCTGGAAACACTCATTTCGCCTTCCTTCTGGCTGAAAGCATTTGCTATGCTCACCCAGGCCTGTGGCAGCTGTCCTTGCTGGAGGACATACCCACCTAAGCCCGAGCTGGGCGAGGGTGGCTCTGGCAGTAGCCCCCAGTGCCCTGCAGGCAGCATGAGCTGCCCTGGCTCCACACCTCCCTGCTGCCCCCTCTTTGTTTGCCCCTTGTTGTGATTTATTGGGTTGGGTTCTGTGGCTGCTTCTTGGCTGAGTGCAGCTAAGGTATGTAAATTGCCTTTTAACAGCTAATACGCACCCACACATGCTTAAAAAAAAAAAAAAAGGCAAAACAATATGGTCAGCAGTGAGTTATAGGAGATCAAGAAAGCATCAAGAGGTGAAAGTCAGTTGCTGGCTGGCCAAGTCCCACATGTGGTGAAGACTCTGTTCAGAATAAACTGAGTGGAGAGCAAGTTTGATAGCATTGAACTAGAATTTTAAAGGAGAGGACTACCTCTGTGGTGTAATACACACCCTGTGATCAGGACTTCTCCAGATCAAGTGTATTTACTTTTTACAGAAATTTCAAAACCAAAAGCCCAGTGGCATCTTGCTACTTGCCCTGACTTGGTCAATTTTAAACAAGGGGCAATGACCACAGCAGAGGAAATTATTGTAGCTCATTAACTTCTCAATTTCTGTTGCCAAAGCACCACAAAGAACAGTGCAGGTGTTTTTAAGCATTGTCTGTGCTTTATTTGCCTTCCACTTGTTGATGTGAGGAGATTTACTCTCCACTCTGCCTTTGGACTTGGCTCTTGCCATGCTCAATGTTCCTGGTTTCCAAGGTGCTCCTGACCACCTACACACAGGTCTGGAGGAGAAGCATGGCTTTTTACAGTTTGGCTCTGCAGAGGAAATTTTCTTCTCCTTTTCCAAGGGGAAAGTTATAATTTCTCTGTGTCACCACGTGGACCTTTCTGTTAGGCTGATACCGAGGTCACAGAATCACAGAATCATTGAGGTTGGAAAAGACTTTGAAGATCATCAAGTCCAACCATCAACCCAACACTGACAGTCCTCAACTACACCATAGCCTGAGCGCTGTGTCATCCCGGCTCTTAAACACCTCCAGGGATGGGCACTCCCCCACTGCCCTGGGCAGCCCATTCCAATGGCTGACGACCCATTCTGTGAAGAAGTTCTTCCTAATATCCAATCTAACCCTCCCCTGGCCCAACTTGAGGCCATTCCCCCTCGTGCTGTCACTGTCACCTGGGAGAAGAGACCGACCCCCCCTCGCTACCCCCTCCTGTCAGGGAGCTGCAGAGAGCAATGAGGTCTCCCCTCAGCCTCCTCTGCTCCACACTGAACCCCCCAGTTCCCTCAGCCACTCCCCATCACACTGTGCTCCAGACCCTCCACGAGCTCTGTTGCCCTTCTCTGGACACGCTCTGGTGTCTCAATGTCCTTTTTGCAGCGAGGGGCCCAAAACTGAACACAGTACCCGAGATGCAGCCTCACAGTGTCGAGTACAGGGGTAAGATCACTTCCCTGCCCCTGCTGGCCACGGTATTTCTGATACAAGCCAGGATTCCACTGGCCTTCTTGGGCACCTGGGCACACTGCTGGCTCATGATCAGTCTGATTTAAACCAACAAAACCCCATAAAGCTTGGCTACACACAAAGTCACCTGGATGAAAACCTTCAGGTGGCACTTGGACTTCAGCCAAAACCAGCTTGGTTGTACTCTACTGCCTGGCAAGCCCTTGCAGAAGGAACAGGGTCCATGGGCACTCACCTCTGCTCTGCAGGAGAGCTGTGTGGATTATGAATGAGGTGGTGGCATCTGTCCTTTCATCGGTACCGAGGTCGAACACATATTGTAACCCGTTTTCCAGCAGGGACACTTGCTAAGCAAAGTAGGCATGTATGCCTAAGATCCTTGCACACTGAGCTGGCAGTTCCCCTCATCCATGTCCCATCTGTCAGCCTTGCCTGAGCCTGCCAGGGGTGAGCTTGCGGAGTTCCTCCCTCCAAACAGCACGGCTTAAAAGCCTTGTTAAGGGCAGGGACTTCCATGAGTGCCTGCTTGCAACAGCTTGGGTTTCCCTTCCTTTTTCTTCTACTTCTCACTCTGCAGTCCCCCTTGCCCCATCCCAAGTATCTTCTCCAAGACAGTGAACTCAAGGCTTCTGCTTGGCAAACACGGTGTCATTCACCCCTTCGAGGTATCGGTGCAGCTCTGGGGGACAGACCTGTCGTATGTGGACCCAAGGAGATCCTCTGTTTCTGGGCTCTGTCCCACAACCACTGATGTTTACACAGCAAATACACCCGTATCAGTCTGCCACAGTGTGAAATGTTACAGCCCTTGGAGAAAAGAAGTTAAAGGAGTCATGACAAGTAGGTTCAGGGTTGGAGGCGCAAGGAAGTGCATTTATCTCCTGTGCCACCTGCTGCTTTTGCATTTATTGCAGGAGGGAAGTGATTGCTATTGCTGTAAGGCTCGTGGCTACTTCTGAGAAAGCCAGGGCTCCAGAAAGCCAGCAGAACTGGCCTGTTGTTCTCAGGACTCACTTGGACATTTTTGTTCTTGTTGCTGTGGGGTTTTTTGGTTGCATTTTTTGGTTGGATTTTTTGTTTGTTTGTTTGTTTTTTCCCTTGCACTGCCTTTGATCCTGATTTCTTTATCCTGCTCCTCCCTGCTGCTGAAAACACTCAGCTGTTCAGAGCTGTTCTCACTGCAAACCCCACCATAACCCTTCTCTCTTCTTCTTGCTCTTTTTACCTTCTCCCCTCCCACTTTTATTTTATTTTCTGCACCACTTCTACCTCCATTTCTCATCCTTTCTCCATCTTCAAGCCTCCATCAGGGTTTATTTTTCTAGTATAAATCTATGAAATCTCAATTTTAAAAAATAATAAAAAAATAGGCATAGATTTATAAAAGCCATCAGATATCTAATTATGCACCTAGGTGGTGTGGTGGCATAGAAAACAGAGGGAAGAAAGCACCTGAGTTCTGCTAATCCTCCTTGGAAGTTAAACACTGAACCCAATTAATACGTTGTATTGTGCATTTGTATTGGTATCTTTGAGCATCTACATACGTCTGCAAAGCCACAGCTGATGTGGTTAACTTTATCCTTGTTCTCATAGCTTTGCTTGTGTGCTTTTCCACACCTTGAAAGTTCCTCAGGGCTGGGACTGCGTCCTCTGGCACGTTTGTACAGGCCTTGGGGCTTTTTATGGATACTAAAATGTCACAAATAACCATGGCTAGTAAGCCCAGTCTTATCGCTCAGACTGTCAGCTGCAGAAAGCTGCCACCACCCCCTAAAGGTCTTCTGGTAAAGGAATGTAAAATAAAAAGCAAACAAAAACGGATAATCATGCTGCTGGCAAAGATGTGTTACCAAAAACTACCGATGACAAACCTCAAAATCTGGTGATTCATCCATCCAAGCACCCAAGACACACTTACAAGAAACCACATGACTAGTTATGCTAGAGGTCAGGGACAGTTCTATACAGTCTATGCACATAATTATATACTTTACAAAACCCAATCCTTGTCCTCTCAAGGTAGAGAAAAAATACCATGCTGTTATTGAAAGAAGGGCATGAATTGCTTAGAAGAACAAACTCCTCCTCGTGAGCTCTTTCTCCTAGCCATTTTTTCTTTGCATAGCACCTAGCACAGTAGCTGGACAGGCAGCAAAATCCAAAGAGCAAAGATGGAAATGTGGAAGGCCAGAAGTGCCTCCTGCCCGTGTTGATTTTAGTGTGGTGGCATTTCATGTGGGTGACTTCAACCATGTAATGTATGTGAGGGGAAAAGGTGACCCTGGTTTCTTAGGTGAAATTTAGCCACACAACCCAGATTAGTGGGATGGGAATCCAAGCAGAGAGGCTGACCAGCCTCTGCAGAATTGTCAGTGACATCCCTGGAAGGGAGTTGGAATGCAATGACCCCATCCCACACGGCGAGGCAGTGCTTCTCCTCTCAGCTGAACTGAGGTTTGAAAGAGTTAAGAAGTTCTCACTTACTTTGGTGGGGAGAAAATCATGTCTAAATTGGAATGAGTTTGACAATACTATAAGCCATATAAAACAATAAGCTAACTATCACAGGAAAGTCCCATTTCAGTTACTTCAGCAAAATTGCAGTGCCTGTGTACCTTCGAAGAGCTGGAACAGAGCAACTGGGTTTCAGCTTTCACAGTTTACCAAATGTGGCACTGATGGTGAGCCGTATGGTGATGTAAAGGACAGAGCTATATTTGTTTAAGGAGCCTTCATGCTGCATTTCCAGCTTTGTGAGTGCTGAGAGACAGAAAGGGAGGAAGCTCTGAGGAAAACAAACGTTTCCTGAACTTTGAGTTTCTTTGCTTTGATATATTACCAGATTTTTCTGTGATGTGACCAGCACTCCTTTATAAACTTTGCTTTATCTCAGTGACATTTTGCATCTAGAAAATCATTAAGCTGTCATATTTGGGGACTGGAAAGAGCAAAGGGCTGAAAGAGTTTGTTCTACCTGTCGAGTTACTCAGTTACAGCTGAGTGCCTTTGCAGACATGCATTTCCACTGGTGTATGCACGCATCATGTGCTGGCCCTTGCCCTCACACTATGGGAGCTATAGATATAAAAATATATATGTATAAATCCACATGTATAAAAAAATATATCACCTGATGAGGAGGACTGTGGGACTCAGCAAAGTTCCCTATTACTTATTAGCCAGCCAGAGGTCTGGCCTGTCTGTCTCTGTCCTTGGCAATAAAACAAAGATGAAAGGCAGCCGCTTACGTGGAGGCAGACTTGAAAGTACAGTAGCTATCTCAGGCCCTTGCCTTATCAAAGGCTGGGACAGCAATAACAGGACTAGATGGAGCAACAAGGACGTAGCAGGCTAGGCTGTCAAACAGTTACACCTTGTGTGCAAACAGCAGTTTCACATCCCAGCGGGCGCAGGAGGAGTTGGCAGCCGAAGGGAGGTGCAGCAGGGGGTGCCCAACCGTGTGCCCTGGTTCCCCAGGAACAGCCCCCAGCCCAGCCAGGGCAGGCAGGCCACGAGCAGCCCCGAGGCAGGGGGAGGTTCAGCCAGGGCAGCTGCCCCACGCTGCCCCACAGGTGGATCCCACCCCATCACGCTCATTATAAAAGGAGGGGGTTCACTGAGGGTGGGGGAGGGTTCCTTTTTCTGGGTCTCCTCCTCCTTGGCCTTCTGCTGCTCCCAAGGACCAGGCTGAGAATAAGCTTGTTGTACACTTTTTCTTGGTATTTGTATCAGTTTTGTTATTTCATTAAATCTTTTTCTACTTCAGCCCATGGGGCTTCTCCCTTTTTCCCTGATTCCCCTTCTCAGGTGGGGAGGGGGCATTGGGTGGCAGAACAACTGCTGCAGTTTAGCCCCAGGAACAGGCTGAACGTAGATATCGTGGTACCAGCCTGGGCATGGGGGCAAGGTTGGGCAGGGCATCTCCTCCCCAGGTGGGAGAACTTTTCCAGTAACCAGCTTGCAAAGTTCAAGGCTCCTAGGTAGAGCTCATGCCACAGGCTGCCAGCAGAAGCTCAGATGTCACCAACCTAACTCTGCCAAACCAGGAGAGTCCTTTTGCATAGATTTTCTCAACTGAGAGTCCCACAGATGAGCCCCCCCCTCAGGCTGAAAGCAAACAGCAGTGAGGACACCCTTTATGGATGTGAACGCTGGCATCTCCAATGCTGGCAGGAGGGTGGGACATGGGGACAATTGCACTTGTGTTTTAGGGGCAGTGGATCATCCTTGCAGAGATGACAGAGTTTCAAACTTCAAGCTTCCTAAAGCAACGTTTGAAGCCATAGGAGTCTAGCTGATCCTGGTGGAGAATTCCTGTGCTTGAATCAACGACTCGAACAAAGAGACAGGGCCTGTCTCAAGGAGAAACAGACTGAGGTACTGAATCAGTAAAGCTGACTCATAAAATGAGGGTTTTTTCAGCTGGTTATATTTGTCCATTCATTTCTATAATGAACTGTGGCTAGATGTACCTGGCCTATACCACACAGCCAGTGAATGTGGAAGAAATGGTAGAAAAAAGTGCTCCACGCATCGCTGCAGAGCTGGAGGAGTCACTTGAGAAGGTCCTGACCAGCGAAAGCTGGCTGAGGGGGCTGGGCCTATGGGGTGGAGGCTGAGCAGTGAGATTTCCACAGTAAAGGTCAGAGATGAGCAATAACAGGATATCACCGAGCAAGCGGGTGTGGTGGAAGGCAAACTGAAGACTCTGCTTCAGATGCTCTGGGTAACCTGGGTTCAAACGTTGCAATGCATGGTGCTAATGGATGGCTCTTTTTGGAGCATGAGGTTATGCTTCTGCTCTTGCTCTGTCATGAAATTACTAAGTGGCAGTCAGAAAGCCAATTGTTTTGTAGGTAAGCCAACAAAATCTTTGGGGTTTGGAGTGCAGTGTTAGTGCTGGAGTACAAATGTTTCTTATTCCCATTCCTCCCTACGGATCAGGTTTTTTCAGATAGAGAAAAGAAGCAGAAAAGATCCACAGAGAAGCTGTTAAAGACACAACATAAACAACGTAAGACATTGAACTGATAGTAGCAGCATAAAAACATGTTTGCCTTGAGTCACAAGGACTTCATCAGGAGAGCACACAATATCCAATACTGTCTCAAACACTAAGTTCTGTGGCAAACACACCTCTCCACTGCAGAACAGTGGTGATGTGCTGGGTGAATGTACAAAGATTTGGTAAAAGTCTCTTGACAAGTTTTAAGGAGCTTTTAATAAATTAGTTGAGTAGAAAATTCCTGATGAATAGTTTCCCAAGTCTCTCAGTGATGCTTAAGGTAGCAAAAGCTGGGGGCAGTAGGTTGAAAAAGAGAAAAAAAAAAACAAACCTCCAAATGCCTTTTCTAGAAGCATGTGTCAGCCTTTCTTAGAAGCCCATCTATATTGCATAGCTGATGTTTCCTGCAACCTTATATGTTGCTGGACCCAGGTTACACAGCATTATGTAAAGTGGTTTGCTCCATTTCAATCCTGATAAGAAAATTCTTGGAATTTGCTTAAAAAAGAGTAACTATTGTGCTGATTTGTTTCATTTTGCTGCTATGAAGCAGAGTCCTGAGGACAGCCAACATGATGGGAGAGAGAATGGCTAGTGAGAGACCCTTCCTATGTGTTTTCTCATTCCTAAGGGTAAATGAATAAAGTTTTGGAAAACGTTTGGAGCATTTTTTCCTACTCATGCTAGTGGCCAGCATTAAAGACCAGTGTTTTAAATTGTGTATGTAACCCTGCCTGGGGTGGCAGGGAAAGACGAGGAACATGTGAAGTAGGTCCGGAAATGACATCCGAAGTAGCTGAGTCCTGTTTCCTGACACCATGGGAAACCACATAGTGTAATTCCTTTCATACATTGATCAATCTCTTTTTGAAATGAGGTAGAAAGTTTTCTTCTGCTGCTGCTCTTGAAAGCTCCTCCAAAACTTCCTTCCTCTGATGGTTTGAAACATTCTTCTGATTTCCTGCATACATTTCTCTAAGGGTGGCTTACATGTATCACTGTATGCAAACATTGTCTTTAGCTTAAATAGCTCTTCTCTTTCCTGTGTTTTCAGAAAGGAAAGTCATATACCTGCTGAGATTTTTTTTTTTCTCCTAGGCTAAGAAAACTAAATAAGCCACTTTCTGTTGGCTTTTTTGTGTGAGATCACTTGTTCTGTTTGTTTTCATTTTCTCTGATGGAGCTAATCCAGTTCAACTTTGGGAAATTATCACTCTTATAATGGTTCCAAATTTTAAGACCTGCTTCTTTTTGGTAATTACTCATTTTTTCATGTACACCTTCACTGAAGTATTTTTGTGCAGCTCTTCCAGTCAGAGTTCATCAGCACTGGACTTGAGTGACCGGAGCCACGTGCAGTATGCAGGAGGACCTCTTAACAGTGCCTGCTATGGAAGCTGTTATCACTCATTTGACACCAATGACCTACCAGTTTAGGATAAAAATTCTCCAAATGCATGGCCTTAGACTGTGCACTGAATTGTTATGTACTGGTGTTTGCCGAATTTTGGGGTAGAGTTTAACTGTTCCTATCGGTTTCAGTGCACTGAGCTTCATCAAGTTTGCTTTTGCTGTGGATGAAACCACTTTCACACCTATGGAGTCCTTCCCATTTGCCATACTGTCTTTCCACTGCCATGTTCAGCCTTTTCCAGGCTGCAGACAGCTGCAAAAAAAAAGTATACAGGTTTTCGACCGTGTCTAAGAAGTGCCTAATCTCTGTCTCATGTTCTCCCTTTCTACAACAACATCTGCTACTTGTTTCAATTTTCTTTCATGCTTTAACTCAGCTCAGCTTGGAGAAAAAATTTCCCTTTAATCTCTAAAGGTTTTGGACTCCAAAATATAGCTGTCTCTGCTGATTAGTTTATTTTCATGATCCTAGTAACTTACTCTGAATTGATTATTCATCCAGGGAGGTATGAATGAATTTGGAGACAGTAAATGAAGAAAGGGTGGGAGCAATACAAGCTGGCCCTACATCAGCCTCACCCCCCCGTTGGCTGTGGGTAACTTTAATACAGAGATGCTTGACTGTGCTTCCCATGAATCAACTGCGAGTCTGTAATGCTGAAAACAGTTTTGCCCCTAGTGAACACTCTCATGGTAAAAACAAACTAAATTAAAATTTTCTCTGAGATATTTTTTTTCCTGTCTTCAGCAGCAAAACAAAACCTAGAGGCCTCTCCCTGAAGTGATGGAAGCTGCTGGTTAAAGCTGAGAGGAGCCCAGCTACCTGTCCTTCGTGGTGAGCTAGACTGATAATTAGTCAGGTAACAATTCCACTGTTGAAAGATCTGTGGGGCTGGGATCAAACCAACTCAGCGCTGCAGGCAACTGTCATGAGATAAAAAGATAAGATGAAAGAGTTTGTGTTTGCATAGCACTTGGAATGCACAGAGCCCGACAGAGACGTACAATATTATTACTAAATGCACGAGCACTCTGTCATGAGGAAATTTCCTGCAAAAGCAACTGAATGGCTAATGTCCAGGGACCCAGATGAGTCATGAAAACACTTCATGTCAGTAAAGCAGTGCCTTTTTCTGGCTGTGTCCTGCTCTCCCCTAACAATGTCCCCTGGGCAAGGGTTATTGCTGCATGCAGTGGCCATAGACACAGCAAGGAGGACAAATACAGGAGCTCACCTGTGCTAGGTGAAGCCCAGAGGAGCAGATCCCTGGGTTTCCACCACAGCAGGGAACGGCTGGTACTGGGTTTTGGTATTTCTGGCAGTGCCAGGCAGGAGCTCTGGCTTGAGGGCTGCCCAGTGGAGAGGGGGCTGTGCAGTCCATGGGGTAAGGGTGATGCTGGGCCCCTGGGACTCTTGGTATTCAGCCACACCACAAAGGGAGACATGTCTGTCCACTGAAACATTTCAGAGCCCTTTGGCAGCTAACTTCTCGTGCCTCCTGCCCCTCACACTTTGCTCTGGGTGGCAATGTGGGGTGGGTGCTGGAGCAGACCCACGGCCCCAGTGTGACAACTTGCTTGGGAGCTGGACACCGTCAGAGCCCCATCCATGGGCGGCTCGGTGTGCCACCCAGGCACTCTGCTGCTGAGTCTCTGTGTGTAGAAACTTTCCCAGGATCATCTGAGCAGCTTTTCTCACCCCCTCAAGCACAAAGCTTGTAAATGGGAACGGTGCCACTAAGGCAAACTCCTGTGGGCAGAAAGCAACAGATGCGCTCGAGTGACTTGTACCACCACGATTGTTCTGACAGAGTCATCACAGAGTCTCTACCAGGGCACTGCTAGCTTAGCTCATGCTTCAGACATGTACCAGCAAAAGCAAAAGGATTACCTGTGGGTGATGTGGGGATCAATCACACACCCAAGGCACAATCCAGGGTTCAGCCTTGCTCAGGTTATTGTACGTTGTACTTCGATCGCTCGCTTTCTTTCGCATCATGACTTTCTGCCATGGAAAGTTCTCACTGGAAGAGTTGATATCCCATGCTTCTCCCCCCAGATACAGGAATTAAAAGGAAGGCTGGCTGGCAGCTACTGTGAAGTCACCAGCGTGGGTTTTTAATACCAGGCAGGGCCCTTTGTAACCCTTTGGTAACCCATACTGCCGCAGTGCTGCAAAGAGCCCGACTGCACGTGAGCACGGGGCTAATTGAGAACACAGGCCTAAAACCAGAGGTGTCTGGGAAGTGATGATTTTCCCACAGAAACATCAGGTTTTCATTAAAAAACCCTGAAAACATGGAAATTTTAAGTATAATGCAGAAAGGTTTTGAGTTACCAAGTTTTTATGTTCTTTCTTACCAACACTGAAGATTTTTTTTAAAACTACTTTTGACCCAAAAAAATTGGTTTCCCAAAGAAAAATATAGCTACTGACAAAATAATTAAAACATCATTAAAAGATTAGATGTTACTTGCAGTTTTTTTCCTGCTTATCTGCACTCCTGCTTCTTTCATTTTTCTGTTTTCTCATGTGCAGACCATGGTACCTGCTGGTTAACCTGCTTGTTACCTATGTGGTAACAAGTCCTACTAAAGGAAACTAGCACTTCCATCTTCCTTCTTCACTCAGTTCTTCCCCCATTGTTTTTTCTTTTTGTTCATATTTGTAAGTGTTCTTTTTTTTCTCTTTGTCTTTCCTTATCATATTCCTCCTCTGCCTTTTTTGTCCAAGCACTTGGATGTCTCTAATAATCTTTGTTCCTTCCTGGTTCCATCTTTTATTTTTTCTGGCATCTTTAATATCTGTGCTTTCATTTCCTTGTCTTCTCCTTAGATATTACTGTCTGTTGGCAATCTTCCCCATCTGTGTCTCTGAATAGTACATATTCCATAGGGCTTTAAAAAGGCAAACAATGCAAGAGCTCAAAAAGTGAATATTATTCTATCCATTTTATGCGTGGAAAAAATACAAACAGAAATACTGACTAGTTTGACCAAAGCCACAAAGCAATTCTTTGTTAGAGCTGATGTGCCCTACAGCTCATCCCGTGGTCAATTAGACTGTTTTGCTACTTCTACTGCCATGGTACTCTATGACTTTCTGGAAGCACTTTGATGCTGGACTTCAGCAAGCTTCAATCCTACTTTACTCTTCATCTTCCATCACTTGGAACTCACCTCAGAAACTCTTCTTCACGTCTAGATCACCTGGCAGCAGCAGAAGCAGCTTGCCTGAGGACTGCTGGGTAAGAACCACAGCCTTCAGCATCTTAGGTTGCTACTTGTGGCCATACAATGAGAAGCACAGAAAAAAACAGTTGTGAAGATCCAGGAATCTTCTTTCCATCCTCTCTCCTTGGAGACATGGAAGGATACATGTTCGAGTGAACAGAGTCTGAGGAGCTGAAGCCAAGCCATCATACCTGCAGAAAGCTTCATGTACAGCAGGATGAGGTGTGCTGCTAGGAGAATAAACAGTCTGCCCCGAAGAGGAGAACCAAGAGTGGGTTAACAGGCACACAGCGTTTTCACTTGGGTTGCTTAGGCTTAGGCTTCACTAGTTTTGGATTCCCTAACCTGGGTATTTCTCATGTGAGTTTGAGTTTCAGAATGAAAGTTTGCATAACAATAACAGGCCCTGCAAGAACAGAGAAGGAAATTGCCCCTGCTTCAGGCTGTGAAGGGTTAGTTTAGGGTTAGTTTAGAAGACTGAAAATTACTTACATGTGCGTGATGTGTGTGAGTGGAGAACTTTTTTATCTTAAAACCAAAATATGTATCTGGGTCCAGTCTGTCAGGCCTGTGAGCACAACATATCTTGGAAGTTTTTTCTCTTGGATGCTGCAGATGAGAGAAATCTGATAAACTTTGGAATGCATTTCCAAGTCAAACTTCCTAACTTTGAGGGGCCATGGGGATTCTATTTTGTGTTAGGGCCATGTGTTAAATATAGATCTTCTATTTCTAGCACAAGTTCTCTTCTCACCACTCCAAATGAGTTCAGTATAGTTTCAAGGAAAAGAGATTGGCTAAGCACAGCTCAGATCAAACCTAGCATGGGTTTTGTGCTTTTCCTCATCCTTTCTGGGAGGCTCAGACATCTCCAGAGGAGAGGGGTAGGAGACAGCTGCCTTCCTCAGGCAATTGAATCCTTCCCTTGCTTGGCCTCAGCAATCTCTTCGACGCAGCCCTCATGCAGGCTGTGCTTGGAGAGCAGAGGAGAACATCTACAGTGTGCTGGGTCTCCTTGGGGTGAGCACGGTGCTCGTGCCACAGATCACACAGCAGACCTCAGAAACAGTGACTCCCGTGTGGGTTACCTTGACACGCTGGCACCCATCCTGTGCCACCCACCCTCCCAGGGCTGCAGTGCTGTCAGCTCTTGCACGCTAAGCGTGCTTGGGCTTGAGTGGGCAACCAGCAGAGAGAGCTCGGTGCTGGAGGAAGCAGGGCTAGTGATAGTGACTCAGTGGGTGCTGTTCTGCCCTCTGAGTCACCAGGCACCAGGCACCCCACGCAGTGCTGAGGGGGGCTGTGCTGCTAAAGCTGATGAATTCTGGACGTGAGAAACCCAGCTCCTAACCACTTATGGCTTTTGAAATGTCTGTGGCCCTTTCTCAGCAGCAGTAGCGTTTACCCAGTATCTTGATCACATTCCAGCATGGAAAATGTATTTCATGCACCTACAGCTCCCTCTGTTACTCCAGTGAAACACTTGAATCTTCACTTCTGCAGCATGATGCTTTAGTAAGGAAATGCTGTATTTCATATTGCCTTTTGGCTTTAATACTGGCAAAAAAGGCTTGCACACACATGACAAAACTCTTTTTTGTATGCCATTTCTTATACATACCAAGGGATGCCCTGGATGTCCTGCCCATCCCTGCACAATACTGCCACAGAAGTTAATCAGAGATCTGCAGAGGTGAAAAGAACATCACACTCCTCAAAGCCTGGTTTATCTCAGGGCCAATAATGCCAGGGGGTGACTCCTGACTTCATCATGCAGTGTCCTTTTTCCCCCATCAGTTCACAGTGAAGTGCAAGTATTAGTGCCATGGAGGCAACAGCCTTCCCAACAGACAGCTGCTCATGAGGCAGCGTGCCTGCTCTCAACAGGTCTAGATTCTCCTCCCCATCCTGTTGCCATTAACATCTACAGCAAAAGTGATCAACTCTGAAAGGTTTGTGCTTGAGCCCACTCTGTGCTTGCTGTGCTCACCTGTGGGGGCTGACACACTCCACTGTTCGCCTCCCAGTGATGGAGGAAGAGGCCTTGTGTGCCACCACTGAAACACACGTGCTGCCCGCTGCTGGCGTTGTTTGGGGTGTGATGACAGCTCTTTAGAGGTGTCAGAGAAAAACAAATGAATGAAGAAGCCGTTCCTGGTGGCCTCTGCCAGCTGTTGACAATACCAAATAATTTGCTTTGCCTGAACCAGACCTGATGCCTCTTGTGTATGATGTGGTGCGTAGGTGTCGTGTCAATCAGTACAAATTAAAAGTTGCTGAAGGGCAGGAACAGCAGCTGTGAGATTTCTAACTGCTTTTCGTTCACAGGGAAATGGTATCAGACTCTGCTCAGTGGTTTGTGTGATTTACTGTCCCATTTATCTCACACACTTCAGCAAGGACTTTCACAGGCAGGTTGATTTTAGACCCCAGCTTTTAAAGGTGTAAGACAAACAGTTCATTCATGAAAAGCTTGCTTATGAAACCTTGTTTTGCATCTAAGCAAGTGTCCTGACTTGTAAAAACTACTAAGCAGTTTGCTCGGTGGGAACGTTTTTATTGTTCAATCCAGGTCAATCTCCCTGATCATGAGATTTTTGCTTTGAAATCACAACTTCATAATTCTGGAGTTCACAGGCATCAGGACAAGAGACTAATGGGTAAATGACTTCAATCCCCTTGTGTCACAGGCAACTGCATATTTTATAACAACAGCAAGCTCTTTATAATAATATAACTCTTTGTAAGAATATCAAGCTCATCTTAAGAGTAGGTAGAGTTTTTACACTTGTGACTCTGTTCAAAAGTCTGTGCCAGAGCCTCATGGCTTTGATGATTCTGCATTTTTTCTGATATGCTTTAATCAGGTTCTCCATGCACCAGAGGTCTAGACGCCCACTACTGTAACAGGGAGAATCAGATGTTCAGGTAAAGTATTTTTCTGACAGTACCAAGAAATGGTTGCTATCATGGATGACAGCCTCATCACAGACAGAAGTGCCAGTTGCATGGAGACCCTTGTGGTTATATTCTGAGAGTAGCTCTAGCTCCCTGCTCTGGCCAGAAACTCCCTTCTTCTTCTTCTTCTTCTTCACTCCAGATCCTTCCCCCAGACCACAAGCACCATGAGACTTGCAACAAAATACTGGGAAATGACAAACCCAGAGCTGGAGGTGGCCAGCATTTTTGGAAGTCAAAGCCAGTGTTTCAGTACTTCTGTGTCTATTATTAGCCCTGTGCAGTTAGGAAGTAACTTCCACAGTTGGAGTACCATTGTCAGGGCCTGGGTTTAGCAGCTTCTTCTGTCTGTATGACCCCTTCATATGCAGGAAGCAGTGCACATCAGCCAGGGGATGCCCCAGGTCCCTCCACATCAAGGGGTCTTAGCAAACACCTCCAGTGCTAAGCCAGCAGGGAGAGAGAATACATCAGCAAAACCCTTGTCCATGAAAACAAGGCATTCCTAAGATAAAAGAGTTTCTTTTCTGTTTGAAACCTCTTTACCATGAGGTCTGGTTCAATTGTTTCTGTTGAAATTGTTCTTCAGCAGGAAGAGGAGTTTCAGAGTGGATCTCACAGAAGAATGGATTTAGTGAGAAATGTCTTCATCCTACAGAATATTCAGACTTTTCACTGAAAAACAGAAATGTCTCTGACAAATGATAAATGCTGTGGAATGTGTTGTTCTAATGCAACACACAAAGTTCTGCCACAGAGTGGTGGGGGGTGCTACCAAAAGCTGCCTGTGTTGCTTTGGTCTTACAATACCTTCTCTGACACCTTCCTGTGTCACTAGTCTAGTGGTGATCCACAACCAGTAGGGGAGAACGGGCACACAGGCACCCAGCATTACACTGTCATAATGTGGCATATCTACCTCATTTCATATTTCATTTATTGGGCAATGTAGCTGAGGTTTTGGCTTTCAGTCAAAAATAAGGATTTTCCCAAGAGGATAAATTGGATGAGGAATTAAAGACTCCACAAAACCCCTCCCAAGCACCATTTTCCACTATTCATATTTTAAAGAATTAAACGCGGTTTTAGTGCAAGGAATAACTGTATGCTAGCCCTAGGGTTATGAACTGGATAAGCTATTAGGAATTTTCCATTTCCAACTGATTGCGATCTCACATCAGTATAACTCTGCTCACTTTAATGGAATTACTTCAGAATTACTCTGATGTGAAAGCAGAATGAGGTCCTGGGATTCTATAACTATTCATACTAAGCTGTTTGCATATGCCTCTGAGAGGAGCAGCTTTTAAGAAAATATAGTGGAATTTAGAGCTCATTTTTCATCTGTTCAGTTAATCAGTTTACACTGGTCTACTGATCATTTCTGCTGCTTTGCATGTGATTGTCCTTATAAGTAAGGTCAGCTTCATAGGGAAAGAAAATATCCTTTGTAAATCCAGCTAGTATCATTAGAAGAAAACAGGCAAGTTGGGCACCTATAAAGTTTTTTTCCTAATCTTTTTAAAGACAAAGCTTTACCTGGAATTAAATATTTGCTGTTCTATGTTATAATTTCTAAGAAAAGGTGGGTTGTAGTTATAAGACCCTAAGCTGGATCTTGATTGTTTCTGCTTTGGTCAGTGCTTACCTGGCTGGCATGACAATTCTGCCTTGAAGGTCTGTAGAAACATCTCCAGGTCCTCACTTACAATACTGGGCTAAATACAGAAGCCTGTGCTTAGCTTTAAGCATCATGAATAGTATCACTGAGTGCTTGCCTGCTCTGAGGCACTGTGGTTTGGTTGTGCACTCTCTTCTTCTAGTACAGATGCCCTGAAAGTGTCAAGAGGAACAGAAGAGCAGAGTTAATTTCTGTTCTAAAAAAAGTGTTTCAGGGTCTTCTCTAGCCAAGTTCTGAATATCCCAGTGTTCACATATAATATACCTGTAGGTGCAGGACAAGTTATCTATAATGGAACAAGAAAGAGATGAGCTTGAAGGATGGAATCAGATGTGGTTCAGGGTTAGAATCAGATTTCAAATGGACTTAAGCTTCAGGGACTTTGTACTGTTGCCTTGGCCTTTTTCTCTTGGGGACTCTTAAAATGTCTTTAAATGGAGAGGAACAGTTTACCCAGTCTAGTTCAATAGGGCTGAATCCAGCAGTTATCAATATCCCCAGAGGAAAAGAAGTAGCTTCTGCAGCCTCTTGATTAACTGAGCATAAAATGAGCCACCCTCCCCTTTCTGTTTTAATTAGATATGAATGAACCAGTTCAAACCACATAAAAATTGACTTCTGACTCCTCTGCGTGTACATTAACCACTAGGTCATGGTTTTATTTTTTTTCCCTGAGAAAACCAATTTTCCCAGAACGGAATGGCATTTAGAAGTACTCCCACCGTACTTTTCTCCATCCCAGCCCTTTCTTATGCACGGCTGTCCAAGTGGCAGAAGGACCAGTGGGCCATGACACCAGTGAGTGGTTGGCAAGTGCAGGCAGCTGCAGATGCTGAGGTGGTCATCTGCTGCCCTACAGCTGCAAAGGGAAGGAGGGCAGGCTCACACATGCGGGTTGCTTGCCAGCCTGGAGGCAGTGCAGAGTGGTTTTTGGGGGGTGTGGGGGATGAAGGGCCACAGGGCAGGCAGGGGGTGTCTTACTGGGGGCACCGCTGCTCTCTGCTGGGTCCAGAACTGGCACCTCTGCTGTTTGCTGAGCTCTGCCAGGGTCTCTGCAAGCCCAGCATCGCCTCTGTGTGCCTCTAGTCCCAGGGGAGAGGGAGGGGGAGAGCAGGGGAAGCATGGCTTCTGCAGGGTTGGAAGCACTTACTGAGAGGGTGGAGGGCAAGCTTCCATTGCAGCAGCTGTAACCACCTGTGTCCTGGCTGCTACCCCAGCACACCCTCGGGGATGGCAACGGAGCTTTGCTTCTTCCTTGTTGAATAAAGAATGTGTGCATGTGTGTATGTGCTGCAGAGGAACAGTTGCACTGCAACTTTATCCATCCCTCAGTAACTTGTTCCTCTATTTGTATCTTAGAAATCTGTCTCAGATGAACTCTGATTTCATTCCTCTGAACACTTTCATTTATTTGTCATAAGTGCCTGAAGCCAACATTCCTACTGATGCTCTTGGAGAAGTTGGGATATGCGCTTGATAAGAGGAGATGCATCCTGCATTTGGGAGACACGCAGGCTGGAACTACATCCTACAACACCTCACCTCACAGGGGGAATAATGAGGTAAGAAGAGAAAGCAAATGATGTGGCAAACACCTTGAGAAAGATCTGAAGACAAGTTTCCATAGAACCATCTTTCATGCCGTTTGAAGCAGAAAATGTATGTAAATCTCTGATCCCTGCATCACCAGGGTATTGCCTGCACAAGAAAAATGCTGTTTGGAACTGCACAGGGAGAGTGAAGGGAATACTCTTCACCCTGGACAAGGGCAGTTGTGTCGGGGTGAAAGTTCTTTCCAATTCTGGTAGAAATCTTCCTGTGGAGAAGGGCATCTATTGAGATATTAGGCATCTTTGTAGAGCTTCAACCAGGCTTGACAGCAGTGCAGATTGAGTGGTCTTTAAAAAAAGAAAATAATTACACCTGTACCCAGAGAGGTAAAGAGCAGTCTGATGAAGGAACAGATGTCATATAAATGGTGGGACACCAGTAACAAGTTTGGCTCTGTCACAGCCCAAGGCCCTAATGTCAAGTTCGTAGGAAGACCCCTTTAGACCTCCATATGGAATGACCAGTCCTTTAGGCAGAGAGACCAAGGGCCAGCAGCTAATTCTGGGAAGCTGATGAAGATCCTGTTAAGGGTAAGCTGATCATGAGATCCTCTTATTAAACAGCACACCTTGCAAAGGGCTGCAAGTGGCTTTGCCTTGGTGCCTGTAGAGTGACTGTGACAGTGGAGGGGATGAGGACAGGTGTCAAGAGTGCTTGGCATGCAAAAGTTCCTCCCTGGTGGTCCTGCTCTCAGTGGGCAGGCTCATTCAGTCACTCAGTGGCCAGGTCACAACTTCTGTGCAGATCGTTACTCGCTCCCTTCTGTGGACAAATAGAAGATGCTCTGTGTCAGTCACTCACCATGCTGGGATAGGAGCATGCCAACTCTACAAGGGTCCAGATGGGGTGTGCCAGAGACCTGTGGGGAGATGGGAGACTTTCTGCTGCAGGAAAAGTAGGGAAAGGGAAAAGGGTCAGAGACCTGGTTCCCATGGGCTATACAGACTTTCCCACAGGCTACCTGAAGTACCAGGGCTGCCAGCTGGCCAGCACTGCACTAAGGGCTTGACCCCCTGCCCTCCAGTACTCAGGCATGCAATCCCTTTGCAGGTCATAAAACAAGCCAGGGTGCCTGCCACGCGTTCACATATGGAGAGGGAGAACTGACCTCTGCGAGTTGCCTGAAGGAAATGGTGCAGGCTGCTCTTTTCTGAAGATCCCTGGAGTTTTGACCTTCATTGTAAAAAGGCCAGGATGCTGCAGAGCTCTAGCACACTCTTTCTGTCTTGCTGCTTCTTCCAGTGAGAACATCTACCCATAAAAAGAGCCCCTCTGCATTTTTGCTAGCTATATATGGGCTTATTTCTCCTTTGACAAATCCCAAAGAAAGTCTCACCCAACTGAGAGCTTTCAAGGTGTACAAAGCTCTCATTATGAAAGTACAATTTTAAAATCCTCAGCCTGTCTGCACAAAGATGCAGGAGAGGCAGAGCCTTGGACTGGAGCATAAACAATGGTGCAACTTTATCCATCCCACAGTAACTTGTTCCTATATTTGTACCTTAGAAGTCTGTCTCAGATGAACTCTGATTTCATTCCTCCGAACATTTTCATTTATTTGTGATAAGTGATACCATAAACAATGTGAAAACTAACTTCAGCCTAGGTGGGCAGTCAGATGCCTACAGGGAACTGAAAATTGTTGTGCAAGGAGCAGTACTTAGAGCACACCGGAGCCTGGTAGGGGTCAGAGATGGACTGCCGTTAAAATCGGTTGCATCTGTATCTGTAAAGAGTTGTGCATGGGGATAAGCATTGCTACAAAACCATGCTGGTGCCTTTCACAGTGCAGAATGGAGAGACTTGGACAACTTCAGCTACTGAAACTTCTTCAAGTAATTGCTAGCTGAAACGAGTAAGAAGATCAAAATGTTGGCAGATCACACAACTGCCCAGTGGTGGGGATGGACAGAGAGTACAGTGGGGACTGGAGATACGGTTAGTTGAAAAGAAGCTTCTCATACATCTGGAAGAAAATATTCAGAAATCCAGCTACTCAGCAGGAGGGTGGAATCTGGAGAGCAATCACTGCTGAGGGACTCCAGGGTGATAAGGGCAAATAGACATGGCTGTGGTACAGCAGAGGGAAATAAATGCAGTGTGGGGCTTCACATGAAGAAGCAAGTGAGGAAGTGAGGAGGAGACGAACAGATCTGTGAAAGACACCACACTGTAGCAGTGTTTGGGAGTAGCCATGGGTTCCTTATTTAGCCAGACTCAAGCATATCATAAACTTGAACACTTCAGACTTCAGGGGACTTGAGGCACATATGAGCAGAAGAGTATTTTGAAGACATTTAGGCACATGTAGGTATCTGGAATACCTTTAAAGATCTACCCTGGGAGTTGCACTGCTGATGGGCAATGGGTCTATATCCCTTCTTTACAATAAATACCATCAGGACTCCAGCAGTGACAAGAAGACAGAACAATCTGGAGTGCTGCTGTCTGACACCAGCTCAGGAGAAGGAAGAGGAAACACAACGAGCCAAGTTCTGATTTCAGTTTTCACAGTCTTTGCACCAGAATGATTTTCCAGAAATCCTGGAAAGGCAGTGCTCTGCTCATGAGAAATGTGGCTCTTTCATAGCCCATGGTATGGGAAGCAGCTTGTGTGTCAGTGGCAGCCTTCAAAGGAGTCTGAAACTCTGCCCTAGTATTACACCACAGCATTCCCAATACCAATGTGAGATACTGTGCCTCTCAGCTCACCCAAAGGGAAAATAAGGTATGGGAAGGTTAAGTGACTTGTTTTATGTTGCACAAGCCTGGGGCCCTGCCAGGAATGGAAATGCCACTCAGACCCTTTATCCTTAACAGTACCCAGCCAAGGGAACCTCTACTAGGATCTCCCAGGATTTCCTCCTACGGCAAAGGCTTTCAGTTCCAGTAAGGCAGGGAGGCTGGGGAGGAATGCCATGCATTATTCACATGTTTTTGAGCAGTGTGGAATGCAAAGGCTGAGATGCAGGAGGCAGCACTGCCTGGCTAGGAGAGCGCCCGAGCACTTCAGGTGGCTGGCTGGCAGGGGTCCCCAGGGCAAGCCAAGGGTGACTCAACAACACCAGGGGGTCTCAGCAAAGCTCTGCTGTGCCTCCTGCCTTTCAACCAGCCCGTCTGGCTGGTGGACAGCACCACTGCACCCCGAGGTCACCTCTGGGAAGCTGCGTTTCTGAGCAAAGTGGGGGTGCTGTTGCTTGAAAGCCAAACCTCCCCAAATACATGGCAGGAAACCTGAAACCCTGGTCAGCAAACCATTTAATTTGGTGCTTAAGCCAAGCCCTACATAAACACATGTAAACTACAGTTTGGGGCTCAGCCACACTAGAGGCATAGGGGCAGAAAAGTCTAATTAAGGTGTTTAATTAAGATGGTGCTTGATGGGCATCAGAGAAGGAATTTTAGGACGTGTTTGCCTGGGATTGCAATGAGTGAACTTAAGTGTCCAAGGGATCTCTACTTGTCATAAGTAATCTGTGGGTCCTACAGCAGTCACTTAATCCTTGTAGGTGTCAGTTAACTACAAAATGTGAAAAATGTTCATCCTTCAGGTGCTGGTATATATAATAAAACAGCTCCTTGAATAGAAGATGCCATAAAGACACATCTTCTGCCTACTACTAGTGTAAGTAATAAGTGTATATTCCTTCTTAGTGGTGAATCATGAGTAATTGCTTGGTGGGTAAAAAAAAGAAAAAGAAAAAACAACTCATTCTGCTGCTACATTTGAATTAATGTTAAAGAACAACTGCCTGAATAAAGTGCTCAAAGTCTGAAAACCCAAGTCCAGATTTTTAGCAGCAGTGATGCTTGATTCCTACTGAAACTGATGGCATTAAGTACCTTTGCAAATATGTCCCGACAGTTTTTCTGAATGCCTGGAATATCTGTGGGCAGACAGACACACGTGGCTCAGTAAGACACATTCTTCTGTTATCCTGAATCCTGCAGGTAAGGATCTCAAAAAATGCTCAATATTGTCTTAACTCTGATCTTTCTTCTGCCAGTGTCGATACAAGTCCAGTGGGAGCTGCACTAGAATTGCACTAGTGGTATCAGTTGAACTTAGATTCCTAAGTAGTTTTTTTTAAAATTGGGCAAAAAATTGTGGGTTCTTACTGCATGTGTGCTTCCATAACTCCAGAGGCTTCTCTAGGTGTCTTTGAAATTGGTTAACACTGGAGAAAACAAAATATGGTCTCTGGAATGCTCATTGAAAGCAAACACTTCCAGAGTGACACAGCTCCCCCGAATGCATTACTTTTTCCCCCCATAAATATTGTAAAAACTTACCAGTACTTACATAGTGTTACCACCATCATTGCAAGAAATCTAGAAGTTTAAAATCTAGGAGTCAATTTGGTTTCTGATAACTAGATCACATGCACATTCTGAAGGCATTTCATCTCTTTTTCTCTACTTTAGCGTGTCTACTTACTAGATATTTACCAGAGATTGGGACAGTCATTCAAGATCTTTTTCAGCATCTACAACTACTGCTCAGGTGGTTGGAGGATAAAAATAACATGTATAAATAAGATAAATTACCTTAAGTATTATTTTGACAGTGTTTTTAATCAGATGCAGCGACTGAATGTTTCTAGCTGATTATTATTTCATTTGCATTGTGGAAGGACTGGAGAGCCATCTCAGAACATGATTTTGCTGAATGAGGCACTGTATAAAGACAATACAAAATAATTCCTGCTCTGAAAGACCAGTAATCTGGACTGTCTTTTATAGCTTATTGCTTCCCACCATTTCCTTGTTCATCTTGTGTCTGCTGTTACACATGCTACCTCCTGCTAGTTTTCTGAAGCTTGAGTTTTTTCTTCTTCCTCTCCATTTGTTTATTTCTTTTCCTAGTAAATTAACATCTTGTTTATTCTCATTCTTTCACATTCAACTCACCTTAATATAGCCATCTCTTCCTCTTGAAGGAGTCCTACTTTCCCTTATTCCTCTGCTGCTGCTCTTCACCCTTGCTTCATTTAAGGGACATTTTCAACAGGCTTGAATAAGCAGTTTCCTTATGCCAGTTTACTTCCTCTGTGTCTGGTCACTTGTTCTTCTCTTTGATCTCGATGGCATTTTACTGTCTCCCACTTTCATCATACAAAACCTGGCAGCTGCATAACATTGCCCCCCAACACAAGGACATGGAGCTGTTGGAGTGGGTTCAGAGGAGGCCACGAAGATGATCCAAGGGCTGGAGCACCTCTGCTGTGGGGACAGGCTGAGGGAGTTGGGGTTGTTCAGCCTGGAGAAAAGAAGGCTCTGGGGAGACCTTAGAGCCCCTCCAGTACCTGAAGGGGCCTGCAAGAAAGCTGGGGAGGGACTTTTTACAAGGGCATGGAGTGATAGGATGAGGGGTAACAATTTTAAACTGAAAGAGGGTGGATTTAGATTAGACATTAGGAGGAAATTCTTTTCTGTGAGGGTGGCAATCTGAAACAGATTGCCCAGGGAAGTTATAGATGGAAGTGTTATGGATGGAAGTGTTCCAGGCCAGGTTGGATGGGGCTTTGAGCACCCTGGTCTGGTGGGAGGTGTCCCTGCCCATGGCAGGGGGGTTGGAACAAGATGATCTTTAAGGTCCCTTCCAACCCAAACCATTCTGTGATTCTATGGTTGTGCAGACACTAAATGAAACATCATAGTGACTGCATAAGGTAGATCAATATTATGCTTATTACACAGATAAGTAAACATAAGTGAAAATGTAACAAAGGGCAAGGTCACAGGAGCCAGTGTATGAGTTCATATTAATCCAAAAATCCTTTGTTCTCAACTCTCTGATACATGACCTACATGTCATGCTAATGCAGTGCTGTTCTCCAATGGCCAGGATGGCTTCTCAGCAGAGCTGCCAGCCCTCAGCAGAGGAAAACTGCTTGCAGTGATCCTAATGTCAGTGAAGTCAGGTCTATCCTGGATGTCTCCTGTCTGTGCTCAGCATTAGACTTCAGTAGACTCATGACCTGCCTTCATTTCCAAAGACAGAGCAGTTTTGCTGCTGATTGCCATGTGGTTGAATGAAGTTTTGTTTCTGTGTAGAGTTATCCTCATCACTGTAAATAATCTTACAGAGCCAAGGAGGCCCACAGCGACGTGCTCTGCGGGGTGTTTGAACAGTAAGCAGGAATCTAGAGGGAATCCTGCAAACCCACAGAACTGTTGCCAACTGCACACATGGGCTGCAGTTTAGTACAAGCCACTCCCTGGGCTGCCACGGCCAGAGGGAACATTGAGGGAACAATTCCATTGACTGCTCCTCCCCCCTAATCTTGGTTTCCTTTCCAAAAAGATCATTTGGAGTTGAAGTAGGTAGTTTCACAGGCATTCATGATGAGGTTGTGGGGCACTGAGGTGAGATCCTGGGGTCTCCCCAGTGTTCCCCCATGGCAAGAAAGCTTTCCATTGGAAGAACCAAGGATATTTTCCTTCATGGAGAGAGTCTTATAGTGAAAGAGACAAATCATTGCAGTGCATCCAGGAATCTGGTTCTCCTTGGAGCAGGTTGCATAGGTACCTGTGAGAGAGGGAGAGAGGTGAAAGGTGGAAACATTGGAAAGATGTGACAATAGCCCTCTGTTTGGGATGAAAAGATAAGAAGGCAACAAAAAGGCAACTGAAGCCAGTGGGAGCATTTCATTGCTGCCTTTAGGGAATGTAAAGCTCTGATGCATTCTCTTCATTAGCTTAGTTACAGTAGCATGTACGTTATATGTCACACTCGCACATACAGCTAGATATTGTCCTGACAGGAACGTGCCCCAAAAGTCTAGATGTGTTTCTCAGTCTCCTTTTGAGTGATGATAAGGAAGCCCAGCCCTTTCCTGCAGAGAGAAATGCCTCATTTCAATTTTGATTGTGCCCATAAAGCATTGCTATGCTCCTGCCTCATGCCTTGGCCTGCCAGGAACCCAGGGCAGAGCAGCAGGGCAGAAGTCAGTACCAACACCTGGACTTGGCTTTGGGCTCCATAACTCACTTCTTGAGGTCAATTCACTTCTTTGCTTCTTTTTCTCCATGGCTTAAAGAGGAGTAATTTTTTGCAATGGGCTACAGAGGTCATGGTCTTTCCTGTATTTTTCTCAGCCATTTCTAACCATCCAAATTACTGTTGCAGCTTAGAGCTCACAGACAAGACACTGTTATTATTGCCAGCCAGGATAAACAAAAATAAGAAAAAAAGAAAATAAAGAGTATAACTTTTACTTTTATAGAGTATCAGGGCAAACATTGGTTTCAAAAACTGGGACAGTGTTTAGTTAAGAAGGAGCACATGGACACGAGCGTGCTGCCTACTCACTGTCAAAATAGGTGTTAAACAAAGGTTTCCTCACTAATATTTTCCCTCTGACTAGAAAATAAGTAAAGCATAATAACCATGTAATAACCCCCAGTTATCACAGCTGTACACTGTGTAAAAGATTTGCAGCTGGAAAATTAATTTCATTTTTCCTCCGTTCAGCAACCAAAATATTTTTTCTCAGATTTTTTTCTGTCCCAGTTAAAAATGTTTTGAGTTATTTTTCTATAAACCTGAGAAAGGTCTCACCCAGTGCTGTTCACTGCTATCCTACATAACAGGTCAGGTGTAACCTTTTTTATTAGTGTTGTGGTTCTGAAAGTGACTTCATAAAAAAGCAGCCAAAGTTCTTGGAGATATTATCAAAGTTTGGGGAAAAAGGAAAGCATTTGGCTCGCTTCATGGTCAGTGACAATCACCAACCCCCAGACAAGCACAGCTTCAAAAAATGTGTCAAGAACTCGCTTTATATTTTAAACAGACCATGAAAGATGTTCAAATTCTTCATCTGGAAGAGAAAAATAGGAGGGAGGGAGATGGAGGGAGGGAGAGATTTCCTTCCAGGCGGCAGTGAGAGATCACTTCACGCTTTCCTTCGGCGGGTTACAGGGGCAATTGTAAAGCCAGCCCATGTGAACAGATGGAGGCACAGGATCTCAGCTTTCCCCAGGAGCGGGTTAGGGGGCTGGTGCCTGGCATGGTGGGGCTAGGCAGGGCCAGCAGCAGGGGCTCTCTGCCCTGACAGCCAGGCGTCCCCAGGGGCTGCAGCAGCCCTCGGGGAGCACCTCGGCAGGTTCTCAGCAGCCCGGCTCCAGCTAAGCCTCAGACTTGTACAGGCACTTCACATCGAAGAGCATGTCTAATCCAATCAGTGGCAGATTGGAAGCTATCTGTGTACCTCCCATATAGCATATTCTTGTTGGCTTGAAAGCAATCTTCTCCTCCTCAGCCTTCCCCCTTGTCCTCCTATCAGCCTGTGCAGGCAGTGGTGCCCCCCCTTGGGCACACGGAGCTAATCCTATTTACTGAGCCCATCAATTTAACGGCTTTAACTATTCGCATCGTGAGATGGATGCAGCTGAAACATCAGCGGCGTTGCTGGGCCAGCAGAGAGGGGCGAGAGCGGTGTGGTGAGCAGTGGGTGGCAGCCTTCCCATGCTGCCAAAAGCAGAAAGAAAGTCACTCAAATTGCTGAGGGCTGAGGCACGTCTCACGCACCCAGACACACACACAGGGCAGACTACACACGTGCACCTCACTGACACGCGTGCACACACCAGCAGCGACACTTTGGCACACCACAGCCCCTGTTTCTGCCAGCTAGCCATCTCTCTGGCTGTACCCTCAGGTTTTGACACACTCTTCCCCTTGCCACACATGGGCCAAGCCCATGTGAAGCCCCCACATGCCCACAGTGGGGGCCCACGCTGTCCCATCCTGCTCACTGTGTCGCTGCTGGTGTGGCTGTGGGGACATGGGCCGGTGGGACTTAGCCCCTGCCTGTGTTAGTGCAGACATATGGTCTCACACATGCCCATCCCCTCCTCTTGCTTAAGCTGGAAGGTGTGCACGGAGGGTCTGAAGCAAGAACAAATGCAGAGGGTGCCAAACACCCCCCAACGTGTGCCCCCTGCTCGTGCCCAGACACACAGCCCCTTGCAGAGCAGTCCAACCTGACCCCTTTACACTTAACTCTGTTCTCAGCTGTTCACAAATTCCTGACCAGAAATTTCTCCCTTTCTCTGGTTTATCTGTCCGGAGGGTCCCTCAGCACCCTCCAGCCACCCCTCCTGTGCTCTGGCTATGGGTTACAGCACTCCTCAGGAGTCAAGAGGACAATCAGGAACACATTAAGTGCTCCCAGCCTCTTGCCACTGCTCTGAATGAGCCTGGACTTCAGAAAGAACTAGCATCCACCTCTGAAAACCCAGTGGAGGCTGTGGGGAGGTTTAGTGTGCCTCTCCTTCAGCACTTGTGCCTTTACCAATCACTTTACTCCCCAGAGTGGAACAGCCCTTGGCTTGTGGTGTAGCTCACCTGCACGAGTCACACCTGAATTCCTCTCCTACCCACTGCAGGTTAAATAGAACTGGGGTGGCTGTTGCCTCCCAGGGTATTGCACTCTTTGATGTGCAAAGGACATATATCTGTCTGACATTTCCACCTGGCACATTTTTTACATTTAATCTGCTCTTTTCTTTTCTGTCTGGCTCTTAAACTCTTAGAAATGTTGGTTGGTTTTTTTTTCTGCCTGCAGCTTGTGCTAGTGGAGATCATGCATGCTAATAAAAATCTCAAGAGGCTTCTAGTGCAAGCAGGTGGCAAGCTTGGGGACTGTCTTTGATGACCCAGAACTGGGCTCTGCCCCTAAACCAGGCAGACATATTTCCATCACTCTGAGCCGACACTTAAGGTTGAAATAGAGTAAAAGGAGGATGTGTACTGGATACCTCCTTCACTCGTTCCCATTCTCAACACCTAAAGGAACTTCTCTAAAGACATCACAGTGTTTTGTTCTAGTGGACAAGACCATTTTTCCCCAGGCTGAGAGCACTTTGGGCAAAACCCATGCAGTGACTTTACAATTTGAGAGGGGTATTCAAGGCTTGTTCCAACAGCATCACAGAGCACATCAGGTGAAGCGAAGGTCCTTTATTCATCTGATTAGTGATGGGAGGTTATGGCAAAGGAGAGCACTCAGAGTGTGCACTTCCCAGCTGCTGGCATGCTGCAAGCCCGACACGCCCCAAGGAATCCAGAAAAAATTCTTGAAGCATGAGATTTGTTTCTCCCCTAACAACACTGCCTCCCCTTCTCCTCCAGGGGCCAGGACAGGCAAGCAAGATCCAAGAGGCTCTGAAATCTTTGGCATTCCTTCTGTGGACTTCACGGGGCTTTGGATCAGGCCCTCAGTGTTCAAAAACAGCAAACTTGTAAAACTGCTTGGAGAATGGGAAAGCTGAAAGTTCCCACGTGCTGTTTAGGGCTACATCTTGGTCTCCCCATTGGACTTATCAGCAATAGGTCATGAGCATGTATTGACAGACACAACAGACACTATCTTTTTTTGCAGTAGACCTGTGTTTAGCCCAATATCCTGGAGTCTGTTTTGTTTTGTTTTTTAATCTTATCCTCCCATTTAATTTCTTGTCATTAATTGCTCATAGCTCTTGTCATTAATAGCTCTTGTCATTAATTGTTCTAGCTTGGTACTGTAGGACCAAGTATTGTCTTGTCTGCAAAGCATAGGGATGTTTTTGGTAGAGAACAACAGAAAATTTGGCAAGTGCAGCTTCAATTAATTGTGTCAGCCATGGCAATATTCAACAGTCAGAGAGTAATTCACTGGGAAAAGAATGAGAACTGCTGCACACCAGAGGCCCAGGTCTAAGGTGAGGAGGCAGATGATCCAGGGGAGAGTGAGCTATAAAGAGCAGCTGAACAGGAGAGGACAGCCTGGGCTATGTGGAGAGTGGAAGGAGGATTTGGGACTCGGGGTATTCAGAATGAAGGTGATAGCAAGAACATAGTGTTCACAGCTGAGGCAGAATAACTTTTAGTTAGGAAGCCAGTAAAAGTGGTGGTCCTTCCCTTCTTTCTCGTGGTGCTGGTTGCCTGTTCCCGTGCTGTAGCTCTGCGAGATCTCAAGCTGAGACAAGTTCAGCAGAATGGAGGAACTAACCTGGCTGGAAACAAACCATTTACCACTCCAGGCTTATCTGTCAATGGATCAGGCCCCAAACGTGACTCCCTTGCAGCTCTTCAAGCAAGGATGCTGGCACAGGGGGGAGACTGTCATCAGCCAGAGAGATGGGGGCGCCCACATTTCACACACTCCCTCTCTGAAAGCATCAGGCTACAACAGCTAACGGGTGAGAGGGGGCTGGCACCCCCCCCTGGTGCTTGTGCTTGAAGAGACTGTGTGAAGAAGCACAAAACACTTCAAAGGCTGAACAGGCCTGGGCAAAACTGAGCAGTTATTTAACTACCACAAGCCATTGCTCTTGAGATGCTGTGGGCTGCACAAGTCATTGCAGAGCCTGCAAGGAGCCCATGTGGGCAGCTGGGTCAGAAGGAGCTGCAAAAGGTGGTCCATGGCACACAGCCTCCTAATTTCTGCTCTGAGCATCGACAGCCTGCACCCCTTAGCAGTTTCCCACCAGGGAGCAGCATCAGTGCAAGCACACGTCTTTCTAACTGGATATAATTAAACTGGTCAAAAAAAAAGAGAAAGCAGAAAAAGAATTAAAAAAAGAAAGAACTATGGTCAGACCAGCTTTAGATGGAAGCTGTGATAGAGCTCTATCCCGGGAGGCAAGGCTAGCAGAACAGACAGACAGACAGATTAGAGATGAGAGAGATTTCATCCAAAAGGGGGAACTCCTCGGGACGTGCCTTTCCAAGCAGAGGTGACGTGGCTTTACCGAACGGACACCGCAGGGGGGGAGCCAAATCCTCACCCGGGGTGAGGTGGGAAAGCCCTCCTGCAGCGGGGTGAGGGCTCATCGCGGCTGACCCGCCGTGCTGGTGGCAGCAGCCGGCCCTTCCACGTGGCTTCTGCACGCCGCCGCCGCCTGAGTGCCTGCCCACCCCCACGGGGCAGAGGTCGAGAAGCCACGCACCTTTGAGGCACAGGATGGTTTCGTAGGAAGTTCAACCCCAAGACATCTTCCCTAAGCGGCTTTCAGTCGCCCTGCCCCGGTCAGCTGCCTTTTGCTGGCAGCGCTCGCTCTCCCCGGGCCAGGCTCTGCCACACTGCTGAATCACCCTCCCTTGTCCTCAGGACGCTGTTTTTCCCTCAAGAGCTTTGCTGTGGAGAGGTAAGGGCCACATGTCCCACACCGCCCTGCCGCCCATCGGCTGCTGCAGCCTGGCTCAGCGCCTCGCCGCGCGTCAAGCGGAGCTGATCTGCTCCTCACTCCCACTCCTCCCAGCGCCGGGCTCTGCCCTGAGTTCAGCTGGAGCTGGCTCACACACACACCACTGGACTGCCCTTGCCTGCAAACAGGAACCGGGGTGACCCTGGCTGTCCACGGGAGGGGACAGACAGCCCGCAAGCCCCCGACGGCTGCGGCGGTTCTGCCTGCCGCTGTGCGCCAGCACGAGCTAGCAAATTCCAAGAAGATGCAGTCATCAGCAGCTCTGTGAAGACAGGAAAGTGGTTACAAATGCTCTCTGCCTCAAAGAGAGAGAGAAGAAACCGCAGTCTGGCTGCAGCCTCACCTCATGCTTTCTGATAATCTGCTGTTCAGCAACATTCGCTACGGCACCCATGGCTAGGTGGAGGTGAAAACACACCCCGACGGATGGAAAGGGACTGGTTTACCTCCAGCCAGCTCAAACACAGCCTAATCTCAGCATGCACACAGCAGCCCTCATACAAATGGGAACAGAGACAGAGGTTTCTTCCTCAGAGCTATATGGTGTGCTCTGGGAGAGAAAAAATTGCTAGGGCACATGGAGTGACTGCAGGACTCTCTCGCCCCAGTGTGGGCTCTAGGGTTTTGCACACTGAAGTCCTCAGTGACTCAGATGCAGCATCTTCTTTATACACTGGTGCTACTCAGCAGGCAAACACATCTCATCATCATCAGGTTTTCCCCAGTCTTCTGCCAAAATTGTCTCCATTTGATATTGTGCTGCATTTGCATTTGCTTTCCTGAAAAGGGGGGAGTAAGTATTCCATCCCTACCATGACAGTAAGTGGCAGAATTAACAAACTTGAAAGTTTTCTGAAATATTTAATGAGCAGTTCAGGGGCTGGATTCTCCCACCAGCCCAATGTTCCTGCATTGTCCAGTTGAAAAGGAGTGGGCTGGGTGGGGTGGTGTTGCAGAGAGAAAATATTATTGATGCCTCCCTAGCCAGTTTGTACCAGTCCTTCATGAGCTGTTTTATCAGCTGAAGTTATGTGTTCCCATCACATCTCCACACCTCCCTGGCGAGCCCCTTGTTTCAGGAGCTGTAGGGAAGGGCACATCCCTGAACTCCTCTCACACCACTCCATCCCTGCAAAGCTTCCGTCCCAGTCTGAAAAGGCCACAACAAAATACAGAATCTGGCCTCCATTATCAATACCTGAGATTTCCTATTCTCGTTATCAAAAGTTTTTACTGAAGCCTGGAATTTGCCACAGTGGGTGTCCTTTCAAAACCTGCCAAGTTTGCTTTAGAAAAAACAGATAACATTACCTTGGTATTTGCGGTATTCCTTGTGCTGTTCTCCCCACTTCAGTGGAAGACTGCTGAGGATGTTTAGGGAAAGGCTAAGATAAATGTACTTCAGTATCAAAATAAATAATAGAGGCTAATGTGCAGCTTGTATTATTCATGTTCATACTGGATTCCTGTTTGGGTTTTGAAGAGAGCTGCCACAGAGCTTTTCGGCTGTTGCTCCCAAGTCCAGAAGGATCAAGGGAGCTCTGTTGTGAATAATGTCTGGTCTTGTCCATGGGGCACACATGGCTTTGGGCACAGTAAAATTACGGCAGGCATAATCTGAAGCCTGTGCTGGTAAGAGCTGGTCCACTTCCCACCACTCCTTGTGTTGGTCTCCAAGTGCCCTGGGACCACTGCATCTCCTCCGAGAGATGTGCACAATGGGATTGCCATTGTTCTTGGCGTGGGCCTGGGAATGGGCAGAGTGGCTACATCTGGAGAGCAGTCAACAAACTGTGGCCCCTGTCTGGGGCTGCCCTGCACAGCTGGAGGAGGCGGGTCTGGTGAGTTTCTGCCACATGAGAGCACTCATTTCAGAAGATAGACACCAACGTTCTTGATCAAGTCCATATGAAGGGTCTTGGGCTGTCTCTGCATCCAGGCATTGGTCTTGTAGGGACACTTCATGCAGAAACCCACAGAGAAATGAGGACTCCCTGGAATTCGAAGTAGAAGTGAGGGCATATTCACGTATGAATTCATGTGCATATGCAGATAAAAAAGGTTCCCCATGTAAAGTCTCTCTTTCAAGATGGAAGCATGTTGCTAGCACTCAGCAAATAATAACTAATAGTAAGAGTACAAGAATTCTTCCACAGAATAATTCATCAGCCACAAAAATTACCATAACTATTCACCAGCCTCTGGTCTGGCAGGGCAAAAGCCAGAAGCTGAACATGCTGCCTAAGGGGAAAAGAGGCTCCAGGGCAGCCCGTTAGTGATCCGGAGGGATCGTGGTTTTCCTGCTGGAACTGTGTGCAAAGCAAGGAGCGAAGCTCAGAGTCAGCCCACGGATTATTCAGGACTCAGGTTTGAAAAGACCAGATACTGAATCCTTGACGTGTAGTTCCTCACAGCAGATGGTTCTTGCTTCCCCTGCTGCATCAGGAGATGGTAAGAATAATAAACCATTCCAGCATAAACCACCCGGGGTGTTACAGTCTAGGAGAACAAGACTAAGGCAAATGGTTGCTGATTGAAGCCAAAACTTGGTGGAACAGGTCACCATTTCACAGCTGAGCGAACAGACAGGACAAAATGCTATTGGTCCTTCAGGACATAAAGCATAAACTGCTCTATGGCCTAGTCCTGTAACTCCTGCAGGGTACCATTTGGAGCCCCAAATATCCTGCTCCTATTAAAAGGGCCTCTGAGAAGCACCTGATGTGAGGCACTTGCCATACAACCTGGAGCAAAACAAAGAAGAACCACAGAATTCTGAAAGCACTGGTGCAAAACACAGCCCTGCAAAGCAGGCTGGCATTTGATCTCTTTCTAAGAAGACATTATCTCAGAAACATCTCAGGGCGTAAGGCACGACGCTGATAGCTCGCTACTCGTGCAGTGCCTGAAAGACCGAGCTGCTGAAGACTTCATCACAGACATTATCTTTGAGACATGCTGTTTTCCTTTGTTGCCAAATCTAAGTATTTGGGTTGAGTTTCAGCGTGGCAGCTGTTGCTGCTGCAATGTTATCTGTGGTTCTGCAGAGACAGCAGGAGACAGCAGTGTCCTCGGTGGTGCCTCCGCTCCGCAGGACGAAATACTGCCTGGTTTCTGCTCTCACTTAGGCAGGAATAGCTCCACTGACTTCGATGCAATTAGCACTGTCAGCTCCAAACCCTGTCTGTAAGCCTTGCTGAGTATGTCTTCAGAGCACAGCACCACTGCTACTGCTGCTGACATCACAGTGACGACCTGTGTTTGTGTTTTCCTTTGTTATAGTGGATCCTGAAACCTACCCGAGGCAAGTTTTGACATGGGAAACCCTGGTGTATCCTAAGGAATCCCACACACTTTTAGCTGGTAGAGAAATGGCTTCAAAAATCCTTTTGTTCTTTCCCCATGATTGTCAGGAAAATCCCAGAGTCTCCCACAGTACCACTGAACATGGACACTTGTTCTCCTCCAGAGCTGTACAAAACTTCGCTTCAGAGCGTGTTCCTTTGGAAATATCTGGTGGTAACCTCTCACAACGGCAGCTGGCTGTGGTTTTCCACCCTAAGCCTACTGACACAGCATGCAGAAACCATTCCTGAGCTTGCAGGGCTGAAGTGTGTTATTTCTGCTGAGACTGAGCACAAGAGGCCCTACAGCCAAAGCCCTGGAGATGCGTGCCGCAGTCCTTGGCACTCTGGGTGTGAACCTCTTCCCTGGTGAGGCTGATAAGTAGGGTTCTGACATAACAGATCTTGTAGGGTTCTACCTCTAAATAAACCCAAGAGAAACAGGTACAGAACCAGGTTACTGAACTGGCATGGCCACGTGCCTGGAAGGGAGGGAGGGACAGATCCTGATTGTCCGAGCAGTGGAGAAGGGGTAAAGGGAGGGCGAAGGATCTCATCTGTTTCTAGATGAGGCAGATGAAGTGCTGGGGTCTGAACCCCAAGCCCTGAATTAAGGTTGACATATGGGTGGTCCCCATGGTCCTTTAAGAGGAGGGGATGAGTTTGCCTTTTGGCTTTCCTCCAAGGTGCTGCTGGCCTTGCAGGGAAAGCCCTTGGGTGAACAAGCCCCAGGTGCCCCCATTGGGTCAATGAGTGCCAGGTGTCTGCTGTGGGGATAAAAGCTGGGCCCACTTGCAGGAAGAGTTGGAGAGTCTGTCTGTGAAGTGGACGCATTTCACAGAGTTTCCTGTTTGGGAAGGACCTCCTGACTCCTCATGCAACCGGATCCCAGTCAGGTCTGGCACATACAAACGTGGGCTTTGTGGGGAGGCAACATGGGGTTACCTCTATCGTATGTGATCACCCTATTGACTTGGTTGTCTCCCATTTTCTCTGTGGGTTACCTTGTGTCTCTGTTTGTTCCATCTATTACGGGTCATGCTGTGTCATTCCTGGGGTCACTGGGGTTGATATCTATTATTTGTGATCTGACTTGTTTGTACCCCCAGCGATCCCCTGTATACTGAGTCCTTTACGTGCGATAGAATCTACTCACTGGATTGTGTTTCTGCTGCTGGCTGTCCCCTTTGTACTGGGCCTACTAATTGGCAAAACAGGCAAACTATCTGCTTTCCTGCCTAGCAGATGACTTTTCCCATTTGTTTACTGCTGGACCACAGATAATCACAGTGTAAACAATGTTTTTAGTACAGCTTTTGTCAGTGTTTTCTGTAGGATGCAGAGTCTCCTTGTGAAAACAGCCTCTGCCACGCCAGGCGCTGAAGGAGACACATGTCCAGAGCTAGTGCCTGTTCCCAGGTTTTCAGACTAAATAAAACCAGACCAAAGGTGGGGGGAAAGCAGGAGCCCGGGTGAGGGACTGTGAGTTGCCACAGGAATTCCATGGCCAAGGTGGAACTGAGTCCAAACACCTTATACCCTGCTCGTAACAATCAGCACGGGGCTGCTTCCCAGAGCCCCTCGCACTGATCAGGAGGTTATGATTTCCCTGCCTGTTGCTGTAACACACAAACTGGTTTGTAAGACATACGAAAATTACTACTTCATTAATGCTATGACCCAATTTCTATTTCGTAGCCACCTGGTCTCTTTGGCACACTCAGGATGACCAGCACAGGTCCCTGATAACCCAAGGAGAACCACACATGCCTGTTCTGTCTCACTTCTAAAGTCCTGGATGTGTTTATCCTTAACCATAATTCTTTCCCCAGCCTTGTTCCTGCCCTGAGCCCTGACCTCATTCTAGGCTGTCAGAATAAAAGCTTAGAAACAAATATGCAGTCAGTTGTTTTTTTTTTTTTTAATAATACAGCTTGGTAGTCTTAAAAATGGAACACAGATCTTCTAATTACCTCAGATTGCTGTGATTGCCTATCTGCTTTGTGTATTTTTACACTAAAGCCTATACAGCCATTTTCATTTAAGGGGAAAGAGGAGGCTATCTTCCATTTACAGAGCGAACATGGTAAAAGCACAGGTAGGCTGATACTTATGCATAGCCTTCAGTAATAGGGCTACCAACTTTGAGAGAATGTTAAAATATTAACATGCTGGTTATTGTTATCCTTCATTGCAATGGCTGCATGGCAAGTTCCCCGCTGGTGGTACAACCCCTGCACTAATTACTACACAGTTATGGTTGTGCTAGGTGTCACACGAGTCCTGGGCAAGAGGAGAGGACCTGGCCCTATCTGTAAGCAGTTCAAAAACGCTCGTGGAGCAGAGGCTGAGAAGGGCTCAGAAGCAGAGGCACCCCAGCACTGTCCCCTCTGTGGTGGGAGCTGTCTGTTGGCTCCTCTTGACATGGGTGAGGAACTGACTGGATGGGCCCAACTGCAGCTGCCTGTGGCTGTGCTGCTTTTTTGCACACTTGTGCTGGGATGTGCAGCTGGAGTGAACACAGTGCTGTTACTCACACTGCACAGAAATGGACAGAAAAGTTGTGTCTGGTGGGTCTGGCAGTGAAGCTCACCCCAGCCTGTACTGCAGTCTGCTATGGTGGGCTCACGGAGTTCTGAGGGCAGCAACCTCGGAAAGGATGGCAGAATTGTTATCTGGCAGTATTTGTGCTAAAGACTTGTGAAGACTTCTGTGCCACTGGAGTGGCTTTTGCCTACAAAGCTGAAGCAGCACACAGGGTGCACTGAGGTACTGAGGAGAATCGTGAGGTCTTTGCCCGAGCGCAGCAGAGCAGGTCCCTGCCCAGGTGTCCTGCACAGTGCTGGGGCTGCGGTCTCTTGACTTTGGCTGTGTACCGTGGTCCTGCTCTAAACTGTGCCTTCTCTGGAGGCAAGAACTGACCTGACAGCCGGGCTCTACAAAGTCTGGATGGAGACTTTGTGGGGAGTAACTCGAAGAGCACTGGCTGAGTGCCTCAGCAGAGCAAAGCACGGGAGCAGGGCAGCAACTGGTTTCATCAGCAGATTGTGGAGTGTAACGAGGGGGAAGATGCCAGGTGGCTGCATCCACCACCACTGATGGCTGCAGCAGAAGGGCCGGAACAAGATGCTAGAGCAAGTTATGCTGGGGGTACAGGCCTGGGGCTGACGGTCAGCACAGCTCATTCAGCTCTTCCCAGGCTGCTCTTTTACTTTCCCTCTCAGATGGGCTTGTTTCTTCCCTTGGCTTCGTGTTTGCAAGTGGGAAGCGCATGGCTGGGGTCTGGGGGGGTTGATCTGTTGTTATTCTCAAGGTTGTGATGGGGAGGGGGGAAAATGAGTTCAAAGGCGACTCGGTTGCCATTTTCTGTGCTGTATTTATCCTGTGTCAGTCACATGCTCCATGCTTCTGCTGGCTGCCTGGGGACCAGGAAGAAACCATCTTCACAGCTGCTATGATTTATCACTTGCACTGTAATTTCACTTTTGAAGCACTGACGTTGCCCTGGCTGGAAAAAAGGAGGCTGGACAAGCGTGCTTATACTTGTAGTGGTACTGGAAAATTTCTCAAGTACCTGTGGGCAGGTGTGGCACACATACTTGGGTTAAACCAATCGCCAGATCTAGGGTCAGGAAGGAATTTTGCCCCAGGTCACATTGGCAGGTACTATTGTGTTGTTTTTGTTTTCCTTGCTTTGCAGTGTGGGTTGTGGTTGGCTTCCTAGGTTATCTGCTGCCATCTCAAGAAGTGCTAAAGACCCAGGCTTGGGCCCACAAGTGGAAAAGTAGATCCAGCCCTGCAGGTCTCAAGCCTGCCTCATATAACCATGCAGCCACTTTGTGACTGTGACTCCGGTCTCAGAAGCACACATGGTGACCTCAGGGCTGTCAGCATCCTTCAGACTGCCCTGTCATCGGGGCACCTCCACCTAATAAAATCCTCGTAAGTGTGCAGTTTGGAACCTGGCCATGCTGGTCATCTCTCTGGATCTTTCCCTGTGGCAGAGCAGGTTGGGTGGCGGAGGTTTGGAGACTGTTGTGGGTGATGGAGCATTCTGTGACATGGGGGAGGACACTCCCAGGAACTTGTCGACTGCAGGACACTTGTGACTGCGAGGCCCTGGACTCATGTGGATGATCTCACCTGAGTGCCCCAGAGCTGTTATTTGGTTTCCTGTGTTGCTGGGGTGGGGCTGAGCTGGGACTGCTCACTTTTATAGCAGGATCTTGTGGAAAATACTAGATTTACATTTGACAATCACTGCTCCTCTACCACTTATGTGGGATGACTGGAGTCACATCAGGAGCATCGTTGCATGACCCAAGAAAGCTGGAATGAGAGAGCATTACTTTGGAGAGATGGCAGTCTCATAAGCAAGCACTCTTTTCTGTTAATCAAAGCACTCCAGGCATAATTGCACCGTTAATTCGTTTCAAATATGTTGCTGCATCTGAATTTCCTAACTAACCAGTGATTAAAACAGCATGCTTGTTAGAAGTCTCTTGGGGAGTGGCTTGTGTGATGTTGGTATTAATAGGATGAAAACAATCAGAAAGTTAGGGGCATTCTTCTGAGGTATTGAAAACCCTTAATGAGGCCCTTAGTTATGCAATAATTTCTTTGCAAGCAAACACATGCCTATTATCATTATTATTGTGCCGATTGTTGATATCCCACTGACATGAACAATTTAGAGAATTCCAAGTATTATGCAGCTCTCCTGCCAGCTCAGAACAGGCTGACACAGCTATAGCTACCTATTTAAGAAGATTAGCCTGATTTTATTTGCATAAGAATTTAAAGCGACAAAACCACTTACCACACCCAGGAAACGATCATTAAAAATGAATTACTGCACATTCTTTTATTAGCTGTGTGGTTAACTTCTGAATGTTACAGTAAACGCCAAATCCAGAGGGAGATGCTCTGGAATATTTTCCCCGAGGTTTTCTAGGTTCTTGGGCGTGCAGAAAAAACATCTCATTATCCATTCTGGCAACAAGGGATGATCTTGGGTATGACATACAGAGAGTCTTAGAATGGCCTTGGTTGGAAAAGACCTCTAAGATCACCCAGTCCAATTGTTAAACCCAGCACTGCCCAGTCCCCACTGCCCCATGTCCCTCAGCACCACATCTCCACGGCTCTGAAATCCCTCCAGGGATGGGGACTGCCCCCCTGCCCTGGGCAGCCCGGGCCATGAATAAGTGGCATTCCCTAGCTGGGATGACAAGAAAATCTTTGCACGCCTTGTGCTGCTTATCTACAGCTCCAGCAGCTTTGCATGTCTGGGCTGTCTGTGTGTAACGCCAGCCAGCACTCCGAGCCACCAGAGGAAAGCGGTCACAGACCAACAGCCTTCACTGCCCGGTGAGGCTGCTCCAGCCCCGGGGGCAGCGGGGGAGCCCTTCGGGGCACGGGAGCCACCGGTGCTGGGGGCTGAGAGACCACGGGAACCTCGTCCCTCCAAGCAACCCCAGCTGCAGGCTGCGCCCCTCGCTGTCGTTTGTCCGAACCGGAGCAGCAGCCGGGGCTGGACCGAGCGGCACCCGGCACGGCGGGGTCTCGTCCGGCTGAGACCCCCAGGGGCAGAGGTCACCCCGCAGCTCACAGCCCGCTCCTACGGACCGTGCCGTCCCCGCGGCCCCGCTCCGGATCCGCTCCGGCCCCGCTCCGGATCCGCTCCGGATTCCCTCTGGCCCCGCTCCGGATCCGCTCCGAACCCGCTCCGAACCCGCTCCGAACCCGCTCCGGCCCCGCTCCGACCCCGCTCCGGCCCCGCTCCGACCCCGCTCCGGATCCGCTCCGGCCCCGCTCCGGCCCCGCTCCGGCCCCGCTCCGAACCCGCTCCGGCGGGGCCCGCCCGCCCTCTGCCGGCACGGGCCGGGTGCTGCTGCGCACCGCTACGAGCGGTAACGGTGTTACCGCAACACAGGAACGGAACCATTGCTCCCTCCCCCCTCCCGAAATAATAATAATTTGAGCTGTTCCATGTCTGTTGAAATGAGTGGAAATAGTTTCATTGGGAGACCTTTACAATTTTAAAAGCCTCTTCAGTAATAACCACAGAGTCGGAAGGGACCTCCAGGGATCACCCAGCCCAGCCCCCCTGCTGACAGCAGGATCCCCTGGAGCACATCACCCAGGGCTGCATCCAGGTGAGTCTGGAACACCTCCAGAGGAGGAGACTCCCCCCTCTCTGGGCAGCCTGTGCCAGTGCTGTCACCCTCACCCTTTGGAAAATATTTTTGGGGACAAGAGATTTCCCCCGCCAGCCACAGGGGCGGCAGCAGCAGCGTTCCAGCCCCGCTCCCAGCAGTGAGCAGGGAGCAGAACGCGAGGTGTCACCAAGGGACACGGTGGGGAGAGCACCTTTCCCCAGTGACTGCCTGGCACTGCCATCGCTGCGCCAGAGCCCGAGGCTGGAGTGACATTGCACCTGATGACAGTGACAGCCCTGTCTGGCCATGCTGCTTCAATGCATCTGTGTGGTGAAGCCTTGGGAGCTTCCAGCCTTCCCCAGGCAGGCACTGCGTACCAAACCTGCTGGCTGGAAGCAGCGTGCCGGCTGATCACACCTCGGGAGCCAGGGGAGAGGTGCCCTGGGACACAATCCGACACAAAGGAGGCAATGGGTGCCTGAGGGTCCCAGCTCTGTCAGGTGCTTAGGCAGGCCTGGGCCTGTGAGTCCCTCCCAAGGTGACGTAGGAGTGGCTGTGTCACCTCTCTGCCTTGCCTTCTCCCAGAGCTGGGGATTCAGATTTTCAGGGGAGCAGAGCGCCAGCAACTGTCTGAATTCTCCAGAAACACATGTCTGAACAGCCACAGAAAGTAAAACCGTACCATTGTACAGGGAGAGCTTCCACCTCGAGCCCAGCAATCGGCAGGTTCACGCAAGGAGCATTTGTATTTCTGTTCCCACGTCTACACCTCTTACACGTGGCTAGATGTTTGCTTCCCAGGCTGCCAAGCCTATCAGTTCTATGGACCCTAAATTCCCTGCAGAAGACTTCTTTGTCATCTCGTGCCTCAGTCTGTGTAAGGAGAACGGGCAGACCCTGCAGAGCAGGAGGAAGAGTGACTCTGGAGGACCTGGAGGTACTGCAAGTGGGAATGCCCTTCTTGTCAGGGATGCCGGTGTGGGGTCCAGCTAAGGAGGGATGCACTTGTGCTCTCACAAGCCAGGACAGACACTCAGGAATTCAGGGCTCTATGCATTTCTTGCCAGAACATCCTGCCATGAATTTAGGGAAGTCATTTAACATGAAATCTTGTTCTCACAGTAGCTGATGGGAGTCATGCCATGGAATTCAGTCCTTCAATAAACAAAAATGAAGAATGTCCCGTTTGACATCAGAGAGGAAGTGCTCTGGGGACAGGCAAGACCGACTCTTGCTTTGATGGCTGGTGGCCCTTCAGTCCATCAGTTACACATGGAACAAGGAATAAGAGCTATATGAGAGAGAGAGTTTAAGTCTCTGATTTAGGGAAAAGAAAAAGAATTTACCCTTTCAAAGACCTCCAGCTCGGGGTTTTCACAGACCATGAGGCAGAAGAGAGAAACAGAAGTGCAGAGCCAGGCAAACCAGGGGGCCAGATTGGTGGCAGATAGGGCAGAGTGATTTAATGCTGCAAGGAGGTCAAAACAGAAACTCTAGCATCAAAGCAAGGCGGAGTGCTGCGAAAGCCCAGTGCTCACAGGCAGCACTTACCAGATGTATCATATAAACTTAACCCTGCTGTCATTACTCCGATTGGAAGGAAAGGAGGTGAAGGCCACGACCTGTAAAGCAGAGGTCAGATGTTACAGACCATCAGACAAAGGAAGTGACAATGGGAAAAGGTTCTTCTCTGAAGCATTACCAGATGGTAGCTAATCTCAGTCAGGGGAGAAGGCACGGCCACCAAATCTACACGGGCTCCCTGAACCTGACACTTGGGCGTTATCAAGGGAAAAGACTGTTCCTCCAACTGTTACAGGACACACTACGCAGTGCAAGCCATGCAGTTAATCACAGTGCCGTGCTGATTTGGGACAGAATTTGCCAAGATGAGACAAATAACACATATTTGCTTATTAATGGCTTCTGCATAAAAGCTGGAATCTGAAATAGCCTGAACATTTCTGCCTTAATGGAAATTCTTCCTCCTGATCCCGCTGCTGATTTGTGGAAATGACTTTGTTTTCTGATTTCGAGGAAAACAGTCAGGCAGAACAAGGGTTGGTATGAACTGGCAGAGCTCTGGGGTCTGTCCCAGTGACTTCTTTTACAGTAGCAGTGGTGGAAATTCTGCTTTCCTTGCATACAGCTGCAAATGTGTTCACAGATGTACTGAGAAACCTCTGCTAGCTGAATTTAGGTAGGACTCCACATATTTCCACATCTGCAGCAGGGCTGAGGAGCACACAAATGGGCACACAGGTGGAGGAGAGCTCAGCAGTCCTAGAGTGGCATCTGCTCGAGGTAGTAAGGCACAGACCCGAGAATGGAAACCTCAGTGCTTCTTGTGGTGTTCATCACTACATGGCTTGCATTTAATCGTGTCTGAGGAGCTTATGTTTTCACCATGTTTCTGTTTTCCTGCCTGGGAGAGAAGGAACAGACCCGCTGCTGTTGGAAGCAGCTGCCTCAAGAGCCGCGAGCAGAATGCAGAGCTGGGGTGCTGCGGTGCCCGGCGAGAGCAGCGTGTGACACTGTCACCAGGTTCGGGTCATTCCCAGCCATTTCTTCTACAGGAACAGTGGGCTCACTGGGAGTCCAAGCTAAGTGCTTTTACTGCCTAACTTTTGGAAACCTCAGTGGTGTGATTTGAGTTCCTCAGTCTGGCGTAACGCTCAAAAGGTTTAAAAAACCCCCCAAAACAGCCCATGGAAAACAATGGCAGTTAAACACCTTAATGAAATGTGGTGTGTGTTAAGTGGGTTCTTTCATTGCTGTGCCAGCCAGATCTCCTCAGCATCACACCTGCGAGCAGTGTCACACACCTACCTGCATGCCTTCTTCCACAGCCACGAGAAGCAGTGAAGACATCATCTCTTACAGGTTTGCTGCTCATTGCCTTGACACCCGAAACTGTTCTGATCTGATCTAAGGTCCTCACTTCCACTGGTCCTCTTGGAAATAGGGCACATACATAGCAACACGCATTTCTTAAAATGATCCACTGTGCAAGTCCTGTCTGTATCTCCCAGTAACATAACTCTGTGTGCCCACCACGTGGGACACCTAGCTCTGACCTGTGCAAGTGAGAGCTGCATCACAGAGCAGGTGATGTGCAGGGACGGAGTTCAAAGCCATGAGGTAACAAACCCATCCTGAGCCCATTGTGGTACATGCCTGGGTGATGCTGCTGTGTGCTGGGAGTTGTATTCCCAGCCTGTTTTCTGGGTCCTCAGCTACACTGCAGTGAAGCAAGGTCAGGAGTACAGCAGAAAAGTGGGGTTTACCCACAATATAAGCTGCAAAACCTCTCTGAACTGGTGCTGCTTTTGCTGTTGTTACCTCCTGAGAAGTTCTGCTTCATCTTTTGAGTGCTGTAAACGCCGACATTTCAGTGTTTTTCCTGTGCTAAATGTGCACAGCTAACACAGGAAACGGAACACACATTGCTTACAAAGAACTCCACTCTGTTCAGAGTTTACCAATCTTGAAATTCCCTTCAAAAACTGGGTTCTCTTGAACCTGGGCATCTTTCTTGTTTCTTTTAGGCATCTCATTGTTATTGCATGAGATGGACTCTGCAATGCAGGCAAACCTTTTAAAGGGAATGGCCTGTTTTCCCCCCAGACTGGCAGCTATTCATTAGGAAATGGCCACAAAGTGACATTATTTTAGAACTGCAGCAGTAGAGCAGAGCTGGCTGGAACTCAAAGCTTCAGTGAAAACTTTCAGCACGATTTCAGATTTTGTTGGACATCTGAGTTGGAGGTTTTGACTAAAATGTTTCTGAAAATAGCAGAACTCTCATCCACTTGGAGAGCTGGATGTGAAACCTCAAATTTTGATGGGGAGAAAAAAGTGATGACATTTCCCTTCCAGTTTTGGATCAGCCCCAACAATACATGTTGCTTTATATAGGAACCAGACATAATAGGAATTAAACTGTACATAGATCATACACAGAAAATACAAGTGACTAATGCAAGTATCAGATGTGCACGAGGCAGAAAGTTGAAGAACAGCAGTAATGAAAATGAAATAAAGGGGGAAGGTATAGTTTCTGTGCTGTAAAACGAGACCAGAGCAGAGGTGGAGGCACAGTTGTAAGCTGGGAATGCTCTCACCCCAGCAATGGGGAGCTTGCAGTCACGGACAAGGCAAGGAGCTCAAGGCAGAGAGGCTGCACTCTCCCACAGTCCCATCAGTGTGCATGCACGGGAGCCCCCCAGTGCCCCAAACGCTGCACAGAAGGGGTTACGGAGCAGGTGGCACAGAGAGGTGAGACAACACCAGGGAAGATGCAGGAGTTAGGAACGGGGAAAGCAGGCAAAAACCAGCTTGCAGGGAGCACCACCAGGCAGGGCACGAGCAGAGAGGAGCCACCTGCTTCGGGCGAGCTGGAGAGCCTGACTGCACTGGGCAAACTGGTGGCGAATGGCAGCCGACCTGGCCTGGCCAGGAACTACAGACGTACCCATCCTCTCCTGGAGGACGCGGGGGACCAAGCGGCCACTCCTGATGTGCAGAAGCTGCCCCTCCAGAGGCCTGGCCGTGCCGCAGCCCCCAGGCAGTTACCTGCCGGGAGGTACCTTGCCCTCTCCCAGGGGGACAGGACTCCAGGGAGCTGCCAGAGGTGGCTGGCAGCCGCCGTGAGGAGCCTCGTGCTGCAGCCGACCTCGCACCGCCGTGTGTCCCCGCCAGGCCTGGGCCCCGGGAAGTGCCCATGGGGAGCAGCCGCCCCGCGCTGGCGAGGCAGGGGCTGTTCTGGGACAGACGGACCCGCGGGGACCTGCAGGCTCTGGGCTCTGCCAGAAGCTTCCTGGGTGCTGCGGTGCCGCTGCCCCTGGGTCTCGCTTCCCTGACTGCAAAATGGCAATGACAAGGATCATCCCTCCCTCTGCTCGACTGAGCCACGAGCAGTCACAGCTTGGGCTGGGTTTGGTCCCCGTGCTCGTGTGGCGGCTCCTGGGAGCACTGCTGCAGCACAGACCAGTGGGAGCCACCGCGGCCACGCGGTCCTGGCGCAGGAGGGGGACGATTGCCTTCGACAGTGTCGGTAGAATGACAGACACCAGCAGGGCTCAGGGGTTCTTACATTTATGTATCTGGGGATATACCAGTGCCTGTTCTCAGCCACTCTGTGGGACTGAAGCAGATGGGGGAGAGAGAGAGAGAGAAAAGCACTGAACTGCCATCGAAAGGAACATGCATAATTCCTAGAAATGCTTTGTGTCAACTGCAAAGATCCTACTGGCAACGCAGCTTATTCCCTGACCAATGTTTCCTTTGCAAAAGGCAGCGACTGATGGTTGTTTTTTTTTTCCCCAGTATCCAGCAGCAGTCAGTATCTGTGTTTTCTTCATCTGAAATGCCTGTAAGTTCAATCAGCTGAAATGGCTTGAATGCAGTAAGGGATGGGACAAGTTCACATGTTGCTCTAATAGGACCTTGATACAAAACGTGGCCTCACTGATCTGCCTGGAGGTTTTGTTTCAGATGTCTTCTGCTCTGTGAAGGATGAAGCAGGAAAGAAAGAAATACTTAACCCTTCTGGTATAGAACACCATGGGAAGCAGAGAAACTAAGACAACATTCCTCTAAAGTCCCATTGCAGAGTTGTGGCTAAATCTAAATAAAGTTCTTTCTCCTCCCACTGCCTTCACAAGAGTATAAAAATGGCATTTCTGAAATTTTGCTGGTGTTGGACTTGAGAAAAAACAAACAAAAACCCTGCAGAAGTTACTCACTGTTACTTAATAGAGCTTTAAATGCTGACCAGCATCTAGTGATTGTGGTTAAATCTAAGGTTTAACCTCAACCTCAGTGATTTTTTGCTTAAGCCTTGATGTGTTTATGGCGTACTGCTGACAATCCTACTTTCAACAGTAGCATCTCTGCTTCAAAGCCAGGTCTGTCTCCTCCTTTTGCTGAACTCAGCACTCCCCTGAACAAATTCTGTGGATTAAAAAAAATATATTTCTGAAAGTATTTAAATTTTTAAAAAGGAAGATATATCTCTGGGGAGCCTGGCATGCCAGGTAAGGCAGGCACATGTCTGGCTCTCAGGATGTGGTAGCTCTGCTGACTTCTGTGCACCAACCCAGCACCTGTAGTGCAGGGGCTCTGAAGGCAGCCAGGGACTGCTGCTCAATGAGTACCTGGTGTTTGATGGTGTTTGAATACAGGGAACTATTTCTCAGGCATTACTGAGATGAAGAAGAAATTCCAGGCAATTAAAAAAATCTGTACAGTTTGGTGCTGAGACTAAAAGGGTTAATGAAGGCACTTTGTGATAGGACAAGCGGAAAGTCTTTCAAACTAAAAGAATATAGATTCAGGCTAGATATAAGGAAGAAATTTTTTATGATGAGGGTGGTGAAACACTGGCCTGAGTTGCCCAGAGAGGTGGCAGATGCCCCATCCCTGGAAACATTCAAGGCCAGGCTGGATGGGGCTCTGAGCAAGCTGACTGAGTTGAAGATGTCCCTGGGGGGGTTGGACTGGGTGACTTCTAAAGGTCCTTCCAACCCAAACCATTCTGTGAGTCTCTGATTCTGTTGATGAGCTTTGTAGTAGCCACACAAGGAGCCAATATGACCTGAGTCCTGCTGTCCAGATCCTGTATAAACAGATTTTATCTGCCCCAGAGGCCACTGAGCTTAAATGGAGAAGACAGAAAAAGACTGGAATGAAAAAGAGCAGCAACAAAAGATGGAAGCATTTCCTTAAGCTTGCATGAGACTCAGGGCAGGAAACAGATACCAATCTGTGACAATATAACCAAACTCTTTTCCTGTAGACCTTGGAGCAAGATTTCAGTAAGTAAAGAACCGTGGGGACAGGGAGTCACAGTGGCAAAGGAGGGTCCTCTTTTTTTAACATTTTCAATCTAAAATATATCCTCGTACCTGGAAATGATTGCAGTCATTAGATCTGGAAATTACAAATACCAATCAGATTCACAAGCTTGTAGGGAATGTAAAAGTAGAGAAATGTGTTAAGTACCATCCATGTTTGTGTCATTTCCCTCATATTTTTAGGAAAATAACAATTATTTATTTCAAAAGCATATGTACAAGAGTATGTATAGTTCACCTGGAATTGCCAAAGCTTTGGCTCCCAAAGATTATAATATAGATATTTTAATAATTTGAAAGTTTGTTACTAGATATATTTACTCTCTGTTTGATGGTTTGTAATAAATCAAGAGTTACTCAAATCCTTATGACAGGTGGTTCATGCATTAAGCCATAAATACAAACACCTGTTATATATTGAGGACAATTTCCCATTTGAATCTCCAGATTTATCAAGGATAGGGTGATTTAGTTTTTGTGTGGATCCAAAATGAAATTATTCCCCCTCCAAAAGCAGTTTTTAAGGTGGTATGATGGAAACAGCAAAACAAAATTCACCTGATCAGGTTTTGTACTCTGAAGTGACAAAGTCATTCAACTCTAATTTAACATGTCACCTAATGAAAATGAGCAGAAACTTCCTACTGCAAATTATCACATTGTGAGTCTTTCTGATGCTCTGTAGTGACCTGAACACCAGTGACTGCCAATCCCTGCAGAGTATTGCCATTCTGAGGCATTTTCAGGAACTTCTAAAAGGAGCCATAATAGCTGTGTGGCTGAACAAGGTATATATATAAGTACTTATATCTACTTATATACAGTGTAAGTTGGGGACTGAGCTGTTGGAGAGCAGCATAGGGGAAAGGGACCTGGGGGTCCTGGTGGACAGCAGGGTGACCATGAGCCAGCAATGTGCCCTTGTGGCCAAGAAGGCCAATGGCTCCTGGGGTGTATGAGAAGGGGGTGGTTAGTAGGTCGAGAGAGGTTCTCCTCCCCCTCTACTCTGCCCTGGTGAGGCCACATCTGGAATATTGTGTGCAGTTCTGGGCCCCCCAGTTCCAGAAGGACAGGGAACTGCTTGAGAGAGTCCAGCGCAGAGCCACAGAGATGATGAAGGGAGAGAAACATCTCCCTTCTGAGGAAAGGCTGAGGGAGCTGGGTCGCTTTAGCTTGGAGAAGAGGAGACTGAGGGGTGACCTCATTAATGTCTATAAATATGTAAAGGGTGAGTGTCATGAGGATGGAGCCAGGCTCTTCTCAGTGACATCCAATGATAGGACAAGGGGCAATGGGTACAAGCTGGAACATGGGAGGTTCCACATAAATGTGAGGAGGAACTTCTTCCCAGTGAGGGTGACAGAGCACTGGCACAGGCTGCCCAGAGAGGGTGTGGAGTCTCCTTCTCTGGAGACATTCAAACCCCCTGGATGTGTTCCTGTGTGACCTGATCTGGGTATTCCTGCTCTGGCAGGGGGATTGCACTGGATGATCTTTTGAGGTCCCTTCCAATCCCTCACATTCTGTGATTCTGTGTGATATAAGATCTTGCGTTTGGAGCTGAATCTCATCTCCGATGTAAGAATGTACCCACGTTTGGAAAACTTAAAATGTGAAATGGGCAATTCACACTCAAGCTTTGCCTTCTTGCTGATTTTGTCAGTATTTTGAGTGTTGCTTTTAGAAATTTTAAAGCACCAAAAAACTTGGTAACAGTTGACAAAATTAATCATTAATAATTGGAAAGAGCTGCCAGACCTACCTGCATTCAGATTTATGTGCTGTGAATAGGTCTATTGGAGGGGACAGTGATGGCACCTGCCAGTTATCAGGAAAATGGTCTGACATTCCATTTATAGAGCTGTTTGTTCAGTGCAGTCTGAGACACTGCTCAGTGCTTCTTCCAGCCTCATCTTCAATGTACTGTGGAGCACATTGTACTGCAGAATCCGACGGCCTTGGGCAGATGGAGCGGTGATGTCATCGTGCTATTCCATTTCTACTTCCTATGAACATTTGCCTTATTCTTACATCTCAGCTCTTTCTCGACATGTTTCAGACTAGAAACATTTTCCTTTTTTTTTGGGTGCAGAGAAGAAATCACTCCTTTTTGATTTCAGACAAGATCTGGCAAGTGAGGTCTTGTTGCTAGTCAAAGAAAAAGCCTTCAAAAAATTAACACAGAATCTGTGTTTAGCAAAGTGATTTGCATAAGCTGTACACTTGGTTCTTAGAGTTGGAACAGTTCTAACCTATGACAAATTCCTCTGTCTGGGCTGTCTTCCAAAATCATTTTCATCTACCCTGGCAAAAGAACTGAAGTCTGCGTTCTGCACTAATTAACGGCCTTCAGGAGAAGGGCCCCAGTTGAAATGCTGACACACTTTGTACACGCTTTATTTGTGAAAGGGGATACTGAGCCCATTTGATGGCGCCTCCTGCTCCGTCATGCTGTGCAAAATTTTAAGTGGGGAAACAAAATGGGTACAGTTATGTCTTGTTAAGATTCTGAGTTACTAAAACACTGCCATTTTCCCCATTAAAAAGCACAACATCGGGATTTTTTAATCTTTGAATAACATTAATAAGCAGTAAAAAGAGTAATCCGTGGCAGTTCCTTAGTGAATATGAACTGACATTCACAATTTTTATGCAGCATTATGGCTTAATGCAGCTGAGTCTGTCTCATAAAATGTCTTCATTTTGGAAACAGCAGGATATGCACCCAGTGTCTCTTTTACATAAAACTGGAAACTGCTGAAAGGGGAAGGCAGTGAGAACAGCTGTCCCGATAACTCTGTGGGGTTCTTCTAGCAGGTCCACCCAGCCCTGTAAGGAAGCTATCCATGCAAGATCCGTGAAAGGATTCATAGCTTTCAGGCACCCAAAGCGATCAATGGAATCCAGAGTCCTTGATCGAGCAAGGCACACAAGAAAATAACACACGTGGAGAGTCAGGCATACCTGGCATCCTAAAAACCTAGGGGAGGCCCCAGTAAATCAGAGACAGAATAATGTTAGTGTCTATAGGAGAGCATCCATCCCTGTTTGGGCTTCCTCTCTTTGCGAGCGTTGTGTTTAAGCCAAGAAGGAACCTGCTTGCAAGGTACAGCCTTCGACAAGAGGAACAGCCCCTGCCAGGTTCAGATTCAGTCCCTGCTCTGTGTGCTATGATTACTGCCTTTGAGCTGAATATCCAGCCACAGAGCCATCTCTGGAAGGGAAGTTGTTGACCTAAGTATTCACCATCTGCTTTGGAGATGCAAATACACACATGCTTGGGCTGAAGAGAGATCTGACCCTGGATGTTAACTGTTTCATCCAAGTGCTCAGCACGAGGCAAGGAAAGAAACTCCTTTTCTGTCTTCTGTGTGGGAAGGAAATGTGCTCTGAAAACATTGACTAGACTCAACTCTGCAACTGAACTACATGGAGAGCTCCTGTGGAGACCACAGAGCTTAACTAGGGTTCAGTGCACTCCCCCTGGTCAGGGAAAGGAGTGAAGTACATCTACCCAGCAACAGATGTTCAGATGCTTAGTGACCTGTGGGAAAACACTTAGTAGAGGCAAGGGCATTTAGGCAGCTGCATGGTGTTTGAGGAATTCAAGGAATCCCAGCCCATGTCTTAGGCCTTTCTCCTTTCTCCTTTGCAATGAGTGCAGTAAAAACAAGGGAGAACATGAGGATTTCTCTCTCAGATACTCTTGCATTTCTCTCCTCAGGCTTCACCCTGCGTCTGCTGCAGCCCTCAGTAAACTATTTCATTGTGAAGCAGGAATGCACTGATTCTGTAGCCAATGAAACAGATTCAGGGTTTTTGCTAGCAAAGAAACTAGCAGACATAATCAGCATTCTTTGTGAATCCTCATCGTTGCCTTAGGAGGAAGAATTTCAAGTCTATTTTCTGTGAACCTTAAATGCGAAGTTTCTGCAAGCACAAATGCTCCAATATTTTCCCTTCTTCTAGGGTACAGAGGACAATTCTGTCTTGTTTTTGTCCCTAAAAGTATTGACTGTGTTAAACACTAGGCACGTGCTTTCAAAAGAAAAGCACCATGAATGCTTACATGTCTCTGCATTATCAGCCACGTGCTCCATCACTGGGAGACAAACAGTGCACTGAAATGCGGCTGGCCTGGACGGTCCACATACCAAGCAGATGCAAGCAGAATGCCATAGGGAAATAAGAAACACATTGTATGTGATTTAAAAGGCTTACAGCTATGGAATATCCTTCTGAAAGCCTAATGAATCTCTCTAACACATACGCAATCGAAATACAAAACGCGTCCTGCATCGGGATACAAACCCACGGAACTGGAGATAATGTCTGAAGAGACCCACAAAATAAATCTACTGACAGCAGCACCTATAATCATACAACCCCAGCATCTGGCTTGTCAAAATGTCTCCAAACTCCAGATTTTCTGTGGAGAGGAAACTGTCCACAGAGATTCTTTCTTAATTTTATGTCTTCTGTTTGCCACTCAAATAAGCTTCTACGCTGGCTTTGGGGTTTTCCTTTGTTTTGCTTTCTTAGATGTGAGTATGGCCCAGACTGACTTTGACAAAGTTACTGATTATAAGTTCAGCTTTCTTCCCACAGGGTTGGAGAAGGACCATTTTAACAAGCACTTGTTCAAGTGACTGGGAATACAGGCTTTTTTTTTTTTAGCTGGTGACTGTTGAAGTGATAATACCCCATGTTCAGATCCAGTGAGAATATTCAGGAAAAAGAAGGAGGGAGAGGGGAAAATCTCACAGGATTAATCTTGTAAAGGTGCTTTTCTGCATGGACATCCCTGGTTATTTCACATATGAGCTCTTGGACACACCCATGCAGAGTTTCCACCAAAAACTGAGGTGACAAAGCCAAGGTGAAAGACATTAAGAAGACAATTTCATCCCTCATTCTCAAAGGGAAACACAGCTCTGAAGCAATTTATTCTAGAAATGTGTTAATTCTCAAGTTTTTCCAGTTGCTGTATTAAGTGGAGGAATGGCTGGTGTTAGAGCTGTACTGTGAAGGGAGGAGCAGGGTTAAGCAGACCAGGTTCAGTGACTTTCTGTTCACAAGAAACAACAGCTCAGAGTGTCTGCTCCGTGGTTAAGCAAATTGAACCCCAGGTATGTAAACAGCATAGGCTGTGTTGTTTCTCCTTATCCCTGTGTTGTCTGCCTTACATAAAGAAGCTATGACACACCTTAAGGAACAGAAAGCATTCAGACTGTCCTCCTCCAGGAAGTGCTAAAAGCTTAGGAGCATGCTTGAAAAGCAGTGGGCAAGTTTGGCTTTGAGAACAGGCTCAGCCTTGCCCATACATAGCACTTTTATATGCAAATCGCAGGAGATGCCTCAACTTTGGGGACAAAGTTCTAGGAAAAGGTGTGTGAAAACAACATCCATACAACCACCAGGCAAAAAATCTGTTCCCCAGACTGGTCCCACATGGGCAGAACAGGAATAAAATGTACACAAAGAGTGGAAGTGTCATGGTTTAACTCCAGCCAGCATCTAAGCCCCGTACAGCCACTCATCCCTAGCAGTGGGATGGGGGAGAGAATCAGAAAAGTGAGAAAATTCATGGGTTGAGTTAAAGACAGTTACATAGGTAAAGCAAAAGCCACACATGCAAGCAAACCAAGGACTCCCATAGGCAGGTGTTCAGCCACCTTCAGGACAGCAGGGGTCCATCATGCGTAATGGCCACTTGGGAAGACAAACACCATTACTTTGAACGTTCCCCACTTCATTCTTCTTCCTCCTGCTTTATAAAGTGAGCCATCACATGGTATATACACACCATCATATGGTATGGAATATCCCTTTGGTCAGTTTGGGTCAGCTGTCCCCTCCCAGCTTCTTGCGCACCTGCACACCAGCAAAACGTGGGGAGCTGCAGTCTTTGATTTCTTAGAAACAACTGAAAACATGAGTGTATTATCAACATTCTTCTCATACCTAATCTCATACTACAGCCAAAACATAGCACTGTTCTAGATATTAAGAAGAAAATTGGCTCTATCCCAGCCCCCTGAGCTGGAAGGAGAGCAGAATGAAGCCCCCATAATCCAAGAGGAAATGGTCAGTGACCTGCTACACCACTTAGACACACACAAGGCTATGGGGCCATATGGGATCCACCCCAGAGTACTGAGGGAGCTGGCAGAAGTGCTCACTAAGCCACTTTCCACCATTTACCAGCAGTCCTGGCTGACTGGGGAGGTCCCAGTGGACTGGAGGATATCAAATGTGATGCTCATCTTCAAGAAGGGCTGGAAGGAGGATCCAGGGAACTACAGGCCTGTCAGCCTGACCTCAGTGCTGGGGCAGCTGATGGAGCAGATCATCTTGAGTGCCATCACACGGCATGTACAGGACAGCCAGGTGATCAGGCCCAGCCAGCATGGGTTTATGAAAGGCAGGTCCTGCTTGACTAACCCCATCTCCTTCTATGTCAAGGTGACCCGCCTAGTGGATGAGGGAAAGGCTGTGGATGTTGTTCACTTGGACTTTAGTAAAGCCTTTGACACTGTTTCCTACACCATCCTCCTAGAGAAACTGGCTGCTCATGGCTTGGATGGGCATGTGCCCATCTGAGGGGTTTAACAGACGTGTAGATGTGGTGCTGAGGGAGATGGTTTAGTGGTGGAGTTGGCACTGCTGGATTAATAATTGGACTTCATGATCTTAAAGGTCTTTTCCAATCAAAATTATTCTATGATTCCATGAAACCAGAACAGGAAGAAAAGTAACAGATCCAACAGACAGGGACTGGGCTGACACTCAAGAGACCAAGCTGAGACTTCAGCACTAAATTCTGCTCTGCCACTGCCCTGCTGTAGGATCTCAGGAAAGTCATTTTGCTTCTCTTTTCTTGCCCACTCAGAGTATAAATCCTTCAGGATGGGGACTGTCTCTTGCTATGCATTTAAATTGGGAACTCAGTTCAGGCCTGTTGGTGCTACTGCAATTGCAATAATAAGAGATTATAATAAACAACCAAATAAATCGGTGGAAGAGTGCAGATGGGAGTCAAAAGAGAAATGGGTGAAAGAATGTGAGCAGAAAAGACAGAGAGAAAGAATGACCTGAAAGGAAGAAAGTGAGAAAAGGGAGTACATAAACGGTGGAAGAGAAACTGAACGCAGGCATTCTGAGATCAGCTGATGCATGCAGTTTCCATTGTCCAGAGAGAGATTTGGAAGTGGCTCAAACAGAGAAAGGGGTGAACAGGCTAAGCAAAGCTTTCCCTTGACCCCAGCAAGAGAAATAGTGCCAGCACCCTCCTGCCCTTCACTGGCTCTCTGCCAGCCCTGCTTCCCTGGCTGTGAACTCCTGAAAAGCATTGAGGAATCTGAAGCTGTAAGACACTTGGTTAAAGGCAGCTCAACTCATCCCCAGCACACCGCCATGCCAGCATTTATTAGTCCTCCAGGGGTCAGCTTTGACCTGTGTTAGTGTGATCCTGCTCAAACCTTCTACTGTGTCAGAGCCTGCCTGTATTCAGCAGCACACTGCTGTGAAATATCTATGGATAAGAGAAAATGCAAATAGAATTTTCAGGCATTTTTAGAGGAAGTCTTCAGCTTCACTGGTGGCTAAGTGATAGATAGACTTTAAAAGGTTACAAGGAACAACTAAGTGGCTCAGAATATTGTGACAAGGTGAAGTCTATGGAGACAGCCCAAGCTAATGCTTTTTAAAGTCGATGGAAAGATTTCTCTGTCTCTGCGTGTTGAATTGGTCTGTGAGAGACTGGATGAGATCCAACTGAGGCCCATGGTTACCAGAAGCTGCTCCCAACCAATGGCTATTCAGTGAGCCACATTAAGCAAAAAGATGGTTGCAGTAATGTGCTCAGTGACCAATGGCAGCAGACACAAAGTATTTTTCATTCTCCATAGTGGCCTGGGGTCAGGATACCAGGAAAGAAAGGGCAAGAAGGCAATAATAATGAATTTATCAGTCCATGTGTGCCTCCCACCAAGGGGTCTGGAGGAACAGTCAGATGCATGTCAACCCCACTCTGTTTTCTGAAAGGTATTTGGTCCAGAGGGCTGCAGGATGAAGTCACTGTGCCTTCACCAGCAGTGAACTGCTGCTTTAAAATAAAAATCCAAGGATGGACCTACAACAACCACACTGCCAAATACAACTGAGATTTCTTAGAATCTGCTCTCACTGTGTCTTTTGTGTAAAATATTTCCAAGATGTCTTCATGTAGCTGTTAGCTATTGTAGTTGCTGTAGTTAATTATTTAAATGGCAACTCAAAGCATTTCCTTGAGATGTCTTCTGAAAGCCTCTTTTGTTACAGACCACTCACCAGCTAAACATGGAAAACAACAACAACAAAAAGCAATAAGGAGACTGTTAAGGGATGGGCAGTATTCCTTTCTCTCCCCCTCACTGAAAATGACTCAGCAGCATACCTGCAAGGGGGCAGGTACTTCAGGTCAACCTGAAAGAAGACATTGGAATGAAAAATGGCTGAGAGGAAGGACCAAAGTGGTGATTGTTCAGCAACTGCAAGTCTTTCAGGAGAAAGTTAAACTGACACTGAGACACTTTTCCTGCTGGTAAGGCTAGTTAGTAGAATAGGACATGACACATTGCCTAGCAAAATAATGGAATTTTTAATTTTGGAGACTTTTAAGCAGAGACCTGGCAAATGTTTGCTAGGAACAATTTAGGTAGTGCTGATGCTATGGTGGAGCTGGGGAATAGACCAGGAGACCTCCTCAGGTCTCCTGTAAATTTATCTTCTTTGATTCTGTGCCTACAAACAGAAAGGAGTATGAGCCAAGAACATGCTAAACTTGGGAAGGTGTGCAGTAATGTTTTAAATCCATTTATATACAAGCTAAAGTTTAAGAAAATATACATATGAGATGAAGAACTGCAAATGAAAGATGACAGAGAAATAACACACAGGCATTTGAAATGTGGGCCGAAAATAAAACAGGGTTCAGCTTGGAAAATGCATGCTAACGTACTTGGTGAAATATTATCTGAAATAATATCCTCAGTGGAAAAGTGAAACCTGGAAATCATTTGTGTTACAAAGGAGTCTCCTGGCTGATGGAGGACAGAGAATTAGACTGATGTGTTTAAAGCACCACTGCAGTGGATAGAGCTCAGCTGGGACTTTCAATTCCTGTTTGCTGCTGCTGCAACTGAAGACACACAAATAAATTCTCCAACACTCACGGTAACAGTGTACCAGCTGATTTATAGCTCCACCAAAAATTTGGCTGGAAGTGTTTAGAAATTCATGCTATTTTACAATGCGAAATTAAACTGACCACCTGCCCTGGGAAATAGCTTTGGTGTTGAGTCCATGAAGCTTCACCTGGAGACCAACAGCCAGCTCTAAAGGTATGACCTGATGATGATCTAGCTGAACACTGTTTTCCAACAGAATGAGTAAGGTAACAGGCACCTTCCCACCCCTCCCCAATTTATGTGCAGTAAGGAAGTCTGAGCAAAAAGAGTCTTGATTTGCTGACAGTAGACATTTAAATTCCTCTTGGTGGCTTGTATTGATATATAATTGTACCAGAAATGGATATTCAGTATCTCTGAGATTAGCTGGAAATAAAGAACTAGGCAGCTAGATGGGGAAGAATTCAGGTGATGAGAAAGCAGCAAGAAGATCTGGTAAAAAAATCACAAATGCAGATATTGACAGTCTTTCAATTCTTGCAAATTCTTTCATCTGCCTTGGCTACCTGCTGCAGCTACGTTCCCTACCTGTCTGTTCACAAGGGGATCTAAAACCGCTGAGGAAAATTCCTTCTCTAGCTGATACGAGCAATCAATTCGAACTCCAGACCCTTGCTTATGCCAGGAACATTAAAATATGGGTAGGCAGAGATGGCATGGCTTCACCACAGGCAAATCCTGCCTGACAAATCTGGTGGCCTTCTCTGATGGTGTAACAGCATCGATAGACAAGGGAAGAGCAACTGATGTCATCTACCTGGACTTGTGCAAGGCCTTGGACACTGTCCCACATGACATCCTGGTCTCCAAGTTGGAAATACATGGATTTGGACCACCCCATGGATAAGGAATTGGCTGGAAGGTCGCACTCAAAGGGTTGCAGTCAATGGCTCAATGTCCAAGCGGAGACCAGTGATGAGTGGTGTCCCTCAGGGATCCAGAATGGTCCCTGGTCCCCAAAATCCACTGGTCCCAGTGCTGTTTAACATCTTTGTCAGCGACATGGACAGTGGGATGGAGTGCACCCTCAGCAAGTTTGCCGACGACACCAAGCTGTGTGGTGTGGTGACACACCGGAGGGAAGGGATGGCATCCAGAGGGACCTGGACAGGCTGGAGAGGTGGGCCCAGACCAACCTCATGAAGTTCAACAAGGCCAAGTGTAAGGTCCTACACCTGGGTCAAGGTAATCCCAAGCACAGATCCTGGCTGGGCAGTGAGTGGATGGAGAACAGTCCTGGGGAGAAGGACTTGGGTGTGTTGGTGGATGATACGATCAACATGAGTCAACAGTGTGCGCTTGCAGTCCAGAAGGCCAACTGTGTCCTGGGCTGCATCCAAAGCTGTGTGACCAGCAGGGCGAGGGAGGGGATTCTGCCCCTCTGCTCTGCCCTCCTGAGACCCCACCTGGAATCCTGGGTCCAGCTCTGGAGTCCCCAACACAAGAAAGATCTGGAGCTGTTGGAGCAAGTCCAGAGGAGGGATACCAAGATGGTCAGAGGGCTGGAACACTTCTCCTGTGAGGACAGGCTGAGAGAGTTGGGGTTGTTCAGCCTGGAAAAGAGAAGGCTCCAGGGAGACCTCATAGCGGCCTTCCAGTACCTGAAGGGGGCTACAAGAAAGCTGGGGAGGGACTTTTTACAAGGGACTATGGTGACAGGACGAGGGGTGATGGGTGGAAGCTGAGAGAAGGTGGGTTTAGACTGGATATAAGGAAGTTCTTTACCCTGAGGGTGGTGAGACACTGGCCCAGGTTGCCCAAGGAAGCTGTGGATGCTCCATCCCTGGCAGTGTTCCAGGCCAGATTGGATGGAGCCTTGAGCAACCTGGGCTGGTGGGAGGTGTCCCTGCCATGGCAGGGGGGTTGGAACGAGATGAGCTTTGAGGTCCCTTCCAACCCAACCCATTCTGTGATTCTATGACAGAAAGACTACACCCCACTCGGTGTACTGCTGGCAGCACCTTTGTGCCTAGTTATAGAGAAAAACAACATATTAATTTCACAGACTTCTATTTCCTCAGAGTCCAGGAGCAATAATTTTGTTTTAGATGTCTTCTTTAACACAAAGCCTTCCATTCTGTCCGTGGTACACTCTGCAGCTCCCGCCATACGCACAAGCCCAAGCACAGAGTGACCTCACGAGAGACCTTACATCAGCTGGTGGCAGCGATGGGGAAGTGTTTGCTCTGTGTGAGATCTGTGGATAGGGAACCTACTCGTACTTACACGCAGGAGTTAGATGTCCTGTTACCAGATTAGCTTGGTTTCCTCTGCCTCTGACACTCACTGTGTGATTGTTGTGTCCTTTTGTAACGACTCCACCTGGATGTCCCAGTGGACAGCTCTTACTTGTCCATTTGGAAGGAGGCAGAAGGTAACGTTTCCAAAGGAAGCAACCTCCAGTCTGAGAAGTCTGCCTCCCAGCTCTGTTAAGATGACAGCCACAGAGTAAACCAAACCTTCCACTTCTCCCTGCTCTTGATACTATTTCTCCATCCAAAGCAAGCTTTAATTAGACCTCCCTGTTTTAACAACATCACGCGCTGAAACGAGATCATTGCTCTGCTCTGGTAAATGAGGTGAATCTGTGTGGTCCTCCAGCTGTGCAGAGTGCTGCTCTCCAGGAAACTTTTCCTGTGCACTGTGAAAGGAATTCTGTTATCTGATATTATTTCTTTCTATCCCTGTATCTTCTGAACACATGGAAAGGGTCTGATGGTGGGCTCCACCAGATTAAGCACAGGGAAGCTGTGTTGGACAAGATCATTTACTGAGTTCATTGTGCAGGATCCTCTCTGCTGAGAAAGAGTGGATTGGCAAAACCTGCCCAGGCAGGGAGCTGAGCCAGCTGGGAAGATACAGCCCAAGTCACCCAAGGCTGATGCTGTCTCCCCACTACGGTCCCAGTTCTGTCACAGGAGCCCTTTAGGGTGCAGGGGGTCAGTCTGTTCACTGAACTCACGGGAGTCATTCCACATATACCACTAGTGCAAACACACTCAAACTTGGGCAGAAATGCAGTCAATAGGCTGCAAGGAAGAGAAACACGTGAGTTCTCAACTCACTGACCTTCTTTGTAACCTTGGTGTGTATCTACTGGCTCTGTAAGTGTGCACGAGGTAACACAACTGACTGGCCAGGATCAGCTATGAAGCACACACTTCTGAATCCTGATGAAGCACAGTCATCTCTTACTGGTAGTTACTACAGTTATTTTAGTTGTGCCTTCTAAGCACATCTCTAAATAAATTCTCTTCTTGCTTTAATATTTACAGGTCTCTTGCAGAAGCAGATATCATATGTCCATTCACATGAAATCTTGTAACCCACATAAATATATTGAATTATTCAAAAAAAATCACATCTCGTAGCCCATTGGCAATTTTCTGTCTTCTAAATTTGCTCCATTATTTCACTATTTTTCTGTTAAATTAGTTTCTGGGACTAGATTCCCTGTTCAAGGAGCAATCTTACGGGGGTGTACAACTGAGGACTATGGTACCCTTGCACCTTGTTGAGTCAGGTCTTAATGTATTTCCATAGTCTCTCTGCCTCTATATAACAGTGTAGTGAAAACACAGCTCACTTGATCTTCACTGTCACTTCTTGATCTCTTTTGGTGCTGTTGTCCTGGCTTCTGCTTTCCCCTGCATAGCTGTATTTCCCTTTTTTTTACAGCTGATTTGCATCTTTCTAAATTATGTCTTTCCTGATATTATAAATTATATTATAAATATGATATTATTCTGCCTCTCCTGATACTGTACACAATCTCTCCTTATGCTGTAAATTTATCTTTTTTCTGGGTGATACTCTATGCCCTCCATGGTAAATTTTGTCTTTTTCATATTGGCATTATCTAAAAATTTCAGGAATATACTATTTTCTCTATTTTCCACATTATATAATATTGCTCTTAACCTCCAGCCCCTAAATTTGTGTCACAACATGCTCTTCCTAGAGCTCTGTGATTTTTCTCATGTCACTATGCAGATCTCTAAATAACAGACAACACATTAGAGAACAAAAACCGTGTTTGTTTAGACATCAGTCTCAAACTCAGAAGGGCTTTCAAGCGGATAAAGAGCAAAGTTTGAGGAATGCTAAAAGCATCGAGCTTGCTGGGGAACAAGGACTGGCCAGCGTGCATGAGTGACAGGCCCTGAGTCCCTCCAGAGGGCAGGGAGCTTGCTGTCCTTGGGTTGTCCTTGTTGTCCTCCCACTTTCTTACCCCACTCACAGGCAGTTATCTAATGGAGGGGGAGAATCAAGCTGTATTGCACCCAGTGTGTGCAGAGGAGAAACAATCCTGGTACGACTGGGTATCTCCCAGGTCTGACTCCACACACAGTGAAAACTCGAGGTAAAGAGCCCAGCTCTCTCTGCACTGGACCAAGCTCTGCCTGAAGAAGGACACTCAGGAAGGAGAGGAACTCCAAGGAGGCGGTGAGCAGTAGTTTTTACGACGGACATTTTTTTCAGGCTGATTTCCCCAGCTGTTTTGCATGCTTTTTTAATTCATATGTTTGCCAAGCAAGAGTAGTACAACTAATATCAGCTCCTACAAATCACTTGTGTATAAATGAGTCTGACATGACGTAGTTCTGCTATGTGCTTGGCTGGCATCAGCAGGCTGCACTTTGCTGGCCCAGCATCGCGCTGCTGGTGAGGACGTGACAGACACTGGCCCTGCTCACGAGGCATTAAGCAGCCAGTTCAGGAGTGGAAACTGAAGAGAGTTGCCTAAAGCCTCACCAGACTGCCTTTCCTTCTTGTATTGCAGCACTGCTTGTAAAATTTCTCCTACTTTGGATCCCTTCTCCACTGCTACTGATGACAGCTCTTGGAGCTGTGGAAAAACAGAAGCACAGCTGAAGTGTTGTACCTGAGAAGCCATACACAGGTGTGGTAAACCAGACGTACTGATGAGGTAATCATTTAAAAGGGGAACTGAAGAGGACTGTGCACATGTCTTTGGGTGTGGGTGATGTAGCAGATGTGTCTTAGTCCTCTACTTTCCCCCAGGCTTATGTTCTCCATGGCTGGATCCTGTACGAGGCTTCCAAACTGGGGGTGATTACAAGAGGTGAAGGGCTGCTGTCTGCTCGGTCATTAGTAAAGGGGAGAAGACTCAAAACACAACTCAGACTGCTCTTCACTGTCCAAACTGAAAGAAATATAATAAATACAGAGCGAAAAGTAATCAGGCATTCCAAAGTATTTTGATACTCAGAATCCACAGCAATTCAGTCACATAGGTAAACATGTGTGTGAACAAGTCATAATGCTTGTAATGGAAATATTTCTTAATTAAATGGCATTGCCATCAGAACATTTCTGAATGAGAACATCTTAATTTATGTAATAAATATTAAAAGCAAATGTATTTGTTACCTTTAAAATTACACCCGCTGAATCTGTGGGAAATGCAGCATGTAAGATATTTTGTGCCACCTTTGCACTCAGGTAAAGGTACATATTTTTCTTTACGTCTTGAATTCCTATTAGTTAACTATTTTGTAACCAGACAGTAGATTTAATATTACCACATTGCCACTCTAGGCTCTAGCTTTAAAAAAGAAATGTCTAGAGAATATTTGATTAAGAAAATCTGTGTTCCCCTTAAGGCAGTAAGACTGGGGGGACCAACCAAACAACTGAGTAGAATCAGTTCTAATTTCTGCTTTGCTCACCTTATTCATGAACTCCTCACTGCCATCCAAGAAGCAAAGCACAGACACATCTGCCTGACAGGCAGGCACCCTCTGCTGAAGGGCTCAGAACGGCTGCACACACTTTCAGAAGGATTTTGATTCACCACTACCACCCCGTGCCCTGCCACAGCACCTGTCCTGCCATGGAGTCAGCAGTTCCCATGCCCTTGGAGCCTCCTGACCCTGTGCCATCCTCCCTGCTGCCCTGCTCTGCTAGAGGTGACTCAGAGCTGCTGTATTTAACTGTCACAAGACACAGCTTTAGCACAGTATCCACCAGACTGCCAGTAAACTGTGCACTGCTGCTGTCTCCTCTGCTCAGATCAAGCTGAGGTCAGTAAGTCACTCCAGATCTGGCCTCTTCACAAGACTGCTCAGTGGCTGAAAGGCCAACACGTCCCGTAGTGGGTTTGTCAGTATTTTGGGTTGTTTCATCAACAATTGGTTTTCCAGGCGGATGTTTTACTTTGCAAACAAAAAAAAAACCTCTTCTATTTGTGTTTATTAACTTCTGGGTTAGCAGGAACACAGCACTGGACGTGTCATTTTCAGTGCCTGAATTCTGGGGATCTGGTTCTTCAGCTTCCTTTGATGGATCCTGACATCTTTCTGAAAGGGTTTGGAAGGTGGGACCCTGGGGTTCCTGTACTAACAACCCAAAGGCAGTGGGAACTGCTTTGCTAACATTATTACTTTCTGTTGCTTTCTTGTCAGCATTCTTCTGCTAGATTAGGTGATCATCTCTGGGCAATGCAATCACAGTCAGTCCCATGAATCTGGTAACGTTTTGGCTGCATCCCAAATTTTTTTTGGTGATCTTGTTTCAGCTTCCCTCCCTGGTTGTGATTTTAAGCACTGGCTGCATTGGTTTTACTTTTCATGCCAGAGGGCAAACCCTTGCTTAATAATGTGGTTACCCACTGCATCAGCCCAGGTAATTTCCTTTTCTTTCGGCAATGTTTCAGTCCTTGTTGCTGCAAACCTCAGTTCTGAGCCCTTGCATCTGTTCCTGAACCTGTCTTCACAGAGGCATATGCTAGATGCTATCTCCTCCAGGTTTTTGCACTATTAAGGCAGAATGCAAATGATTCAACATTGCCCATGCAATTTCTGCAGCCTTATGGCTGCCCAGGGTGCACGCAGTCAGCTTCACTGAAGAAGCAAAATCTGAATCAGTCAAGAGCTTGCCTGCTACATCATGGAAGTTTTTCATACAGAAATCTATTAAGTCTGAAGCCATGGCCTTAGAATGCTTCAGTAACAAGTTTTCAGCACAATACAAGCTATACTTGAGTCATTTGCTTGACCTTCCATGGTCTTAATAACTGAGATCACCACGACTGAAACCACATTATCTGGATAAATTAGTATCTCTTTGCTTAAATTATTTGCAAATTCATCTTGGCCAAAACTTTTTTGTGATTTTTCCTTCTCTTGTTGTGCTAGTCTTCTCCTCTGGCAAAGCTCATTTCTACTGGAAGGCTAGTTTATTTCTTTATAAAAAATGTCTTCTTGGAAGGTGGGCTCTCCTCATACTTAGTTTCTTTCATATTGACATGAGCAACATTTGCTTATGGATTATTTTTGTCTTTATTTGTACCCAGTCCAACAGATTTATGACCAGGCTTTCCAAGAACAGCAAAACATGGGTCAGGGCCATCTGACTTTTCATTAATCTCTTTATGAGTCATTGCAATGACAAGGTTAGAGTCTGTCAGCATACAGGGAAACTTCTAACTCTCACTTGCCTTCAAGTAGTGGCCTCATCCATCTGGTTTCCATCTTCAAGTGAAAATCTGGTGGTCCAGCACTGGATCTGACAACCAGACTACTATGTTCATCACAGACACCGAATCCTCCTGGTGACACACTGCACTGTTCGAAGGCTGCTCCTCAGCAGATGGTTGTCTTTTCAGTGCATCCTCAATGCTGACTGCACACCTTTCAGGCTCTTTTGGAAACCACCTCAAGATTTTGAGTAGATCAGATTCCTGAACCAGTCTCAGGAATAAAACAAAATGGAAATGCATAATGATTTGTTATCCACACCTTTGTCCCTTGGCACAGAGGCTCTTTACATGTCAACAAGTTGTATGTGAATACCAGGTGACATTCTGATAGCTCTTGGTGCCTACAGAAGAATCAGTGTGTCCACTGATCTCAGCAGGATGTTGTCAGTGGTAGCAACTAGCTCCATCAGTGACATAAACTATGTGAATACTAATATGAATAAAGCTTAGGTGGTTTTGCCATCATGCCACTAAAGCTTGTCTTACTGTTTCTGTTGAGGGCTCCTGTTGCTCCATGAGTGATGGTTACTGCTATCTGATAGGCTCTATTGCAGCCTCATTACTGAGGACACTTTTAATTCCAGGTTAGATTAAAACCATAGACTCTAAATCACTGCTCCTCTGTGGTTTTGTTTCTTATAATGAGTGTACAGTCAGCCAGCTACTCCAACTGTATATCACTCCACAGAATGAAGGAGACAGACATGTGAAAATGAGAGTGACTGGAGAAGCCCAGAACAGTAAGAGGATTTATGGACAGATATCTCAGAATATTTTGCATTTTCTGAACCTGTCTGGGTATTTGAAACAACTAGTTCTTTTGCCCAGCATTGCTCCCAAGTCGCATCTGCAGCAAGACTGTATGACAAATTGTGTACATGTCAGGATAAACAGTGCAGAGAGCACTGGGAAAATGTGGGGACACAGCACATGGGTGTGTCATATGTCTGCTCCTGCCTCCATTTCAGCAGGCAGCACTAACTCTAGTGGCAGAATTTCCTGGGCTCTTCCCTCTGAACGCCTGAAAAGGGCTTTGGCATAAGAAGGGTTTGCATCTGGAGAATATCTTCCACACTTAGTACTGACACAAGCATACGTTTGTCGTAGACTTCAGAACTGTAGGCATAGCTACAGGTATGCTCATGAAGACAGGCATGAGTTTGTTTATATATTTCTAGCTCAGTTAGGTAACAACAGAATGTCAGGGACTTGATTTAGCCTGCTAGCATTCAGGATAAGCCATTTTACCAGTGGCACTCTCATCCAGACAGTATTTCCACAGCCACAGTAGAAATATGAGGCAGCTCACTGCTGTGCCACTCTTTATTGTCTGAAAGCTTCAAATTTTTCAGACTGGCATTAAAGAATATTTGAGTCCCTCTGATATTGCACTTAAAGGCCTATTTCCACCAGCTGAACAGTCAGTATGTTTGGCATCCACTTCAGTGGCCAGCTGTGTCTTCTCAGCTAAATACCTTCCATGCTGTGGCTGTGCCACAAATTATTACCTTCCTTCTCATGCTTCTGTCACAGAGTATGAATTTATATGTCTACCTGGTTGTTTGAATGTTGTAGATTATTTATTTACCCTGGCATGCACCAGTGGACATAGGATAAAGAATTGCAGTCCTTCACTATGTTCCATTTTATTTTCCCATCTTTCCTCTTTTACTGACTCCTTTGAACAGAGAAGCCTCCTTTCTCCTACCTTCCTCAGACTAGCTCCTTTCATAATCCACCCTCTTTTCTGTTGTGAAAGGTACATATAGCTGAAATAACAGAGATTATGAGTCAGTAGAAAAAAACTATTTGTCCATGGCCTTTTCTTCTTTTTACCTCTTTTTCCTCTCACCTCATCTTTAATTTCTACTTAGAAATGGGATTTTCCAGTATTTAGTTTCTCCCTAAACCCATTGCAAGCAATCCCCAATATAGAGTTGCCATTTTTTCCTATCAATCTTTGTATCAGTATTTGGAAGTTAAACAAAACCCAAACCCAGGGAATGTGGTCACATGAAGAGAGAAAACTGGTATTGTGACAAATCCAAACAAAAAAAAGAATACTCAGTTTTAAAAACATTTGAATAAGTGATCACTACACAGAGAACACAGGCTGACCTATACGTCCTACTGGAAATACTGCCCCATGATATCCAAGCCCTCACATACAGGAAATGTGCCTTTATAGTTCCTCTAAGAAATCAGAGCACCTTTGCTGAAGGGTCTGAAAGACTGAGTCTAGACTTACCCAGGTCCAGCTTCAACTCAAAATTACTTGGTTTGGATTTACACCCTGAATCTTAATCCAAACACTCTTGGCTTGTGCGAAGGTTAATGTTATTGAACACTGCAGAACATGGTCTGAAAAAGCATGCAACAGTTTACTTTGGCTGATAAGAAACCATGTATATATCAGATGAGGAATTCCAAGTCTCAGTTCTCTGCATGGGCTTACCCAATTTACAGTACAAGAAACTGAAGAATTTAGCTTTCCCTTATTTAGACAACGAATTCCTTACTGCAAGGCAGCAGTAACTACTGTACGTAAGCATCAGCGCCATTCCTACACGCAAGGGATGGCAGTCCTTGAATTAAGTAATGAGAAGTGTTGCACATGGACAAACACTTGGTATTTGGTAGCAGAGAGTGTTCTTTTTATTTACAAATTTGACAAGGAAAAGGTATAACTTTCTCAAAAATATTTAACCAGACACAATCTCTACTTTTTCTCACTGCAGACACATACACAAAATAATTCAAAGAAACACGTTTTTTACTTCCCAATTCTGTTCTGTCTTGCCTCCAAGCACACAACAATCCACTTTACAAAGCTCTCTGGCTCTGCTGCCAGTCAATATTATCAGACATCAATGAGTGAAAATATAAAAATCCAGGAAAGGCATGGATTTGAAAAGAAGCATTTACAGTATGCAGTGAATTATGGAAATAGGAGGTTTTCCATTTTTCACCAAAGTTGGAATTTAACTTTGTAGCATAACGCTTTATTTGCATTTATGGACAGACTCACACACTGAAACTGTGATTTTTTCAGAGAAAATGAAGGTCTTCCAAAAATCTCTGTATGAAAAATAAAAGATGCTTTTGTAAGTTGAGCCTGCAATTTGTTAAATTCATGCAAGTGAGTCTATTACACTATTTCCAAAGGAGTAGAAAGTTGTAATTTAATGTCTTAACTCCAGAAAATGCCTCCTGCCTCTTCTGGAGATGAGCTGTATTTAAATTACATTTTTGGAACAACTTACCTTTTTGTGCCTGCAAGTCTGAAAGACTGATTTTCCTCAGCATTTCCAAGAAAAACTCCTGCAGGCAGCCCTACGTAATTAGAGCCTAAAATAGACAAAAATTGGTTTTAAGATATCTTTGTGAATGGCAACACTAGCGCTCTACTTCTGTTAATTTTTATCTGTAGTAGGGGTGTCACAATACATTTGACAACCACAGAAATCAAACGCAGCAATATATTAGTATTGGGAAAATCTGGTTAGATGCAGAAACTGAGGAGTGTGAAAAAGGGAACAACAGCACAACAAGAACCTGGCAAATTCCCTCTTGTTCTCATGTGGTAAAAAGTGACAACTTAGATATAGATAGTCTGCTGGCTTTATTGGGCTCTCCTTTAGTCCATGGGCATAAATGTGCACCCTGAGGTACCCACCTGCCTGCCCAGCTGCAGAAGCAGTAGCTCTGATACGTGCTGTTTGAAAACCAATTTTTTCAGAGAGAGCACCCACTTTGTTAAATGTGATGGTAGTCTCTTCTCTTTGTAGCATGCATAAGTCAAATGCCAACTGCTTTCCATGCTATATAAAATACTTTTGCCCCCAAATCCTGTGCTTGTCTTTCTCCAGAGGGATTTTCAGGTTCGTTTGTTTGATTTTTCCATTTTCTATATAAACTACTCTGTAACAATTGCAATTATGGCAAAGTATAAACCAAAATACAATTAACTGAGCAGGTATTATATCCCTAGTGTTACTCAGTATTGTTGAGAACGAGTTTGGCTCCAAAGTTTTAAGTGCTCCAGATCCCTCGAAGTCCTATGCAGATCGATAATTTTACAAGTTGGAAGATTTTCTGTTGCTTTCAGTGAGCCTGCCCATGTTCTTCGGCCAATGTTCACACTTGGAAGAGAATGCTAGAGCATTCACATCACACATGCTGTCCTACCCTACCACAGTTTGCTGCAGAGGCTGGTTTGTCAACACAGTGAAACAGAAGAAGGTTACCAGCTCTTTTCCATGGATGTTTGCCATTTATTTAAGATTACGAAAACCTTGTAATATTGCTAACAGTAGTCATGAGTGGAATTTGAATTCTCTATTAAGTATTTTGTGGGTTTGACAGATATTTTGATTGCTTTTTCAATCATATCACCTCCTCATCCTATTTCTTACTTTATTTAGATGTTCCATATTGCTAGAGGTGGGGCAAAATGCCTACAATTTGGATTACAAAATCCTGATAAGGAAATCTCAAGAACAGACATGGTACCTGTAATTCTTTTTATTCATTTTACTTCTGAAATGACTAATTTTCAAGTTGACTGTGTTCTTTTAAATTAGGAAAAAAGCCCACAACAGCTCAATTCATTCCATCTAGCTTATGGTGGCATTAAGCCTACCTTGCTGGAGAGCAAATGGCAACAAGAAAAGCAGTTCTGTCAGTGCAATCCAGCAAGAGGGTAAATGGGAACGGGAAGCCTCAGGGATGTCTTGCTGTCATTGAATCTAACTGTCAAGGAAGATTAATTCACCCCAACCTACCCAGAAAGTGAATCTCTTACCAGGTAAGGCAATTGGTGCTGGCTGAGGAAGAGTTGCTGGAAATTAAGATTTATGGATTACAGACAACATGAATGGAGGCATTCCGGTAATGGTTTGAAGCAATGTTTTACACAGATCCTGGGTGTGACTGATCACTGAATCCCAGCAATGGAAAAAGCTTCTGAAGAGACAGGCAAGGGCAGAGTGCTCATGAAGCTCAGGGAAGAATGCACGCGGTGACATGGGGAAGAACAACCCCATGTACCAGTACAGGTTGGGGGCTGACCTGCTGGAGAGCAGTGTAGGGGAAAGGGACCTGGGGGTCCTAGTGGACAGCAGGGTGACCATGAGCCAGCAATGTGCCCTTGTGGCCAAGAAGGCCAATGGCATCCTGGGGTGTATTAGAAAGGGGGTGGTTAGTAGGTCAAGAGAGGTTCTCCTCCCCCTCTACTCTGCCCTGGTGAGGCTGCATCTGGAATACTGTGTGCAGTTCTGGGCCCCCCAGTTCCAGAAGGACAGGGAACTGCTTGAGAGAGTCCAGCACAGAGCCACAAAAATGATGGAGTGGAACATCTCCCTTCTGAGGAAAGGCTGAGGGAGCTGGGTCTCTTTAGCTTGGAGGAGACTGAGGGGTGACCTCATCCATGTTTACAAATATGTAAAGGGTGAGTGTCAGGATGATGGAGCCAGGGTTTTTTCAGTGGTGACCAATGATAGGACAAGGGGCAATGGATATAAACTGGAGCACAGGAGGTTCCATGTGAATATCAGGAAGAACTTCTTCCCAGTGAGGGTGCCAGAGCACTGGCACAGGCTGCCCAGAGAGGGTGTGGAGTCTCCTTCTCTGGAGATATTCAAACCCGCCTGGATGTGTTCCTGTGTGACCTGATCTGGGTATTCCTGCTCTGGCAGGGGGATTGGACTGGATGATCTTTCGAGGTCCCTTCCAACCCCTAGGATTCTGTGATTCTGTGACTGACTGCAGCTGTTGCAGAGCAAGCTGAACCTCCCTTGACACAAAGGGGACTGGAAGGTGGCCCTTGTTCCAGATAGATGGCTACATCAGCTGCATGAATCAACCAGCTGTAGAACTGCTCATCCCTGACTTAATCAAAAGAGTGCAGATGTCTTCCTGCACTAGCCAGACCAGTGCATACATGAGAAACCTCTTTGAAATAGCTCTAGACTATTTACTTCTGAGACTTCTCCTCATCATAGTCTTCCTTTTCCCATGCCTGAGGTGGCTTCAAACCATGTATTACTTCCCAGCAGCAGAGGACACCCACCATCATGATGGTGACCATATCATAGAGGCCCATGATGGGAAACAGGTTTGTATTGTGAGTCAGGTGCAATTGCTACAGTCTGCTAAGTGTAATTTGTATTTGTATTGTGATTTACGTACATTGCTGTATCATTCTGCTAAATCAAAATCCCATGTAATGTCCAAATAATTGGAGGTAAGCAAATCTGGTATTGATCACACCACTGCCTGCCCAAGTGCGGAATATGGAAAAGCACCCAATTAGAGAGTACTGGACTCTGACACTGGGTCAGATGTGCCAAGTGCAATCCAGGACAGCACACGTATCAACTACCCCTTAGCTTACATCCAAGATCTGCGGGAAGGACAAAGGATGTAGGTGCTCACCATTTTCCCTTGGGTTACCACTGGAGCAAAAAGTGGCCACAAATTCACACTGGTGGAGTAACAATGCTGTGGGTAACCCTGTTCCCTCTGCACCTCGCTCTGAGTTTCAGGAGATGTGGTTGCCATGTGCCTTCACCTTCCTCTTCCTATGACACTTGTGTCCCAGAGGCCCCACACATAGGTGTAACACCAGTTTCAGCTGAGGCTGCATTTAACCTGCTATAGCTTTTAGTTTATCTAAGAATGAGCTTTTATTGTCAGCAGTAAAATATTTTGGTTATGTAGGTCTTCGTGTGAGATGGTCACACATGTTTTTCTCCAAGTTACTGTTGAAAAGAGAAAGACAATTTATGGGGAAGCTGGGACAACTTAGGATACCACTCTTACAAGGCTGAAGAAAACAGTAACAGTATCCCACTACTAAAAAACAACTTTGAAAACGCGAAACTGATATCATAAAGGTTCTAATTCTATATGAAGAGAGGAAACTGTCGGATTTGGGTATTAAGCTAGAAATACTCTACCTACAGGAAATAAAGTTAATCACTAACAATAATATCAATACTTTATTCTAATATAGTGCTTTTTGTTAGTATATATCTAAGTGTTTCACAAAGTAGGCATCATTATTCCACTGTATGGACGGGGAAGCTGAGATGTGACAATGTGACATGACTTCTGTATGTCACAGAGTAGACCAGCAGCACAACTGGGAACACAACCTTGGTCTCCTGAGTGCTAATCCTGTGCTTGGTCCACTGGCAATGCTGTGATCCCCTTCTGCCATCTACAGTATGCAGTCTAGCTTCATTTAAGTCAAATTCTTAAGTAGCATCACAGGAAACAACCTATCACACAAAGATCTCTGCAGCAGCCTGTTTTCTTGCACTCAGAAACGGCTTTGACTCTGATTCATGGAGTGCTTTAATTGCAGCATGAGAAGTTAACACCTTGGGGAAATTGCATGAAATCTTACAAATCAAACACTGTTAAGGGAATTAGCAAATGAAACAGATGCAAGAGCATGAAGTTGATGTAACACAGCGTGTACAGCAGAGGTACTCCCTGCCTTCCGCCCTGCACCCCTCCTGACTGCTGCCCTACGCCCCCCAAACACCTCGGCAGAGAAAGGCAGCAGAAAAGGAAGGAGATATTCAGAAGAAGGAGAGTATCTGCCAGCTGTTCTTCATTCACCTCTTGAAAAAAGCCAGATTAGGGACAAGTGAGACTATGGTGAGGGGAAGTCTTAGAAGCGAATAGTCTAGAACTATTTGAAAGAGGTTTCTTAAACTCCTGAAATATCCAGATGAATTCAGAGGATGGTGAAATCAGAAAGCAAATGGGGTCTCCAGGCATTAACTCCTGTTCTTATTTGTCCCTTAAATGCACTGAATAATCTGAAGAATCAATTGGACTTTCCTTCCTGAGCAGCACCGGTGTTTGCTGGGAGCTTTCAAAGGATGGTTTCATAACGAAGGTGTTCGGTGCTCTCACCAGGCAGGCTCTTTGCTCTCCTGCTTATCTTGCTCCAGCCAGAAAGCAGAGTGACATCAGTATTTCCATAACAACAGTAAGGCCACAAGGAGACCAAGGGTGCAGGGTTATGTGGAAACTGAGGCATGCCGTGCAGACCTGACAGCCCTTAAAGGCAGCATTTGCAGTTCCCTGATGTGGGAGAGCTGAGAGATGCCAGAAACACTCAGCACGGGACTCTTAATAAATCCTCACACACTGCAGATGATCAGTAGCCCCGAGGTTGCTTTTAGATGTTTGGCTCTAACTTCCCTGGGATTCAAATACAGTAAGATAGTCCTTAATCAGCAATATGATGTTCCAAATTGTTTTTAAAATCAAATTCAGCTCCCTGGAAATTGCACATTTAACCTAGTTAACTTGTAATTGGAGCTGTAACAAGTTGGATGTGCCCATTACTTTACTGCTTTTTTTTATGATTACATCACTGTAAGACATAAGCATCTCTGGTCAACTAGCCCATCTTATCCCTACAACAGCACTGTTGAAATAGGAAAATATTATTTTAAAAATGGAGAGTGGAAACCACAGAGCTCTGGTTCACCTCTCCTAAAATCAGGGGGTGGCAAGCCTGGAGCTGGAGACACATCTCCTGATTTATACTCCGTTGCCTCAGCCTTAATTCACCCTTCTCTTTCTAGTCCAAACTTAGAATTTCTTATAAAATCACTTTGCATGGACATTTATGTCACTGTACAAAAGAAGTAAGTGTCCAGTCTCCACAGCAAGAGGTTCTGACTTGGATGAAGAACAAGACATCAATGTGAGATGCAGGATTTGGACAGTCACAGTAGCTGTGTGCCCATCCTGAACTGAGGCTATGTACCCAATTCTGCTGGGTAAATTCTCACCACTTTTCATGAGCAGCCATGACATACAGATAGAGATTGTGAGCCTCAGCTTTTTTGTACTGTATCTAAGCAGGACTGTACAAACTGAATTTCCTGAAGGCATTGAGGCAGGCTGGGCTGCTCAGAAAAGCTGTGGTGAGACCATCGGGCACGACGGAGGGGGAGTGAGAGCAGCGGTGGGCAGGTAGTTTGGGGGTGGGAGGCGGAGGGGGCCCGCTGCTGTGGCTCCTGGCTACCAGCAAAAAGATATGAGCAGGTTTTGTTTGGTGTGCACCTGGCTTACACATCCAAGTGTGTGTGGCTGAGAACTGGAGATGGCCAGAGTTCACACAGCATCCAGATTTTTGCCCCAAGCCCCAGATCACCTGCTATGCCCCAGCTCTGGCAGAACTGCCACTGGGATTTGTGTCCGAACAGAAGTTGAGCTAAAATCAAGCATTTTGGAATCCGTCCAAATCGCCAGAAATATTCCCTGCCCGTTCTGCCTTTTACTGCGCTGGTTTAAAAACTTTTTGGTGAATATGAGCACCAGCGTTAAGCCAGGTTACAAAGCACTGGGCATTTGTATTCAACGCAGAGCAAAGAGCAATGGGAACCCATGGGAAAAGCGAGGCGATAATAGCGCGGGTGGCAGATTTAGAGTGCCCGGTCTGTGCTCACCATGTGACACCCACAGCAGCGCTCGCTGAGGGAAACACGTCTGGGTGAGACGTCGAAGACCTCGGATGACAGAGGGAGTTCGGAATTTGAGAGTGGTCACATGTCTGTAATCATACAATTGTTTACCCCCCATTTAAGGTTAATTTAGTGAGGCCGGGTAACTCGAGGCGTAAGTAATGAGTTACTGCGAATGTTCCCAACCAGCCCAGCTCAGCAGCGGCCGAAGTCACCGTCACTGAACGGCTGGGCTTGGCGCCTTTCCCACTACATGGGCAGCAAGGGCCTGTGAAACAGCAGCTCCCGCAGAGAGACTAATAAATATTTCAGCGTGGGGTTTTCGGATGCACCTGCAAGCGCTGGGGACCATCCTCCCCCTGAAACACCGCTCTGGGTGCTCCGGGCCCACCCTGCGGGGCGGCGAGGCCACGGCCGGGCCCAGACAGCGCACACCCCGCCCGGCCCGGCTCCAGCCCACCAGCTCGGGGGCTGCTCCGCCGCGAGGGGCTCTGCGACAGCCCACGGCGCTGCCCATGCCGCGAAGGGAAGGCTCGGCGGGGCCGGCAGCGGCTCCCAAAGGGCGGCGGGCGGACACCGGCCGCGAACCGCCTCGGCGGCCGCCATCAACCCTGCGCGCGCCCGCGCCTTCCCGGGACGGGGGGGGGAACGCGCTCCGTCCCCCCACACGCATGCGCGCTGCGGCAGCCGGCTCTGCGCATGCGTACTGCTCCTCCCCCGCCCCCCCCCGGCGGGGTGCCGCTGCGCACGCAGCGCGAGGGGGTTTGGCCCTGCCCGCGCGCCGTCCGCCGCCGGGGCTGCTGGGTAAGGGAAGATGGCGGCCGTGGCTCGCTGCTCCCGGCTGCCCCGCGGCCTCTTGCTGCCAAGGGCAGGTGAGTGTCACCGCCGCCGAGGGGCCGGGGCTGCGGGGAGCCAGGTTGCGCTTAGGCTCTCTGCCCGAAGCTGTACGTTGCTATGGCAGCCGCCTACCCGTGGGCCTCCCTTCCCTCACCGCGGCGCCCCGGGGGCAGAGCTGGCTGCAGGAGCTCACAGCGCGGCCTCTGGAAAGCAGCTGCCTGAAATAACTGTTTGCGGCAGAAGTGGCCGCGTTTCTGCCTTCTTTCTCCTCAGGGAAGGAGGCTTTGGAGCGCAGGGGCTGCGGGGTGCGGCGGGACGGCCCGCTGGGGCTGTCAGTCTGCTCAGGGAACGTTTAGAGTCCTCTTACGGTTTCTTAGGTGATCTTGGCACTTTGACCATGGTCTATAAGCACGCTCAAGTACCGAAATTACATTCAAAGCTTTTATTTGGGTCTTTGCCAACAAAACAAAACCGGTTCTTAGTTAAATCGATTCAGCACCTGCTCCTCTGTTGCATAAAGTGGGAGATGACAAACAGGATTTGTTAGCTGACAAAGGTGAGGAAGGAATTTAAGATGCTTTTAACTGGAGCAATGTGTCCTTTCAAGAAAAAAAGATGGTTCTGGTTTGCTGTGGATATTTGAGGTTTAATTCAAACTATTGGTCATAAACTGCTTCAAATATGGATTGTAAAAGTAAACTTCCAGTGACAAATAGTTTCTTGATAGTGAAGAAGATGAAATCCTCCTTGTTCTGTGAAGGAATCCTGGTGCAAGCCTGTGTTACACAAAGGCACAGAGCTCTAAGCTGTGCTGCTCGGTCTGGAGGTGCTGGCATGGGCTGTGAGAGCTGTTTGGCTCTATGAAGTGCAGTGGTCCTGAGGTGCAAAGTGTTACCTTTTAATAGGGCTCCACACCACCTGGAAGGTCCTTCCCTGGTTGTGAATCAGTACGAGGATCTCTGGCTGCTCTCTTTGAGTCTCATGGATACCCTTAAATCTCAACTTTTTTTTAGAATCTATATAATATAAACATATATATATAAATATAAAAATGTATATAATATAATAGTAATTGGGCACGTAGCCATAGGTAGTGATAATTTGTGACAGATCTTGTCCAGCTATGGAACAAGAGAAGATAAGCACCACTAACGACCGTGCAGTGTAAGGCAAGCAACAACAAGGGTATCCACAAAGATGGGAGAGTTCCAAACAGCAACTGGCTGTTATGTGTTAGTGTGATAGTGAAGAACCTGCCACCAATATTTTTTGCAGAAATAACAGCCAAAAAGCCACAAAGTAGTTGAATCACGTATAATTTTTTTCAGATTAACTTTCTTGTTGTTCTTACATGAGTTTTGTTACATGTAACATGTTACATGTTACATTAAACATGTCTTACATGTTTAATAATAGTTTTTTCAACAGATGCTCACAGTGGACTGAAATCTTGTTGCTTTTAGGTTTTATGTCTTACAGACTGAACTGTGTTCCCTCTCTAGAAGTAACAGAGAGTGCTAATTCTCTAAATAGGAATGTTGTGTGGTTTGGTTTTTTTTTTAACAAACCTTTATAAAGAGAAGTGTCTGTGAACAGACTGGTGGGTACTGGTCATCAAGCTCTCTCTTTCACCATTGCGATATATCATGCAGCTTTTTTGCATACGTGAAGGAATCCTACTGGTTATAAAGAACCCAGTAATTTTTTTCTGTGAGTCTGCTTTTCCTAAAAAGTAAATTAAATCACAAATCCCTAGTTATTAGAACACTGCAAGAATGAAGGCAACAAGATCGTCCAGCTGTCCCCTTCAGTGTTATGCTTGTACTAAGCTTGGTTTGTCTCTGCTCTCCCCATTACGTAGCTACAGGCTTTGTTCTGTACAGAGTATTCAGTGTGCACTCCTGATTTCATTTGCAAGTTTGTTCTGTTGTTGTTTAAAAGAATAAAGACAAAAAAGCAACCCCTCTCTCCAGGAGTTTTGAGTGTAAAAACCTAGAGTATGGGCTGTATGTTTGCATCCTGTGTCAAATAACACTGTAAGCATAGTGTGGTGATGTGTTTTAAGATGTCCTGTATTGGAAATCCATTGAAATTACTTGTCTTCATCCTCACTGTGATTCCCCAGAGGTAGACACAAAGATATTGAGGGCAATATTGAATGAAGTGGATGATAGGAAAAGCAGAGTGTGAAGATGAGTGGTGACTATGGCAGTGATGAGTTGGCATGTTCCTTAACATTTCAGTTTGAGGTATTCTAAAGTTCAATATGAACATATTATGTCACTTGTAAAACTGCATAGTAGGGTTTTGGACATTAACTGGATGCCACAGGAGTGTGTACTTCTACTGAGCTTCAGATCTTTGACAAATGGTGTGATTTTTTGTGTGTGTGGGGGTTTGTTTGGTTATTTTGTAGTGTGGGGTGGGTTTTTTTTGGCTTTTGTTTTTTCTTTTAATGGGTCCTTATCATAGAGTGTATTTTCCTTCTTTCTCATAGTTAGTCTCAAGGTTTCTGCTTCAGTAAGGGAGAGGCCCTGCATAGCTGCCTCTTTAAGATAGATGCCATGCCCAGTTTAACTGTTCCTGAGCTTGGGCCTATTTTGTAGGGGAGTTGCTTTTTAGGAAGTCATATTACCTCCCTGAAGTTCACGCAGGTAATACCTTTTCCTGTCCTGTTTCTATCATCCATTTGGAGTATCATTTCTAGGCACACTGTATTAATTTGATAAGTACAAGTCTGTACATGTAATTTCTTTATTTAGGTAAGTGGGTGTCAATCAACCTTTCAGGACAAAATTGGAGATTCTCAATACCCCACGAATTGGAATAATATAGGAGGGACAGACAAACTTTTCCCCCTTCAGGCACTGAAGTTTTGCTGAATTTTCTGGTTTGAATTCTATCAGCTGATCTAACAAAACTTATGACCAAACATATCCTGTCCTTTTCATCACCTTCACATCATGACTGCAGCATCAGTGCCACCCTGTAACTGGTAACACCCAACCGTGTCGGGATCCAACATACTCCTTCAGTGTACAAGTGGAAGTTTTTTTGTTGTTTCCCAATGCATCCATCATTCTGATATCAAATACTAATCTTGTTTTCATTATGATTCTTGCTACTTAGTTTTATATGGGGAAGATTAAACTTGCTTATTCTTATCCAGAAAATGCTTATGGCCATGCCTGGAAGGTCAGTTCCTGGATTTCTGTTATATCCTCAAGCCAGTTTTCCAATGACAGCTCTTGTGGTCTGCTCCTGTCAACAGCCAGATGTCTGTAGTGTGTTTATGCACTCTACGTTTCATCTGTTCCTTTCTTTGTGTGAGCGTGGACACGTGGTAACATTAAACACTTCTAATTTAAAAAATCTATTACAAGTGGTTTATTTCTTGCTTTTGGCTCACTTGGTTGGAGAGGACATATGTTTCTTCTTTTCAAACTCCCTGCTGGGGATACCTTGTCAGCTTGTGTCAATATCCTAGTGATGTCCTATTTCTGTGGCTTTAAAGTTTTCGTAACGCCTTGAGGAAAAGGAACAGCTCTGAGGCAATATTCCACGCATCGTGGTTCTGGCTTTTTGCATCTCTTCATTTGCCATCACTCCAGAGCTGTGATACAGGAGGATTGCTGTCTCATCCAGCCTTTGGGGCTGCTGTATTTTACACTGAGGTGAGAAGTCTGGTTAACTGCATCTAGAGTGATTCTGCGGTGTTTGTCCTGCAGTTCCCAGATGTGCGAGCAGGGTGTGGATGTACTTGTGTGGGACCTACCTGTAGCAAGCATTCTTTGTGCTTAACCTCTGTGCTTCACCTTATACATCAAGTACTAATGCTCACCAGTTAAGCTTTACTTGCTGTTTAGGAACCTTAGTCTGCTCCTTTCCTGTCTTAGTTTGATCTTTGACTTTTACCAACAGCTCCCTCAAGCCTCCTGTCCTCTGACCTGTCCAGATGTCTCTGAAAGAGCTTGTCAGGAGTCTTGACATGGGAAATTTTGCTGAGGGAGATTAGAGAAAATGGATCTATAATGAGAAAAATAACATTAACTATGGTTTGACACTGCTAATATCTACCTTACCTGACGTACTCTCTCCCATTTTGTGTCGTAGGCCCTGGCATTTCAGTGTTAGCTGCAGCACCAGCTGTGTTGCAGCAGCACCGCCAAGTCCATCACGCAGTGATTCCTCATGGAAGAAGCGGACGATCCTCTGTTAGTGGCATCGTGGCCACTGTCTTTGGGGCTACAGGTTTCCTGGGACGATACGTTGTCAACCGCTTAGGTAATGATGTTCCCCAGGAGTACCAATTACAAAAAAATAAATAAAAATTAAGTGTTTAATGAAACTCTGGTTTTTCTTCAGGTCTCAGAGTAATCTAAAAGCCTCTGGCATTTGGGATGTTGTGTAATACTTTCATAGTGTTTGGTCTGCTAAAGTGCCGAGGTGTGACAACTAGTAAAAGCTGGTTTAACCTAGGAAATACAGACTCTTTTGAACATGGTTAAATTCATAAAAAGAAGGCATTTTCCTTCGAGTACTGTTTTTTCAGCCTGTAAAATGGGGACCTGAGGAGAGGTACACTACGTGTTTGATTCTTCTGGCTTTGGCCTTATTAGGACATTTTACTGAAATTTGCAGGAATGTGACTGGAATTCCTTAGAATTGCCCTTTTGAAGTTGAGTTTTAGAAAATAGCTCTTGCTTTTTTTTTTTCCCTTCTCCTTTCCATGCAACTTAAAAAAATGCAGATATCCTTAGATGTGACACATATTTAGGTGTTGGGTTATGTTTATAGCACACACTGTGGGTTTGTTGGGTTTTTTGGTAATTTGTTACCAAGCTTACATCTTTGCTTACAAGCCCAAATATTCAAGTATGTCCCTGCTTAAGATTTCTAGTGATGTGGGTTCAAAAACTTACTTCTATGCTGCTTTTAGCTGTGCAGATAACTATTCAAGATACCTACGTGTATTTGTTGTGCTTTAACACCAGGGAAAAAAGAAAGTGTTCTTCTACTTAAAGTTATGTAGTAGTTTGAGATAAATAAACCCTTTTTTTGAACGCTCAGGTCGCATTGGATCTCAAGTAATCATCCCCTATCGCTGTGATCAGTATGACCTCATGTATCTGCGACCGATGGGTGACCTGGGGCAACTTCTCTTCTTAGTAAGTCTTTTGCTTTGGCTTTAGATCAAATACAATACCATTGCTATACAAGGAAGTCTGTTAATCATTCTCAAAGTCAGGACTCCAGCTATTGTTTAGCCTCTAAATGGAAATGGTGTGAAAGAGCTTTCTTTGATTGTGCCTATTTACACATTATCTCATCTTTTTTCCCATTTGATGCTCTGGTTACAGGAGTGGGACTGTAAGGACAAAGACTCTATCCGAAGAGCCCTGGAACACAGCAATGTGGTCATTAATCTGGTTGGAAAGGAATGGGAAACAAAGTAATTTTCCTTTTTTTCTTCCCCCCCGCCTCCCTGCCCCCTAAATAGATTTGCACCAGGTGTTGGGCACTCTAGCCACGTTTCACAGCATGTGTACAGTATGCAGTGACACTGACATTAGCCTTGGCTTTTACCAGAAGGCAAAACTGAAATTTTGCCTATAAAAGTACTTCCATTTCTTTAAATGGTTAACTAGAGTCCTGGTTATCTGCTCTTGCAAAGTGCATTCTTTCTGTAATTTCCTAGTGTACAGTTTTTGCTCTGTTGGGGACTTCAATGTGCTGATTTCATCCACCTTACAGGTGTTTCATGGGTGCACTGCTGTAGCTGACAGAGGCTCACCAGTTTCTGTGAACTAGTATTTACACTGTTACACTGTGCCTTCAGTGTAGTGATGAACTGCAGCCCACTAGAATAAGCTGTGATCAAGGTTTTCCTATTCTCTGGTTAATATTAATAAACAAGCATAGCTAATGGAGAGTCCTTAAGATTATGATTAATAACATCATTTCCTAATAGAATTTTGGCACAGACACTATTAGCTACTTAAGCATTTTTGGTAATAATTTTTAAAAATAGTTCTTTTTTGAAATCCATTTAAAAATATCTCATGTTTATTTTAGGTTAAAAGTACCTGTAATACCCTCAGTTTGTTGTTGGGTTTTTTTTTCCATGCATGCAATTATGTCCACTTTATTTAAAGCCTTGTGCAGAACCGCCAGACAAAAACTCATCACTTGTGTGACTTGCTTTTATATGGTACATAATTGTGCTATGGTAGGAGACAGGAACAAATGTGGATGTCGGTTTCATTTATTTTTACAAGCCCAATGCCTTTGTTGCTCTTTTTTTGTGAACAGCTGTTTGGTGTGGTAGAATTAGTAGTCAAATTGTGTTAATAAAATAGAATTAGTAGTCTCAAATTTTACAATTATTTTTCCTAAAATAGGTGCTTGCCAACAGACATACTGTTTCTTTGTCTAGTCAAATATCATACGTAAATTCTGGGAGGCACTTTGATTTCATGTTCAGATTCACAGAATCACAGAATATGATACCTCTGGAAAATACCTCTAAGATCATCAAATTCATAGAGTGACTTTCTTTTTCTGATAGTCACTTAGCTCCTTGTCCTACTATTGGAGTCTATAACATAGTTTATTTGGGGAAAAGGCCATCAAACCTAAATTAACTTTGGTCTTGTGCATCTGACAAGGTTTTTGGATCTTTTCATATCTTTTTCAGACTTTGGGATCTAAGTAAAAATGTACAGACCACCTGTCAGGATTGTTTTGCACTGTTACTAAATTATGAACCTAAGAGTTCAAATGCTTATTGCTGTCAAAACAGAAGAAATTTCTTTGTAATATATAAATGAAGGAAGCAAAGAAAGTCTGTACAGTTGGCCCAAGGACAATGTAATCTCTGATTGTCTTTCAGATACAGATTTTGTGTACTTCCCCCTTTAGAATTTCTGAACTCATGTAAAAAGTATCATTTATATAAGAAAGGGGTTTTTTGTTATTGAAAGTCTGATGACAACAACGAAAAGTTTCATTCTAGTTAAAGACCCCCCCAAACCTTGTCACTCCATTCAGTTTCAACAGATTCAAAAACAGAGGAGTCTTGGTATATTAAAGAATTACCCCTGTATTGCACAAATGTTCTTATAATGTATTTTATGCATGTTGGTATCAGTGGTGGTGCTGGAACCCTGAGCTGGAATTCTGTGGTCTGTTAAACACGAGGTCAGACTAACCATTGTCATCATCCCAAAGTCTGTGAGAAACTTAAGCTCCAAAAAAAAAAAGTAAGATTAGAAGTAGAGATCAGTCAAAAAAAGTAAGCCTGCCATTAAATACTTTCCTCCTTGCCTAGTATTAGTGTACAGTCTCATCTGTGTATACTGTGTTGTTTGAAAACTCCATAGTTACAGGAGGGATGTTGTTCTTGTGTGTTTCTAAAATCTATTTTTGTGAGTAGAACAGGAGTGATGGTTCCCAGGATCAGATTAGTTATTGAAGGGTCAAAAATAACTTTTTATTTTCAAGGCTTTCTTTAGACTCCAGTGGGATCTGAAGAGCTGTGGGAGTAGATAAGGACAGAGAGAGGCATTTGGACAAGATGTTTGTTACCCAAGGCAAATGGAAAAGATGGAGCAGGGTGCTTACAGGGACAATGTAAAGGCATGAGAAGCCGATTCTCTTTCTTGCAGTCTTGGGATAGCTGGAAAGAATTTTGGGATTGTTGCCAGCCTATAGTGTCAGTTCTGCTTGGAGACAGAGCTTCTGTATTATTCTTGATCCGATGCCAAGCTAGATTACAGTTGAACCCCCTAATTTAAGCCCCTTGAATGCTGTAAAGTGGGTGGAGTTGTTCTTCTTTCTACGTGCTTCTCCTTGAAGCTCCTTACAGCTGCTACGAGATGGTTCTAACTGTTCTGTCTCATGTAAAATTTTCTTTTTGCATAAGCACCTGTGTGGTTTTTGGTCTGGTTTTGTCCACTTTTCCAGTGCCTAGCATCTGCCCTAACTTAGGTTGCTTAGAATTTTTGAGCTCCTTTGTAGTGTAATTGAGTCCATCAAATTGTCAGATTCTGACCAGGTGTTATGAAGAGGCAGCTTTGCTCAGATTTCAAGATGCAGCACTTCCCTTAATCTGTTTTCACTGGGAAGTTTCCTATTTGTCATAAACAAATGGGCAAGTGGATTTTTCACACTGCTTTAATCTTAACAGGTGAAAAAGCAGGCAGTACTAAAGCTGTGATTGAAGCTTACTGCTGCATTTCACTTGCCTCTTGTTTTTATTATATGAAGAGTCCCTCAGGAAAGAAAACTGTTTCTAGCAAACAGTGTCAGGATAGGTTTTTGAGATACATTCAAGTAATACGTAATGATTGCTGTTTGGTTGGAAGGAAGCCACTGTTCATTGATTTTAAAGTAAAATTTGGTTTTTGCCTTGTTTTAGGAACTTCAGTTTTGAAGATGAATTTGTAAATATTCCTAAACGTATTGCACAGATAGCTAGGGAGGCTGGTGTGGAAACATTCATTCATATCTCTCACCTGAATGCTAGCATGAAGAGTCCTTCCAAATACCTCAGGAATAAAGTAAGTCTGGAATCCTTTTAAATGTGTTTTCTGAGAGCCTACTTTTTTCCTTTTGGTGTTTTATTGGGGTTTTTTTTGTTGTTTTTTCCCCTCCAACTGGGTCTGTTTGAAGGCAATCTGTATGAATTTTCTATGGAATGTTTTCTGCACCTGAGGAATTTGTGACTTACTGCACTTCTAGGAGCTAGAAATCCTCCTTAGTACTTCATGTGCTTTGCAGGGAAATGGATCTTGTATTCCTGAAAACTGTTCCTTCTGTCCTTGAATATCTTTGCATCTAAAATTAGTGGCAGTAAGAAAGAGGAACTAGTTTGATGGTTTGGGATCCCATATTGGGTCTAACATCTAAGGCAGGAATGACCTAGCAAAGTAAGCAGTTGATGCCAAAATGAATGCTGCAAAGACAGGTGAGTATCACAATTACAGGCCCCTGGCGTGGGGTTGTTACCTGCTCTTGTACAAAAAATAGATATCTGGTTTTGATATCCTACTATTTTTCCTATTACTCAATTTCTTTTTTTAATGTGGCTATTGTCCCAGTTTCAGCTATTTTCGTTTTGTTTGAGCTCACTGTACTCTGACTTGTCTTTAGTATGAAAATTTTTTAAAACCAGAGTAAAAAATTGATAGCTTTCACTGTGTAACAGCTCTAGGATGGTTAGGCCTTACTGTATTGGCCATCCCAAGTGGAAAGCAGATAGCTGCCACTGAAATTTCTGACTACTTAAGCAGTTTTTGGAGTGTTCTGCTAATGCAGTAGGGGTTATGTAAAGCTTCTGTTTTCTTCCAGGCTCTGGTCTGACATCAGCAAGGGAAGCACTTAGGTTAGGCTTCCTCCTTCTTGAACTTTGTCACTTTAAATTTGTGTCACTTCTCTAGTGAGACTGTATTGTATCTCAAATAGAAGAAATGATCTACGTGTTTATGGGACTTCTGGGATGTTGAGTGAGACCTTTATCTTAGCATAGCATCTCAAAGATCAAATGGCTCAGATATAAATAATTATTGTGCTACTGATGGTGCCATTTCTTTCAGTGCTGTGGTCAGGACACATGAAGTTCTGAAAAGGTGTCCTGGTCTGTGCAGAGTGGATCTAATGAATGCGTTCATTTTAATTGAATGATAGGCTGTTGGAGAGAAAGCAGTGAGGGAAGAATTTCCAGATGCTATAATTCTGAAGCCCTCTGAGATGTTTGGGAGAGAGGACCGATTTCTCAATCACTATGCAAGTATGTACCCTTGAAGTAATAAAACTGTGTATGATTTGTATACCTGTCAGGAGAGAACAGAGGGAAGATGTGATTTGCTTTTGAAAAGCAGAGGTAGATTTTTGTCAGATGTGTACTGCATTTTGTTAGCTGAAGATGTGTAATGGGAATAATGTAATAATGAATTTTCCTCTCATGACTTAATTATTTCTGAATCTAGGTGAGATTGTTTTGGGGGTTTTGGTTGGGTTTTTTCGGGGGGGGGGGCGGGGGTGTGTGGTTTTTTGATGAATACTATTTTTCTTTTTTTTTTTTTTTTTTTAATTTAGATTGTTATGAACTAAGCTCTGGTCACCTTAACCCTCAAAGTAGTTTACCCTGAAAGTAGTTTTTCAAGTTGGCAATGCTCAAATTAAAAATTGACCCAAGTTGTTCTGGGCTCAGAAGCAACAGTAATGACTCTGATGTATCGCCAACAAAATTGTTAGATGGGATAGAGGGAAATCTGGTTTTGTCTTGCAAAGTTGAGCTATCTCTGACCCACTGTAAACAGTAAATACAGCCTTCTCATCACTGTTAGTGAGAAAACTAAATGTGCTGCTGAAATTGGATGGTAGTTCTTCCCAGTTCTATTTTTTTTTTAAGTTAGTTTTCAGAAGAGATCCACACTCAGTGTAGTGCAAAATGTTTTGGTTATTTGTTACTGAAAGGATTCTCAGATTCTATTCTCAAGTTAGGTATGTGTCTCTCTCTCAGACATGGGATGGTTTGGTGGTGTGCCGCTTATTTCCTTTGGCAAAAAAACAGTGAAGCAACCGATATACGTAAGTTTTCAATAAAACAAGGCAATCCCGAATCCTCTGTGTGTGTTTGTGTGTTGGGTTTGTTTCTTTTCCCCCTGTAAATCCCTTTTGAAAGAGGAATGTGTGCTTCCATTCTGGTTTTCTGTTGGTAATTGTCTGAATTTGTTTCTCACAGGTGGTTGATGTAGCAAAGGCAGTTATTAATGCAATTAAGGATCCTGATGCTAAAGGAAAAACATATGCCTTGGCTGGGTAGGTTACTTTTCTGATTCTAATTAACTGAGTACTTCTTTTTGGTGTCATTTTTTGGCATGCTGCACAGTACATTTAATTTCTCCATCCATGCACACAGTTTGAGCTGCAATAAATTCCACCTCCTTTTTGGGAGGAAAAATGACTCAAGCTGTTCTTGTGAGCACTCTGAAAATCCTAGTTTGGGCCCCATTGCATTTCATGTTCTGTATGTGCACACAAAGAAATAGGCAGTGTTGGGAAACATGCTAGACAACATAGATTTGGAGGAAACCCTGCTAAAGCTCTGTGGAAGCCACTTGGAATTAGAATGGATAGAGACAGTGAATCGCTTGGAATATTGTGTGTATGAAAGCTCCAAGTCAAAATAGTGGCAAATGCCAAGGTAATGGTTCTGTGTTTTGATATTGTAACATAGCACTGGAACTGGTCTTCATCCAATACATGTGGTAAAAGGAACACTAGGTTCATTGATGAAGAAAACAGTTGTTAGTTAGCCAAGGTACAAATGATGCTGAACAGCTCTCTTTTTTCCTTTTGCATGCACATCTCTGTCTTCCTCCCTCATACACTGAAAATGTGCATAGTATCTGGATTTTGCAAAGGGCTTATCTGAGATTCTGTTATTTTTTCCATGTCTGGTTTGTGATGCTGTGGCAGTGACAGCTCTTTATTCCCATAGTGCAGAGATGGTTGCTGGTTTGTCCTTTATGTGTGTGGTGGCACACAAGTCATCAGTGATATCTTCAGTGCTCTAACTGAGCTGTTGGGGAAGATGTTATCCCGATAGCTAGGCTAGGTGTGCAGTATGCTGATGTTCTGGAAAAGGCAGCAAGCAGGTCTTCAGCTGCTTTTGGATCATCCTGAGGAACTTCTGCTCAGAAACTAGCAAGATAAGAGAAGGAAACTATCAATGGTCTGAAAGAACTACTGACAGCAACAATAAGGTTATTGAGTAACTTTAGGTTGCTTTCAAATCACCAGGATGATATGAAGTGTCACACTAAAGAACAAGTGGAACCAAATGCTAGAGAGCTATTCAAAACCACTTTTTTTAATCAGAGAGAATAGATATGTAGGTGTCAGATACAACTAATACAAAACCAGAAAGCGTGATGAAATTAACCTTTGAGTGACTATTTTATCTCTTGGGGGCAAACATGAAGATGAGTCAATGCACACCAGAGCTGCCTGCCAAGAAAGAAAGGACAGGCACCTGCTCTTAGGTTTGTCGCTGTCTCAGCAGAAGCAACTGCTCCAACTACAGGAGAAATTGAGAATTGCACACTAAATAGAACACTATCTGGAGCCAAATGGAAGGGCAGTTGGCTAAACTGTGAATGTATTTGTACAGTTTGAAAGTCTCATTTTTTGACAATTTACAGAAGGCCAAGAACTCAGTGCCCAGGTTTCAGAGGCAGGGTTTCAAGCAAGGATGCCAGACTCTCATTGCAAGGGGTACAGTTTCAGGCACGTAACAATGACTGAAAAGACTTTGAATAAATGATGGTCTAAACTGAAGATCCACATCAGTGTTGAAAAACTGAAGGGACTCTGCAGGATAACCCACAACTAAAGCTGTATGAGATGCCTAGTTTTTTTAAAAGGAGTTACCAGTTTGAGTTTAAAATACTAATTTTATAAAAGAGCATTCTTTTTTTTTTTTCTTGCTCCTGCATGGTGGAATGGAGGTTTAACTATGGCAGCTATGCCGTGCATCCTTACCTGGTTCTTGCATATCAGGATAAAAGTGAAATTGGTTTATACTGCCTTTGGATAGGCACGAGGATGTTAAAGTGTAAGGGCAAAACAATTGATAAAAAAAATCTAATAACTAATGAAAATGTTGTTTTTTGTAAATTTGACATCACCATTTCTTGCTGTGTTTCACTTGTAAGTTCTTTAAACAGAAGAAAACGTGATATCTTGGGTTTGATGGTAGTCCTCTAGTGTAACCATAAATGCAGGTGTCTCTCATGTTCTATAACCCAGCCACCTGGATGAAGTTGATAAGGAGTTTCAAGTGTTGAATTCTTTCAAATTCTCCTAAATATGATGACCTGCCTTTGAGTATATCCATTAGAATGTTTTGCCCTGATTTGCTTTTTCAAACTAAAGTAGTAGTACTTTGGGGTTCTGTCTTTCTCCAGCATTTCCCAACACATTTTGTTTGTGGCTTTTAGCATCGCTGTTCTTTCGGAAGAATATGGCAGCTGAAGGCCCAGTTTTCATGCATGCAACCTCAGAGCTTGGTATCTTTGAGATCTTTGGTTTTTCAAACTGAAATGCATGTTCTTTGTATCATAGTCTTGGATTTTTGGACTGTGTGAAGTTTTGTATACATGGTCTTACTCTAGCATGTTTTCATTTGTGTGGGGGTTTAGATTCCAATAGTAATTCAGTGTCCCCTATATTTTTTTTTTTAAAAAAGGGGGAGAGACTGAAGATGAAAAAAACCCCTAGAGTCTTATTTTTCGGAGGCCCCTACCTGGGAAGTAATCAGTCTCAAGATCACTGTCATATCACTGAGGTCTCTGCCTTATCTGAAAGTATAGCAAATCATCACACTTTTGGTGTGTTCATTCCTGCTTTGATCGTGATCAGCACGATGTCACTTTGAAGGTTGAAACCCCAAGTGACATACCAGTGCTTAGCAGTGTGCTCTTGTGTGTTGTGAAGATTTTCAGAATGTTTTGGAATACCAGCAAGTTGCCTTGAAAGCCAAGGGAGATATCTGTTTCAGTCTCAGCTGTCTGTGGAGTTTTAAAATGCGAAGGCAAAGGAATGGGAACTCACAATCAGACATGATTCTCTTAAACTGCTGTAGGTGTGCAGAAGAGTGACTGCTTCCTTCCCTTCATCTTGAGAGGGGGAAGGCATGCTCTTGGGGAAATTTATCTTAGTTTCTTCCTCTTGCTTTTGAAGAGAACAATATGTTCTTAGTTGAGCAAAGGCAAGTGAATCAATTTCCTTGCAGCCAGTTGCCACCAAAGATGGGGTGTCCTGTTAACAAACCTTTCTTAATTTTGCCATTTGCTTTCTGACTACAAACTGCCAACTGGGCTTGTGCAAATTCAGTCCAGCCCCAGCGCTGAAAATCTTGGGTTCAGGGTGTGAGTCAGGAGTTATCACCTGGAGGAGGCACGTTAAAGGTGCTTTGAAAAGTGCTTTAAAAGTACACAGAATGTACTTTATTCAGTGTGATTGTGGTGGCTTAGCCTTGGCCAGCAGTCAGACGCCCACCCAGCTGCTCACTCCCCCTCCTCAGCAGGGCAGGGGGAGAAAAGCAGTATTAACAGCTTATGGGTTGAGATAAAGACAGGGAGACTGCTTATCAGTTCTACCACAGACTCGACTTGGGAAAAGTTAATTTAATTTACTGTCAATTAAAATAGATTTGAATAGCGTGAAATGAAGACAAAAAGAATAAAACAACACCTTCTCCCCTCCACCCTTTTCCCAGCTCAGTTTCACTCCTTCACTCTTGACTCCTCAGCCCTCTCTTCCCCAGTGGTGCAGAGGGATGGGGAATGGTGGGTTAAGCACCCATGTAGGCACTGACACTCAGCTCAGTGACAGAAGAACTTTGCAGTTTGGGACTTACACTATTGCCATTGCTGGTGTCAGATGAAGTGTTTTCTAACTTAATCCCTCTTTATTTCAAATAGTACAGAATCTGAAGAGCTAAAACTGGTTCCCGTCTTGTGAGGAAAATGACAGATCTGGCAAATCATTTAGATTAATGAAAACAGGCCTTTAGTAGGCTTGGGGGTGGAGGGCTTTAACATTTTTGTCTCTTGCTGCAAGTATTTAAGTATACCTAACTTACCTGTGATGTTTGTTGCTTTTTCTTGCAGACCTCACCGGTACCTCCTTTACGACCTGGTAGAATACATCTATGCCGTTTCCTTCAGGACCTTTCTTCCCTATCCACTTCCTCGTCCTCTCTACCAGTAAGTGGGACCTTTCCTTCACGAAGAACTTGGGGCCCACTAGGCAGCACAGAGGCATAAGTAACTCTTGCACTGGTTATTTAATATTGCCAGTTGTTATTTAACACAGTAGGACTGTAGGAACTGGCTTGCCTTAGGTACTCGTTAGCTGGCTTTGAGCCTCTGCTCAGGCACAGGCCTGTGTTTGTTGAGCTAGTGTATGAAAGGTGTACTTGTAAAACTTAACAGAAATATTTATTCCAGAGTCATTGAATGGCTTTGCTGAGTCAAGAAGTAGCAAAAGGTGCTAAGTAGAGACAATCGGTACAAACCAAACTAACTTCTGATAGTACCATGGGGAAGGTCTGTGTGTATGTTGCTGACTGTAGGCCCTGGGGGATTTTTCTGCAGCAGCTCAAGGTGTTGGTGCTGTCAGCTGTCCATCCAGCCTGGTGAGCACTGCCACCTTGGGAGCAGAGCTGGGCTAAGGGTGGGTATGGATATTGGCTGAATTTCTGGCTCAGTCCTTTGTGTTGACTTGAGCCAGTGTTGGAGTCAAGATTGCATTGAGATGTTGTCCTGAGAAGTTGAGCAGTGAATTTGTGAGCAAGTGTTTCTTTGTCTACGATATGAGGGCAGTAACACCTTTTAGAAAATGGTCCTAAATGGCAAGGTAATGAGAGGAGGGTGCAGCATCAGTTCAGTTGATCACAGTGGATGGGCTGTGAAGGCTCCATTTGTATGCATGAGCTGCTTCTGCAGCTGTATATTTTGGCCCCTGGGAGCATGGAGAGGAGATTCTGAGTTGCTGAATTGCAGCTACTGAGTAACAGTGCATGAAGAAGTGCAGTGTAAACCTGGGCTTAGTCCTTAAGGCATAATCAGACATCCTTTTGAAGAGCTACCTCAGGCAGTAAAAGCCATTTCAGAAGTTGTCCTCAGCATGGTTGAGATGTGTTAATGTTTGGGTACTGGTCCTCCTCAGTTTTAGTACAGTGCAAACTAATAAGCTAAAAAAGTCACCCATGTTAGAACCCTCCTACCAATCTGCTGATAGGGCTCAACGTTTGGTTCATTTAATGGATGACAAATAATGCTAGAGCAGCATCTTAAACTGAATTGGCTGTTGGGGCATCAGATTAACGTGGCTCAGCTTGTTAAAAAGGAACTGTGTGGGTGCTCATTAGTTATTGGCATGTGCCTCAATCTATGTTATGCTTTTTTCTTTATGGGCTAAGTGGTATTTCATATCTTTGAGAAAAGAGTGCATCTAAAAGGTGGATACAGCTAGTCCTGTTGTGCAGTAACTTAGTCACACCCTGGTCTGTCAGGTGAGTCCTTCAGTAAGGTTCTGCCTTGAATACTGTTGGTCCTGAGACACTAAGCAAGAGTTCTATTTTCTTTTTCTCTGCCAGAATTTCTTTCTTTCAAGGGAATTTTCATTTCTGGAAACTTCAAATGCATTAATCCTCCTCCTTTTTATAGATGCAGATTGCTCCAGATTCCATCATCTTGTTTGTATGGCTGTTAAATCATTTAGTTGTCAGCAAGTGTGTTTCTCTTGGAGGCATTGAATCAAACTCTGTGACTAATTGGATTCCTGCCTACACTACTAGGGAACAGAGTTTGGAGGAAAGGCAGGGGCAAGACTGAACCCTCTGGTGTGTGGGGAATTTGATGTGGAGGCTGGCTTTCCCCACCTACTAATGCCCAGTTTTACTTCGAGATATCTGCTCCTTCTTTCCTTTCCAAACTAAAAGAATAAGTGATCAAATAGTTCAGTAGCAAACTGTTCAAGTTATCAGAAACATAGCTAAGAACTTGCTGGCTGGAGCATTCACTGCTTTAATGAATTCATAGCTTGGAAGAACAGCTACACAGCAAACTCCTGCTCACTGTCTACTAAGTGTGAAATGTTTTTACCAGTTCTTGTTTTCTTCTGTGCATCTGGATAATGACTATACTTTTGCAATACTCTTTCTGCTTACAGTTTAGTTGCAAGATTATTTGAGATTAGTCCATTTGAGCCATGGTTAACACGAGACAAAGTGGACCGGGTAAGTGTGAGACAGCCCACATATTCTTCCTGGGAAATGTTTCATTGTGTATTTGTAATTTCCACTTGTAGTTTTGTATTTGAGGAGTGCTGAAGTATGTGTACATACAGTCAGTTCCATGGCTAGAATTTGATAATAAAGAATTGCTTTCAGACTGTTTGGATACTACAAAAATTTAAATGTTTAAAGGTGTCTATATGTCACCTTCCTGGAAAATGGTTATGGTTCCTGCCACCCTGCTGGAGCTCCTGATCTGCAGTCTTGCTCTTAACTCACTTGTCCAGACCTGCTGCATTGCCAAGGGGGTTCACTGTCGAAGCAGTCTGGAAATTCCTCTGGTACAATCTTACAAAGACTTAGTAAGAGAGAGGCACTAATACAGTTTTTATTTTAAAAAGGCTTCATTGTGATGGAGTCTTTCCACTAGCATTGGTGCAGGAAGAGTAGTTAACATATTTCTCTAAACACATTAAAAAAGTTGTTGTAACACTGGTGAGAGGGTTATATAGCAAGAAGCAACGTGATGGGAACAGGGAAATGGCCCAACCTCTTCAGTGTTGAAAGTGGTCAAGACTTTGCTGTGCCCCCTCCTCCAAAACACACGCTGTGTAACATAGCAGAGCTAAAGTAGAGGTTGGATGTGCAGTGAGCAGCTAAGTGCTGGTGGGGGGGTGCTCCCCACTTTGAGCTAACTAGTGAGTTTATGTCCCTCTAGATGCATTACAATCACTTGTACCATCCGTATACTGACATTTTTAACAACTCAAGTTGGACTGACAGTGCTGGATGCAACCCAAATTCTCATTTAACATTCGAGTGCATTTCTCATGAGTGTGGTGCAGCTTCATGTTCATTCCTCACTTTGCAGCGTGTCTCAGTGGGGGTGGAGAAATAACTCGCAAAAAAACCAACTGCAAGTGAGGAAAAAGTAGGATTTAGCAAGTATTAATGTCAAAACTGTTGGCATTTGTGTACGTTACAAAGATATTCCTGTGCTCTGGCAGTCTGTGAGCTTGCTGCTCTCTGAGGGGTGCAGGTACCACGATTCTGCAGAGTTGGAGTTCCAATGCCCTTTGTTATGATGCAGTGGCAATAGCCTACTTTGACCCAAAATTAATTGGAGACAGAGTACTAGCATGGATCTGGGAGAACTGGGTCCTGTACTTTGAGCTGCTTACTGACCAGCTGTGAGCAATTAACTTCTGTGTTCACATTTGTCCATCTTGGAACTAGAGAAATTTCCTGTTCTGTTTGGAGGTAACTGTACAAGCCCCTGGGCAGTGAAGGAGGTAACCTGCTTCACGGTCTGCAGCTAAACTTTTTTTTTCCCCCAAGCCATTGTCTCACAGCCCATACTAGAGAGGGCTGGCATTGTAGTTCTATTGTCTGTATGTACCCAGGATGCAGGTGTAATGTCTCCTGAAAGCCTTACTTCTAGCTGCCTTTGTGGTTTATAGACTTACATTTCACAAAGTAAGCCTGCACTAGATCACTAAAACCACTGCAACTCAGCTGCAGCATGGGTAGTGTAAGAGGGGAGTTTTTCCATGTCACTTCTGTGTCTGATTAGTCCTCTTTCCCAGCTTTTTGTCCTTAAGTACTTATCACAAAACTCGATGTGGTTGACTTAAAGACCTTTCAAGGAATAACAGCATGAGAGAAATCCCTGTTTTCTAAGGTATCAGTCACATGTGTTGCAAATATGGGAACAGAATGAAATACTTGTCCTGTACAGGACCCTGTTCTAAACCATGAACAGAGAAAAACAGCTGACCAAAGGTGATAATTCAACCTGCATTTTCTTGCCAAAGCTGAATGTATATGGTTGCAGTTCAAATGTGCCCTTACAAGTTTAGCCTAATTTTGTGGTTTTAATGATAATATACACCTGATGGAGAGAAAAATAAGACACTTTCTGCATGTCTCACTGTTGTTTATTTCTGAATCTAAATCTGAAGCCTGACAAACTTTTTGCCAGATGCAGAATATGTGTATCTCCTGTCAAAGTACACTCATTACCCTGTATAATTATGCCATAGTTCTGTAGGGCCACACTGAATGTTTTCCTCTTCCCAAGGTAAAACACTGAGCCAAAATCAGTCAAGGAACTTGAACTGACACCCAGCTGGCTGAGTCCACGTTTGTGTTTGAGTGTATCTTCAGATGGACTACAGGGTGCAGCAGTGTGCTGTCTGGTGGGGTTCTTCCTTGTGTCAGCAGCCTTGAAACTGTAGTAGACTCTCCCAAGAGCTGCCATTTGTAGAAAACTGTTTGGAGACACATTAAAATGTTTCTAGTGCTAGGGATTTAGGCTAGCTTGTTTCTGTAAAAGGAAAAAGAGGGCCTTGGGTATAAGTACACAATACTTTTTTTAGTATGTGAATGATTGCACTGGGTGTAGTGCTGTTTGTTCTACCAAGTGAATTCCCTGTTTTTTTCTTTTTTTTTTTTCTCCCCCCTTCCTTTTAAAGTTTCACACAACAGATATGACATTTCCTGACCTTCCTGGTTTGGAAGACCTGGGTATTCAACCAACATCTCTAGAACAAAAAGCAATCGAAGTTCTGCGCCGGCACCGCAGGTACCGCTGGCTGGATGCTGAGCTGGAGGAAGCAAAACCACCTAAGACCTATCCTGCATAACAGCTGACAAGGTGGTTACTTAACACTTCTTAATCTGCCTTTGTATGACCCAATTTGTTTGGAGAACTGTGTACATACTGAGTAAAATATATTAATCATGTAAACTATTTCACCAGTGTTGTCTTTTCAATTACAGGGGATCATTATTGAAATTCAGCTTTTCCCTTTCAAAGGTCATGAAAGTGAATTACCTATTGTTGCTTAGCTGGTGAGTGTTTGAAATAGTTTGAAGATTGGGAATAGAGGGAATGTGTCTTAACCCTAGTCAGGTTCTCCCTTGGCTCTTAAAGCAAGCACATGACTGAGCTTTAGTAAGCACTCCAGTGATTCGAAGAACGCTAAAGAAATGTCACCTAGAAGATGTCCTTTCCAATAGGGATTGCTGGTGCTGCCACCTGTTCAGATTATGAGGTCTTGGATAAAGCCTCATTTTTAAGTTCTTGACTATTCTGAGCTTTGTTTTCTGCCCTGAGCACAACTATTACAGAAAGTGCCAACCAAAATGGCACAAGCTGTTTCTAAGGTCAAGGAGCATCAATCAGACATGTAAACAAGTTCCTATAGGTCATCTGATCTCCCTGTGTGTGCTGTGGCTCAGACATTAGGAAATGTGTCCTTTCTTCCATTTTTAAATGAGAAAGTCTGATTATTTTTAGATCTCAGAGCTTTTATGTGCTGGGACATCATCTTTTGGTAAGAGAAAGGGTTTGCTTCAGGTTTAAATATTTTCAGTCGTTTTAAGATCAAAGAAAGATCCTTGCCTGAATTTGATCAAGATCTGTGCTTTGTGTTTCCATATCTGAAGAGTTGCTGGGGGCTTTTGGTTTGCTGGGGTGCAGCTTAGAGCTGAGTAGGTCTGTGCACAGAACTGAGCAGAGATCTAGATCCTCTATGTGCAGTGCAGTGTTCTGATGGCTTCAAGGTGTGAAAGGAGACATTTCTTGAATCAAGCAGTGAGCTGGGCATCAAATCCCATGAACTAGGATGGGTTGAGATTGGTGGGGAAACTGGTTTTAAACTGGGGCTGAGAGAGGATGACGTGAGTGACAGAATGTTTTGTGATTTCACCTCCAAACTTCCCACTACTTGCCTTTGTTGGATGTGAAAGCAGAGGGAAAGTACTGGGACAAGTTGGACAGATGGGTGTCGAAGGTGGAAGCCTAACAAAGGGAAAATCTGAAGTGAAGAACAGCATGGAATAGATGATTACAAAGGAGAACAGAGACTGAAAAGAACAAAAAGGTCAAGGTTGGGGAAAGCACAGAAGTCTCTTGATTAAATCACACTGATTGCTGGAGCCAAAGATTGGAATCTCATTGTTTCTGTATTGTTGCCAAACTACTGTGAAACTCCTGGACAAAGTGTTTCTTAAACTTCAGCAGCTTCCACATTTTGCTCTTCCATGTACAGCCTGCTGCTGCTCATGGGTACTCTTAGGAAGAGGTGGGCTCTTGTGAGGATAGGAGGTTTTTGATCCTGCCTACTGTGTATTCAGTTTGGCTCTCATGCACTGTTTATTTTTCTTTTGATAACATAAGTTCAGTTGTTTTAAAATAAATCTGCCAATTCAAACATCCAAAAGCTAGGACAAACTGGAAGTGAAGTGCATGTTGTTAATAATTTGATCCTTAACTTTTATTATTTTTTCTGACTGCAAGCTTTTTCCTGTAAGACCATAACTGTAAATAAGGAGCCTCATTAGTGCTCATTTAATGTGTGTGGCCCTAATCTCAATTTATTGCATGTTATTCCCATCATGTTATTCACAAGCACACACAGAGCACAGAGACACACAATTACCATAATAGTCCTGCAGGGCTAATGGCCAGTTTCTGTTCTCAGGTGGTAAAGTGAGGCAGAGAAAACTGTCAGAGGTAATGCTGTGGTGTTAGGTGCCAGTTCTGGGAATGCTCGCCATAATGCAGTGGGTTTATTTATTTATTACTCCCCACCCCCCCAGTCAAAGCACAGCTTTTCTGGTGGCTTCAGTTACACCCCAGACCACTCCTGTTAGAGGGGCCGTGCAGGTGATGAACACCCATGAGAAGTGTGCTTTGAGCAGCCTGCTCAGGACTACTGGTGAAGCAGAGCATCATGTTAGCACTCAGCTGCTGCTGCAAGTTTCGCTTCCCACAGTACTTTGCCTTACATAGCACTTCTGCTTCCTACCTTGTAGAAACTAGTGTGATTTCTTGTTATTTAAAAGCGATTCCTTGAGGGGTCTTGAATGTACAAAAGGGAAAAAAAAAAGTCACTTTTTTGTAATACAGTCCAGAGTATGAAATCACTGTAATGCAGTTTCATCTGTGATTTTTATCCCTACTCGTTTATCAATGAGAGGATCTTCCTTCTTACCCTGTCCCTAGTTTCTCAGTTGCAGGAGCTGTTCAGCCAGCCTGCAGTTTGCAAATCACCGGATCTCCTCTGAACGGGTGAGCTCAGGGCTGCCTTCCACGCCTTGGAGGTGCGGGGTGCTCAAGGTATGGAGAGGGGAAGAGGGGGGCTGTTGTTTTCCACCCTCCCCACAAGAGGTCACTGGTAGAGCAGAAAGTGCAAGGGTCTTTAAGCACACTGGGTGCCTCTGCTTTCTGCAGCCAGTCCTCCTGCTCAGGCTTTGCCATTTCTCATCTCTGTTCCTTGCCTGCACGCAGCCGGAGAGCTGGCCAGAGGTGGGCATCGACAAACGTAGGGACAGTGAGACATGGTACAGGTACCACCTCTGGCTGAAAGGGGACCTGCTCTGGTCCTTTCCCAGCACACAGTCTGATAATCCAATCTATAGCCCACCCTCAGCCCGCTTCAGAGGGTCTTGGGAGAAAGTACACCCTTGGCAGCATCTCTTTATGGACCAGGTGAATTACCTGCGTGGCTGTGTGAGTGTGTGCTTGGCAGGCAGATGGGTATGGACCTGTAAGGGCTGAAGGTTTGGTGAAGGCAATCATATTGCCAGTATGATTGGGGTCCCTTCCAATCCAGAATGTGAGGGATTGGAAGGGACCTCAAAAGATCATCCAGTGCAATCCCCCTGCCAGAGCAGGAATACCCAGATCAGGTCACACAGGAACACATCCAGGGGGTTTGAATGTCTCCAGAGAAGGAGACTCCACACCCTCTCTGGGCAGCCTGTGCCAGTGCTCTGGCACCCTCACTGGGAAGAAGTTCTTCCTCACATTTATGTGGAACCTCCCATGTTCCAGCTTGTACCCATTGCCCCTTGTCCTATCATTGGATGTCACTGAGAAGAGCCTGGCTCCATCCTCATGACACTCACCCTTTACATATTTATAGACATTAATGAGGTCACCCCTCAGTCTCCTCTGCTCCAAACTAAAGAGACCCAGCTCCCTCAGCCTTTCCTCACAAGGGAGATGTTCCACTCCATCATCTCTGTGGCTCTGTGCTGGACTCTCTCAAGCAGTTCCCTGTCCTTCTTGAACTGGGGGGCCCAGAACTGCACACAATATTCCAGATGTGGCCTCACCAGGGCAGAGTAGAGGGGGAGGAGAACCTCTCTCGCCCTACTAACCACCCCCCTTCTCATACACCCCAGGATGCCATTGGCCTTCTTGGCCACAAGGGCACATTGCTGGCTCATGGTCACCCTGCTGTCCACCAGGACCCCCAGGTCCCTTTCCCCTACACTGCTCTCCAGCAGGTCAGCCCCCAACTTCTACTGGCACATGGGGTTGTTCTTCCCCAGATGCAAGACTCTACACTTGCCCTTGTTATATTTCATTAAATTTCTCCCCTCCCAGCTCTCCAGCCTGTCCAGGTCTCTCTGAATGGCAGCACAGCCTTCCTTTCCCTGGTACTGAGAAGAAAAAAGAACGTGGTGTATAGGTGTCGCTAAAACATCACTTCTCGCTTTTGGCACTCAGCTAGCCTGAAAGGAAGAAGTGATGCTTTTACTCACTGTAGTTGGTTCATATGCTGCCTTGGGGCACCAGCATATCTTGGCTGATGGGAAGAGAAATTGTAAGGAGTGTCACAGAATCGCCTAGGCTGGAAAAGACCTTGAAGATCACGGAGCCCAACCACCAACCCAACACTGACAGTCCTCAACTCCACCATAGCCTGAGCGCTGTGTCAGCACGACTCTGAAACACCTCCAGGGATGGGCACTCCCCCACTGCCCTGGGCAGCCTGTTCCAAGGTCTGACAACCTGGTCTGTGAGGAAATTCTTCCTAATAGAGCAGGAGAATATTGTGCTAGATTGTTCTAATGGTAATGGTTGTCTTCATGTAAATTAGAACACCTCTGTTTTGAGTCAATATTGATAGCCTTTATCCTTCATTGGAAGGTAGCCACTAGTGTAATTTTTCAGTATGGAGGAAGGAGAATGCAAAAGCAGAAAATTTTTGCTTTTTGAGATTCCCCTGCAAATAGGACTGGAGGATACTTGTGTTTTAGGAACAGCTTGTCTGGGTGAGAACAGTATCTGCATCTAAGAGTGGAAAGAAGAATTTGGACCTTAGTTTTTTTGAAGGCTGTATGCATCTTACGCAGTTAGAACTCTGATTTGGACTTACTGCTACTGATGTGCCTATTTGTGCTGGAAATGTGGCACCACTGAATGACGCTGTCCATAGCCTCTCGCTCCAAGTTGGAACAGGTGACTTGCACAGAATTAACCCTTGCTGTTTGTCTGCTGCTTTATTCTTACCTCTTCATCTTTCTTTCTTGTCTTACTTGCTTATAAGTTGCTTAGAAGGCAGATGGTCAACGATGGAGCAGAGCATTCACACTGGCAGTAATTATACTGTAGTTGCCTCCCTCTCCCAGCTGTTTTCTTTTCTTCCTTTCCCCTGCCCTAACTGATATGCATGGGTATGCACTACATGAAATGAGGAGATCAGAGGACTGCTATATTTAAAGTAATTCAAAGTCCTGTAAGAACTTGTGAGTAATTCGTGAGTGTTCCTGTAGCCTCTTTGAGGTATGGAGGCAGGAGGACACTGTCAAATGGCAAAGGAAAGCTGGTGGCAGAGCTGAGAATAGAGTGACAGTGAGCTGCTGTGGCTTCTTTCTGTCCTTCTAATGACTCGTTGTGGCCTGGCACTCACTCACCCTGAACACCATTCTTCACTGAAAAAGCTTACAAAGGTGGTAGCATCACAATTTTTGTAATAAACAAATGAGACCTTTTGGAGAAAATTGTGACTGAAGCTGGTTCTGGATTCCTGTGAATCTCTGCTTTTGCTTTCCTTTGTGCTTTCTTAGGTCTGTTTTGACCCATTTCCATTTTGGCTTGTGTATAAATCTCCAACAATAAATCACAGCTGATCTACTTCCAAGGTTTTGGAGAGTGGTTAATGAGCAAAGCTTGTTTGATTGTGGGTTTTTGGTTTGAGTTTTGTTGTGGGGTTTTCTGGGAGGGGGCGTTGCGGATAAAAACTAGAAAATGATAAAAAATAGATAAAAACTTTCTCATTGTCACTAGGGAATCTCAGCCAGATCTCGGGGGTTTTGTTATTGGGATTCTGATTTGAGGAAACATTCTGGTTTGAGAATGTATAACCACATATGTGCATTGGTTTACCCTCTATATTGCCACAGTCTTGATTACAATTAAATCAGCCAGTAGTCAGAGCTGCTGTTTAGCAAATGCTGTTCTAGGTTTTCCGTCTCATCTGTAACTTTGTTGGCTAACATTTATCCATTTATCTTCTGTGAGAAGCTGCTAGAAGCTTCCCCCATGTTCAGCAGAGCCAATGCCAGCCAGCTCCAAGACAGACCCTCTCTGGCCCATCAGCAATGGTGGCAGCATCTCTGTGATAACATATGTAAGAAGGGGAAAAATGGCTGGGCAACAGCAGCCAGAGAGAGGAGTGAGAGAGAGAAACAACTCTGCAGACACCAAGGTCAGTGAAGAAGGAGTTGGGAGGAGGTGCTCCAGGTCCTGGAGCAGAGATTCCCCTGCAGCTTGTGGCGAAGACCATGGTGAGGCAGGCTGTCCCCCTGCAGCCCATGGAGGTCCACAGTGGAGCAGATATCCACCTGCAGCCCATGGAGGACCCTGTGTTGGAACAGGTGGATGCCCAAAGGATGCTCTGATCATGTGGAGAGCCCACGCTGGAGCAGGTTTGCTGGCAGGACTGGTGACTCCCCACACTGGAGCAGTCAGTTCCTGAAGGACTGCACCCCGTGGAAGGGATCCACGCTGGAGAAGTTCCTGAAGAACTGCAGCCCACAGGAATGACTCACGCTGGAGACGTTCATGGAGCATTGTTCCCCATCGAGGGACCCCACTCTGGAGCGGGGGAAGAGTGTGAGGAGTCCTCCCCCTGAGGAGGAAGGAGCGACAGAGACAACGTGTGATGAACTGACCACGACCTCCATTCCCCATCCCCCTGCGCCACTCATTGTCCTACTCTGATTTGATTGGTAATACATTGACATCATTTCCCTGAGTTGAGTCTGTTTTGCCCATGATGGTGATGGGTGAGGGATCTCTCCCTGCCCTTCTCTCGACCCAGGAGCCTTTCGCTGTGCTTTCTCTCCCCTGTCCAGATGAGGAGGCAGTGCTGGAGGGCACTGGTGCCCTGCTGGGGTTAACCCACCACACACCTAGCCCCTCTCTCCTGCATGCTGACCAGAACACACTCACTGGGCTCGAGTTATTCCCATGGGGAAACATCTCTGGTACATCTTACTCTGCAAACTGTGGCAGGTATTCTGTGGGAAAAGGCCTAGATGGTGCAGGCAGGAACACGTGGACTGTTACAGCGTTGGCAATGACTGGACAATGAATGACCCTGTGCAATGGTGAAGTTTTATTTACTGGTGTGGTTGTATCCCATGATTTTTCTCTACCATGGACTTACTGGTCTTGGTCAACAACAACTTGTCAGTGTTGGCAATAGCATGTTCCTTGCTTTAAAACTGTTGAGTTCCCTTGTCTGAAGATTACCCCTGCACCTGGCTATTGCCATACTGTGTTGGGAGCTCTGGGAAGTTACTGTCACCTTGTGTTTGCAAGCTGTTCCTGGAGCTCCTGCATCCCTTCAGCCAGCAGTGCACCTGGTAAGTCAGGCGTTTCACTCTTTGCCAGGAGTGCTACAGAATCAGGAAGATTGTCCAAGATTCCTTGGCCTGGAGTGTTTAGTGGGAGCAGGAGCTTCAGTGGGCAGCTGAAGGATTCTCACCTGACAAAATCTGGTTTCTTCTGGATTTGTGTCTTGTGCTTGGTGTCTCAGGTATCTAACAGAGCATCAACACTTCATTTCGTCCCTGTTACGGTGTTTGTGATGTCTCTGACACTGAATTAACTGGTGTGTAAGGCTTGAACTTATGCTGTAGTCTTTCTGCAGGTGAGTAAATGGCAGGGTCTCTTCTATGTGAAGTTGCCTACTGCCTTTGGCCAACAGGACTGGGACTCATTAGAGGAAGGGCAGATAAAGAGGAACATGTGCACATTCTGTAGATGTAATTTTCTTAGGAACTCCATCGTGAACAGATACTGCTGTGACTTAAACTAAAGCTGAGGCTGCCACTGCATTTGGTGAGGTTCTGAAGGTTGAGGCCACCCTGGGCAAAGTCCAGGGTTGTGTTCCAGGAAAGTGTTAAACAGAGCAGTAACTTGGCATAGTGACAGAACTGAGTGAAAACGAGAACAAAAGGTGTTTGCCTGTCTCCAGTTTTGCCAGCATGACCGTGACCTGTTTCTCATATGCACACTCCTATGCTTTGTACCCGTTACGTTGGTTTTGGATAGGAAAGAGAGATTTAGCTGTCAGTTTGTGATAAAGCCCAGGTCACAACTTCCATTGGCAAGACTTGGTTTCCCTTGCTCTGGTCGCTCTGGTTGCTGGCTCCACAGGCACACGGTCCCTCTGACCTGTGATCTCTGGCTTCTGGCACTGAGACCTCCAAGCCCACAAATGCATACAGAACACGGAGGCCCTCACCTAGGAATATGCTTAGAAATGGAGCTTAATAAGAAGACAGGTGCAGAACATGGCCAGGAAAGCATACTGACCAGCCACTCGTTCTTCCATGTTTGTTCCTCCCAAAACCACGTTGTTGCCTTCTTTTTCCTGCCTTTAGTTCCTTTCCTAAGTATCCTATAATAAGTTTTGTACAATCTGCAGATGATCTTTCTAGTATCACATGATATGTCCCATACCCTAGGAAGAAACCCACCCATGACTCAGACAGCATCTAGACTTCAGGAACACTCTGAGGGTGACTGTTCAGTGGCCCAAGTTGCCCAGAGAGGTGGTGTAGTCTGCATCCTTGGAGATATTCAAAAGCCATCAGGACATGGTCCTGGGCAACCATCTCGAGGTGGCCCTGCTTGGGCAGGGGGGTTGGACAAAGTGACCTCCAGAGGTGCCTTCCAACTTCAGCCTTTCTGTGATTCTGTGCAGGTGGGCTTGCCAGTCACACTACCTAGGAGCATTTGCAATACCAGGTCTTGAGAAGACCTGTGAGGACAAAGAAATGTGAGTGAATAGCAAGGAGATTCATAGATCCATCTAGCCTGCCCTTTAGTGCCTGAGGAAGGATCTCAGTCTTTTTTTTCAATCTCCCTCCCTTTCTGTTTCCATCAGCAATTAACATTGTGGAGGGATCTTGGCGTGCATGACTGATTTGTTTTTCAGTAGTCTTGGTTCTTCTCTTTTCATATGAATTGGGCCAAAGTTTGGTGGTTTTTACGGAGGGGGGGAAAAAAAAAAAAGATTATCTACTAGTGATGTGAAATTGAAGTCATGTTTACAGCGATGTGCACCTGGCAGGTGTTAGGGTTGCTGTAGTGCGGGGCTGCCCTGTGGTGGAAGAGGCCAGGAACTGATACATAGAATCATCGAATCATAGAATCACTGTGGTTGGAAAGGACCTCCAGGATCATCCAGTCCAACCTTTATCCCAGCATCTCCCTGACCACCAGACCATGGCCTCAAGTGCTGCATCCACTCGGTTTTTGAACACCTCCAGGGACAGCAACTCCACCCCCTCCCTGGGTAGCCTGTTCCAGTGCCTGACCACCCTCCCAGTAAAGAACTTCTTCCTAATATCCAACCTAAACTTCCCCTGACGCACCTTGAGGCCATAAGAAAGTGCATCAGTGCCCATCCCTGGAGGTGTTTCAGAGTCGTTCTGACACAGCACTCAGGGCTATGGTGGAGTTGAGGACTGTCAGTGTTGGGTTGGTGGTTGGACTCCGTGATCTCCAAGGTCTTTCCCAGCCTAGGTGATGCAGTGGGACAGCCAGACAGGACTGCCGAGGAGGAGGCATGGGGCTGCAGACTCACTCCTGGAAGGAGACACTTCTGAAGGGACTGTGGCCCACGGGGGACGTGTGGGGACAGGGACAGCCCTGGGGGACTGTGGCCAGCAGAGGACCCACACCGGGATGGCAATGCTGGGAAGTGGAAAGAAGCTTGGTGTTTTTATGGCAAGCAAAGCTCTGTATGCTGCCTGCTGTGTGAGCGCTGCCTCGGGCTCATGTCTGTGTGCTGGCAGGGGTCTGGTCCTGGTGAGCTGTGGGAGAGGGCTGTGAAGTGCCCTGTACCAGCCACAGTTGCTTCCAGCCAGCTCAAAAACTAATGGAAAATCCATTGTCATGTATTTTCATATTTTTGTTTAATGAGATTCCCAGTTCCCCAGCTGCTAATGGCCAGGAAACATAGAATTGGCTTGCAGTTCATTCCAGCTGTCTCGGGGTGTACCATGCCTTGTTGCATGACAGGGTTTCTCACACCTACTGAACGTCCTACAGCATCACCCCAGGTGCTCACTGGGTTCCTGTGGCTCTTTACACCAGCCAGGGAGAGCTGCAGGATTTCTCTGACACTGATAACTTGTACAGGCACATACAGGCATGCAAGTGAAAACACCTGTAAGCCATACTTTGTCATCATCAGTTCTGTGACTCATTAATTACTTCAGACTCTGTTAATTACTTCATCTGAGCAGTCTTAGCTCTCAATCAGCAGTCCCAGAAGCACAGACAAACTCCAGCCCTCAGCAGGACACCGAGTGTCGTTCAGCTTACGGTGGCACTCTGGAGAGACCATAAAGCTGCACTGCTAATTGTGAACGTGGGTTTTGTGTGTGACCTCGTGCACTTACTGCAGGATCAAAGGAAGGGAAGACAATTCCTTGGAAGTTAATTGCTGTTCTCTGAACCAAGAAAATAACCTCCTTCAGCAACTGGACCATTTGGACTGGAACAGTCACAGCCTCTGTAAGTAAAATGCCATGCTGCTTCACTTTTTGAGGGTTAGGTCCCCTCATTTCCTGGAGAATAAAATAGTACATAGAGGCAATACTGTTTGTTTGGGTTTCCCTGGACACTTCTGATTATTTTTTTAGTTATTTTTTTTTTCCTTCTTGTAATCTTGAGAAAGATTTGATAGCTTCTCTAGTTGCACACAAAATAATAAAGTCTTTCACAGTCATCATGGTGATTTTTTGCATATTAGACAGCTCCTGACCCTGAACTCCTTTAGAAATGTTCAGTAATTTTAAGGTGATTGTACCAGCATACTCATCTCAGGTGGCTGGTATTCCTGTCAGTATTTTGTTTGCTGTAAAAAGCTATTTTTGAGAGAAATTGGAAATGCCCCATTTCCTCAGCCTCTGCTGTGTGGGAGAGCAGCACTGTGACTCACTCTGTCTTTTTTCCTTCGTGTACCTTGGGCACAGACACAACGGAACTGCTGTGGGGAAAAGATGTTGATGAACTCTGCATCATCTGCACGATTGGACTCTGTTCCCAAGCAGCATTGCCTGAAATCTGCTGACAGGGCTGTTTCTGTCTCCTCCCACAACAGTGAAAGGCGAAGAGCATCCCAGCAGATGTCCCTGTGCATGAGCAATATTAATGTGGGAAGGGTCTTTTCATTCTCGCAGCGGGGTCTGTGGATTTTGACCTTGTTTTCAGGTACCCATTGTAGGTGGGACTGTTGGGAAGTGGGAACAACAGAGCCAGCTGAATAAGGGCTGAAGAATCCACCTCCCTTTTCTTTGGACCCCTTGATTTCCCACTTTTTTGATGTTGTTTGAATCACTCTTGATTGATGATCACTCTGTGGCAGAGGTGGGAGGGCTATAGCAGCCAGAATCCTGCTGGCTGCTCTGACTGTCGTGTTGTCCACACCTCCTCACATTAGAGCTAGATGTGTGCTAGACAGAACAGAAGAAGAAATTTAGACTGTCTCAACCATCCAAGCCTGAAATTAGCTGTTTGAAATGCCACTTGGGGCACCCTTGGACTTGGTGAGGAATTTTCCCTGTACAACTCTGTCACATTTCATATCCTTTATCCCATAATGTCACTGTAATTGCTGACAGTGTCTTCACTGGCACCTATTGTCATGGCCATCAAGAGTTGTGCATAGTTTTTGTTGATTATTTTAGAGCCATTTGAAAGAAAGATGAAGTATTCACTTCAATGCTTAGTCATGGAATCACGTAATAGTCGAGGCTGGGAGGCACCTCCGAAGATGGTTTTTCCTAATTCCCTGGGTCAGACAATCATCAGCCACAGCAGATTGCCCAGGACATTGTCCAGCCAGGGTTTGAATATCTCCAAGGATGGAGACTTCACAATCTATCTGGTCTAGCTGTTCCAGTTTTTCTTCACTCCAGCAGTTAAAAAAATATATTCTTCTGTTTAAATGGAATTCCCTGTATTTCAGTTTGTCCCTGCTGCTGCCTGTTCTTCCACTGGACACCAGGAAAAACCTCTTCCTCAGTCTTTTAGTCCCTCCCATAAGGTGTTTATATGCATCTATAAGTACCCCCCTGCCCCCAAGCCTCCTCAGGCTCTCTCAGCCTCTCCGTGTGTAACAGTTGCTCCAGTCCCATCCTCATCTCAGTGGTTCTTTGCAGGATTTGCTCCAGTACATCCACGTCTCTTGTACTGAGGAGCCCACAGATGGACACAGCACTCCAGGTGTGGCCTCACCAGTGCTGAGCAGAGGGGGAGGATCACCTCCCTCGACCTGCTCTTCCCAGTGCAGTCCAGGATACTTTGGGCTGCCTCTGCCACGCAGTGCACTGTTGGCTCGTGTTCAGCTCGGGGTCCTTCATGGTCCTCCCATCCTTTTCTGCAGAGCTGCTTTTCGGCTGGTGCTGGTCCCTGGGGTTGTTCCTCCACAGCTGCAGGACTTTGCACCTGCCTGGGTTGAACTGCATGAGGTTTCTCCAGCCTCTTCACACCCCTCCGAATGGCAGCAGGACTCTGGCTGTCACAGTTAGGTGTCATACGCAGACTCCATGAGGGTGCACTCTGCCCCATTTTAACATCATTAATGACCATATTAAACCAGTACTGGAACCAATATTGACCCCTGGGGTACACCAGTAGTGACTGGCTTCCATCTGGACTTTGTGCCAGTGACCCTGATAGTTCAGTCCCCCTTGCTACCTCCTTACCTAGTGTGTACCTCCTCAGCTGGTGCACGAAGGTGTTGTGAGAGGCAGGGTCAGAAGCTTTACTTGAGTTTAAACAACAGCCACTCCTCTCCCCTCATTCACCAAGAAGTACATTAATTGTACAAAGCTTTAACTCACACAGGTTTTCTGTGCACTTCAATAATAACCTAAGAAGTCCTTTAACATTTTTTTTTTCACCTTTTGATCAACTTCAGTACTTCTGAATATGATTTTAACTTTTCTCCAACACCAACTGTTGAAGACAGTGCAAATGTCAAGACCAGGTCTTTTGAGTAGTGATAACTTCAGTTAATAAAAAAGCCCTGTATTAATTTTTTTTTTTTTAATTTTACCAGCCTGCACTTCAGTGGATTTACGAATCTTTAACAAAGGAAGAATATGCTTCCCACCTCCTTGTGTTTTCTTGAATAGATATTAAAGAAACAAGATATATAGTGATATAGCATAAATTAAAACTTAAGAATCCACTTTCTCCCCCATTAACTAATGTTTTCTATAGTATATTTGGAATTTTTCATCCGAAAATGCTAGCCATCAAAAACTAAGCCCGATTGTAAGAGCACAACTATTGGTTTTAGCACTGAATGAAACTGGAGTAAAACATCTTCATCTTTTATGTCCCCTTTTCTCTGGGATGTACAAATCCAACTGAAATTCCTAAACTAACTTATTCAGGTCACAGACTGCATTTTACAGAGCCTTAAAGACAGGGTGTAAGCTCATGTTGGACTGACCTCTGTCAAACTTTTCTGCTGGAGCTGTTCCACTTTGCATAAGAAGTTGCATAGTCTGGGAAAAAATAGTTTGACTCTTGACTGTTCCCTTATGAGATCAGCATCGTAGTCAACAGACTACTGACCAACCTAAGGTTGTTGTCTTATTTTTCACTTTGAGCTAGATATTTTTTGTCAGTGTGAAAATTGCTTCCTAGCCGTATGTAACTTTTGATATTATTTGTATTTATGAAGTCATAACATGCTAGCTTTTTAGTGATTTATTGGCACCTCTAGGAAAACATTTTCTGAAATTCTGAAATGTAAAAAACGTACAGTTTTTTAAAAATCACAGAATCACACAATGTCAGGGATTGGAAGGGACCTCAAAAGATCATCTAGTCCAATCCCCCTGCCAGAGCAGGAATACCTATTTTAAGATACTGAGTATATATATTTTATGTTATGAATAGACAATATGGAGAAATAAGTCTGTGTTTCCCCTAGTTTCTCAGACCAATTTATTGTTCTGAAATTCAGAATGCTGTTCTTGCAGAATCCTGGAACAGACTTTGGAGATGTTTCCTCCAGAAAGGAGCTAAGGAAGAAGCTGAAATGTAAAGGCTTTGACTAGTAGATAAAAAACATTTACCCTAATCTAATATTTCTTCCAACATTGTTGGGTATGGACTATTCTCTCTCTGCTGTCTAAAGGGGAATATCAACCTTTATTTTGTTAAATCCTGCTCCCCAGTGCAACTCACAGCAGAATAGGTTCCCCTGGAGGTCTAAGTGCATGAAACTAAGGCTTTTGGTTTAGCCTTGCCAAAAAATTGTGAGACCTCATATTGATACAGAAGATCAGTGGGATGAATGGAAGAGAGATGGAGCTCTTCCTCACACCTCACTGTCTGTCCTCTTTGTAGGAGGGGAGCTCAGGGTTATCACTCAGTTGTAAGCATCTTGTGCTTTTTCATTGGAAAGCAGAAGGATGTTGTATGAGGTCAAATTCATCCTGGTTTAATTACTGAGAGATCAGTGAATGCTGGTACTGTACAGCTGATACCTCTCAATATCAGTTTTGGAACTGTCTGCTATCATCTGCTGATGAGATTTCCCTGGTATTGTAATTCACTGACAGTGGTGTCACCTTCCCTTTCAGCACATCTTTTATCACAGCGCTGGAGAGGTGTATATAAGAGGTTTACATGCCCGATAAAATACAGTTGATAGATGCCTACCAGACCCTGGGAATGGGGACCTGCCAGTTCTAGAGCAATGTGATACAGCTGTGAACAAAGGCCTGAACTTGCACTGGGATTTTAAGCAGGTAGGTGAATTTCTATACCCCCACATTTGATAAAGCTTTCCCATTATAATGAATCCCTAGACACTTCCCTTGCAAAGCAGTTTGCCTCTGAGTAATGTTGCCTCCATTTCAAGACTTGCAGGTGCCACTGCAAGAGCTACGGTGAAGCTGATTGAGTCTTCAGGGGGATGTGATGTTTAAAACAAGGAGATGGTCACACAACTGAAGCTGAGTTACCAGAATTTAACCAGTTCTCATTTGTTGTCTGAACCAGAGCCACTTATTTATCCTCCAACTGTCTCTTAGTTTTGGTGGAATCAGCTGGTTTAAGCCTTTTACTTAACAGTTTAAGTCTTTTAATTTTTAGCTGGGCTGGCTAAAACCCCTCACTTGCTCAGTTATCACAGTTCAGCTAAGAGGCAGGGAATGGGCAAGCCCAAGTGCCTCTGTTTCTTATACATTGTGAACTCTCTCCACTGTCTACCACCTCTCTTCCCAGCCTCCTCATGGGACCTCTTGGTCTTGGGGAAAAAGTGGGCTGATGCCTCATCCTGCTCACTCTCCAGTACCATCTGCTGTACCAGCATCAGAGCATGGAAATCCTCGTAGGAGATCAGGCTAGGTTCATCCTTTCCGAGCTGAGCTTACAGCTGGCAATCAGAGCCTGCACACCATGTCCACTTGTCACCATTTGTGCAGGACTTCTGCCAACTGATGCTGCCATGCTGAAGATCCCAACTGATATTTTCTTATCCTGTGTTCAGTGCCTCTGAATACAGAATATGATAATACTAGCTTAGTCAGTCTAAGACAGATACTGCCATGCTGCTGGGGCACGGTAAACAGGCAGCAGCGATAACGATGGAGGGAGAGATAAGAAAGGAAGCTGTGCAGCTTCTCCCCTCTCAGGCAGTTCAAACCTTATTATCTTTATGTAATTAATAATTAATTAATTTTATGTGTTATCTATGGGCCTGCTTACTGTTCCCTTCTCTCAGTGAAAAACTAAGCAGGAGACAAATCTCGGAGCGTGGTAGAGAATAGAGGAGTTGAACTGATGAAAGACAAAGGTTTCAGTGAAGGGCACCAAATAATACAGACATAGATGGCCTGCAGAAATTCTGCCAGCATGGGCTTTTTTAGTCTGGTCTGTAACCATGAAAATTAGAAAAAGTTTCAGGTATATTTCTGGAAGATTTAGACCCATCTTAAAAGTAAACCTTCAGTTCCTTGTGTGCATTGAGTATTATCACAGTGAAACAACTGGCCACCTGAAGGAGCTGCTCAAGATCCTCTTTGTTCTGGAGCCCAACCCCTTTTAAATATCCTCATTTCCAGTGTGATGAGATGGCTTAATCACACCTCACCCCATTCACAATAGTTGGTACTGAGATATTGGCTTAGAGATAGCAGATGAATATTCTCTTACCTGTTATTAGTGCTCTTCTTTCAAAACAGGATGCAGTATTAAAATTTACTGAAATAATTTTTTAAACTGTAAAAATTCCCCCAACATGCCACAAAAAACAAACACCAGTCCTCTTCTCCCCCAGCTCTGGGGTTTTTTTAGACACAGAAGAAACCTCTAAATACATTTTAACATGCCTTGGAGAATTCCATAAGCTGTCATGCGTCATTAGCCTGAGGAAAATGCAACATTTTTCTTTCCGGTCTGTGAGCTACCAGTGCTTCTCAGATATGTTTACAGAGGCCAAGAGAATTGCTTCCTGACTGAGCACTAAATTTATGAGTCTTCAGTTCTCTCATATTTCCTTTCCTTCTGTAGGGATCAGCCATAATCTACAGGAGTGCTAAAAGATGCCTTGGGATCACCACAGACGTTTCAGTTTCATACAGACTCGTAATGCAGAACTGCACGGGGCAAAGGTGGAACATCCAACACGTGGTTAAGGCCTGGGGACAGACACAAGGCATGGAACAGAAGACACAGCACTGAAACCACTGACTAGAGGGCATTTTCCTTCAGAATTCCTACGTTCATAATGCAGCACTGAAGCAATGTTTTCACGAGTTAGTTTACCCAGGATTTTACAATGCAGTATTTATTGCAGGAGCTGCTCATGCAAAGGTTCAAGTTCATCTTGGAAATGGAAACATTCAAAACCAGATAGGATGGGGCTCTGAGCAACCTGATCTAGTTAAGCCATTATGTACTTGTTTTCCTGCACACATCTTCCAGCAGAGTGTGGTTTTTGACTTTTATTATTTTTCCTACTATGTAACCTATGACTGCACATTTTTTTGAAATCCTTAGCAGACTGGGAGCCTGAGTTTTCCCTTCTGCTGGGAGATCCAGGTGACATGAGGGCATCCACCGGTTTGACAGTTAATTGCCAGCACTGGGAGGACCAAAGGGTAGGATAAAGCTGCTCCACAGCCACTCAGAAAGCCTCAGTAAACCATGCAAGCCTGAAGAGTGCCAGTGAGATAAGAGGGTCCATCAATCACACAGGGCAGATCAGGGTCACTTCCTGTCCCTTGGCCCTGCAAGGTTATCAGTCATGTTTGTAATCTCAGGTTAGATTTCAGACTGCTTTTGCTGATTTTTTGGGACACTTGCTGTTACTTCAGGACATGTTTCTGCATCTGTTCACTGTGAATTTACCTGCAGTCCCTACTCCTCCTCACCTCCCCTCCCAGGCAAGGCAAAATTGTCCCTCACAGTGTGTGTGTTTGCCCCTAGAAATGTGCCATCTCTTGCCAAGTGCCCAAAGCACCGATGATAACGGCAGCAAATTTGAAGCAAAGCCACGTTTACTTGAGCCCTACTGTGGGGAACACACAGAACTCTGAATTCATTGTCATGACAGCTGTTTGCTTTTAACACCACGTGTATTTCTGTTACGGTGGTTCAAAGGTGACTTGCAAAGGTGGGTCAGTTTTGTGTAGGTTATTTAGCAGAAATTCTCACTGTGTTATTTCTGCAAGTGGCAATATTCAAATCTAGGAGCTGCATGGTGTAAGGGCACACATCCCCAAACTGCTGCTTTCCTGGGAAGAGCAGTTTGATGGAGGGGCAATACTCGTCTTACACACACAGCTTTGAGAAGGTATTGCCCATTCACCATATTTCAGGGAAAGAAATGCAGCGTTAGAGCTCTACACTGCCAGCCCCACCCAAAAAAAGACTGAGACAAACATGGATGGAAATATGCAAGGAAACTCCATGGGATAGCTGCCACACCACAGGGCTGCCCAAGTTTGCTTCTGCATCTCCTCTAGATGTTGAATTCCTGTGTGGCTGCTGTCCCTTTTGTTGGGTGCCAGTAGCCTGGATGAACTGAGCCTGGCTCATGCTTCACCCCCACTGGAAATGGTCCCTAATGTGTTCAGCTCGGTCTGCATCAAGTTTCTGGGACTGCCATGCTTCTGGCATGTGAGCCAGCTGATTTAAGTAATAGCATACTGTGCTGCAATCTGCTATATAATTACACACTTAATTGGATTCACAGTTTGTTACCTGTGTCACACTGTGCCAGGGCTTGTTGCTCTTTAGAAGGGGAAAATATTTCTTCTGGCTGTAACTTAGAGAAGCATCACGAGGGTTGATTTTTCTCCCTGAAGGTGTGAGTTCCTTTTAGAAGAACTTGCACAACAGATTAAAACTCAAGTAATTGTTGTTTATTAAATGTCTGTGATTAACACCTCCTAATTAAAAATATGCCTTTGGGCTTGCAAGGAAAAAGCCCTGAGAACATGATGATGGAACACACACTCACTGCTGTGGGATAAGCAAAGATAGGAAATTTCAGTATGTGAGCTCTGGAGTAGTTGCCTGGTTGCGAGATGTTGCACTACACTGAGGTAGTTTGCATCTCTAGCCTGAAGGGATTAATTATCTCCTACTTCATATGAGCAAATATTCTGTTACTTGCTCTTCCACAGCATACCTCACTTCAAAGTATCTTCCTTATGTAACTTAAATCTGCCTTAAAACTGTGTGTGCAATGAGTACTGCTTGTGTGTGTAGGCAAACGTAACAGCCTTAATTTAACATTGTTCTCCTAAAACAATAGTGTGTTTTGGAATGGAAGTATTGGTTCCTAAAACATCAAAATGATTTTCACTGCTGCTTGTTGGATGGTCTTTACAGCCTATGAAAGGAGTGCAAGAGAAGACAAGCTCTCTCAAACAAGACAACAAGACTTGAACTAGTTCATTTACCTTGTGCTGTCAGCTACAGGCAGAAGTTTAAGGAAGTGAAGGCAGTATGGATGTTCATTGTCTTTATTTGTCTGGTAATGTTGGACAGAAGGTAAACTGTTAGTTTTGTAATTTGGGAGTTTCCTAATGCTTAAATTCAAGTAAGTTTATGTTCATGTACAGTGAGGAAGCTGATGATTGTGTCATAAATATGAAAAGACATGTTTTCCTAGAGAAAATGAGTGCCAAATCAAGTGATCTGCTTTGAACAGGGATCCACCCACATGAAAAAATCAGCGTGGCGTTTTTGGGTAAGCAATACAGTTGTTAGCCATAATTCAGAGTCTGCAAGCTGTCAGACTTTCTGAGGGAGGCCAGGCCTGGCCCAGTCCTGCTGTGACAAACTCAAGCTATCATCATCACACACGTGTGTTGCAATGGGATTATAAAATTAATCAGTATGAGTTTTAGTTGCTCTGGTGGAGGACTACTAAGACCCAACGGAACTGAAAGGTGACTGAACAGCAACGGTTTCTTCCTTCTCCCTTGGTGATTGGGAAGATACTGAACTGAAATTATTCTGAAAGTTGGAAGCTTTTGATCTATTATGATGGCCTTGAAGAGCAGAACCTGCTCGCTCAGTTTGCCATGTTTTACCTCATAGCATGCATTCTTGAACGTGAGGAACAGTAGAAGCAGATGTGCTACTCAGCAGCTTCCCCTTCGTTGTTCCAGCTCTGTAATGCTGAGAGCCTGTGGTATCATTGTCATGCTTTTTTTCCAGTTCATCTGCTGGTCCCAAGAGCTCAGTGTATTACCAAAAGGGTGTGTAAGGTGAACAGAGGGAGTCAAGCTTCACATTTCTTAAAGAGATAAGGTATTGTCTAGCGGTGAAGCATTGGTTTGAGGTGGCTTCTTTGGCTACCCAGCAGCAATGAAAGAAAAGAAGCCAGTCCACATTCATAAAAATATAAACCAAAATAAAACTATTCAAAAAAGTCAGTTCAAAATAAAACTGAAACTTTTTGTTCTTATATGTCAAATCACTCATTTTCAATTTATTGGACTTTTCTTCTCTTTTTCTCCCAAAAAAGAAGACAAAAAATGACTGACTGCAAAAAGTTTTCTTATTTCATTACAATTTCAGATCAGAAGTTTTTGTTTAAAAACAGCCCCACAAAACCAGCACCTTTGGCAAAGTTTTTCCAACCAGTTCTAGCATAAAATAGAATATTACCCTGGTGAATATAACTGAAGCTTGCTTAAGTGTGATACAGTAAATCACAGGATCATAGAATGGTTTGGGTTAGAAGGGACCTCGAAGATCATCTCGTTCCAACCCCCTGCCATGGCAGGGACACCTCCCACCAGCCCAGGTTGCTCCAAGCCCCATCCAACCTGGCCTGGAACACTGCCAGGGAGGGGGCAGCCACAGCTTCCCTGGGCAACCTGGGCCAGTGTCTCACCACCCTCACAGGAAAGAATTTCTTCCTAATATCTAATCTAAATCTCCCCTCTTCCAGTTTAAAGCCATTACCTCTCATCCTATCACTCCATACTCTTTTAAAAAGTCCCTCCCCAGCTTTCTTGCAGGCCCCCTTCAGGTACTGGAAGGTGCTCTAAGGTCTCCCTGGAGCCTTCTCTTCTCCAGGCTGAACAACCTCAACTCCCTCAGCCTTGTCCCTACAGCAGAAGTGCTCCAGCCCTCTGATCATCTTTGTGGCCTCCTCTGGACGCACTCCAACAGCTCCATGTCCTTCTTGTGTTGAGGGCCCCAGAACTGGATGCAGTGCTCCAGGTGGGATCTCATGAGAGCAGAGCAGAGAGGGAGAATCACATCCCTCGACCTGCTGGCCAGGCTTCTTTTGATGCAGCCCAGGATATGTTTGGCATTCTGGGCTGCAAGCACACATTGCCAACTCATGTTGAGTTTTTCATCAACAGACACCCCCACGTTCTTCTCCTCAGAGCTGGTCTCTATCCATTCTCCACCCAGCCTGTACTTGTGCTTGGGATTGCCTCGACCCAGGTGCAGGACCTTGCACTTGACCTTGTTGAACTTCACGAGGTTGACATGGGCCCACCTCTCCAGCCTGTCCAGGTCCCTCTGGAAAGGAAGAAGTGGGAGGTATTTCTGTGACTTTACACATCTTTGGTTTGTAAATCTTGCTGGTTTGTTGGACCTTTGGGCAGTTACTCTCATGGTTCATACAATTATTCCGATGCAATTAAACTATTCAGCTCAGACAGCTGAAGAAATAAGGGCTATTTAGTCAGACCTATTAAAATTATTCCAGGAAACCAAGGTAAAACTTTAGCTCTGTAATTGCTAGTTAAAATGCAACTCTTAATCACTGGAGTCCAAGGCATGTTTCACCTTACCAGGAGGTTAAGTACAGTGTTTGATATTCCCTGTTCTATAGAAATGCCACTAGTTTTAATGAGATTTACCCACTTTCATTAACCACACAACCACTTAATCTTTAAATCCTTTCAGAGCTTCAAATATCTGCTAGTAGCTATTTATTTTATCAGTTTGCTCCAGCAGCTGCTCCTTTCATCTCTCAGTCTCTGACTTGTCTACCCAGACAGACTGTCCCAAGTTATCCTTCGTGCTGCTCCAGGGTGCCTGCTGATACAGAAAAGCACCTCGTTTCTTTTATTGTTCTTGATTTCTGTAAGTGCTTTGATGTTGCTCCTCTCATGCAATGGACCATGGCTTCTTCCTGCATTGTTCTGTGGCAGTATTCCTGGCAGCTTTTTAAAGGCTTCAGTTCCCTGGCTGTTCAAACCATCCTGGTCTTGTGATGCACCAAGGGGCATCTAAAGAGTGGCCTGTCCAGAAAGGAAACACTGAGACTGCTTGGCCTTTCCATCCTTTTCCAGGCTGTATCCCCAGAGTGACCTGAGCTCACTGGCAAACATTTCACAGGACAGTTTGGCTGAGACCAGCTCTGTACCCCACCAGAAGCTCTGTAGCTTTGATAGGATCCCACCTTTTCCCTTCTTGCACTGCTTTGTGCTGTCACACCACGAGCAGGAAGTTCACAGAATCACAGAATGGTTGAGGTTGAAAGTGACCTTTGAAGACTGTCCAGTCCAATCCTCCTTCTCAAAGCAGCTTCAGCTACAGCAGATTGCCCAGGGCCCAGGGTACCTCTAAGGATGGAGACTCCACAAAGTCTCTGGGCAACCTGTTCCAGTGTTAATCTACATTGTAGATTGAATAAAGACTTCACTTGCTTCCTACCTATGCCTTTAGTCAAAATGCAGCAGTTCTGGCAAAGAGCCTGGCTTACCTTTGTTTAGCTCTAGTGGTTTCACCTCCTGAAGAAGACGAGTAGAAACAGGAAAGATTCAGTGAACTTTGGCTGGTAAACATAATGGAGAACAACCTGTGCAAGTGTTTCCCAGCTCTGCTCTGTAGTAGCTTCCAGTGGTACTGTTTCTGGTAATTTCTCAAGCACACACAGTCCACACAGGCTGCAGACCTACGATCAGCTGCTCTAGTCTCGTGGTCCTCTTTTCCTCCATGTAAGTTTTGACATCTTTCCCGGTTCCAAACGGCTTTGCAGCAAGAGAAGACCAAAACAGGAAAACTAGAAAGCAAACCCCATAAAGAAAAAATGTGTAAGAAAGAGGTAAGGAGCAGATGAAAAAGGCTGAGAGGCCAAGTGGGAAGAGAAAGATGGCAGCAACTGTACTAGGGCTTGGCTGAAGGCTGGCTGACACTTCTGTTCAGAGTGGTGTTTGCAGTCTTAGGCGTGTACAGAAAAACCACATCAGATTATGCTTGAGATTTGTTGTTGCAGGTTGTCTTAAATGTCTCATTTTCAGGTGCTTTTCTTGCCTGGTTTATTTGCTCTTTACCAGCCTGGACTTTTCTCAGCTACAGTCTTACAAAAATATACACGTGGGCCATGTTATTAACAATAATAAAAAAGCTTGATCTGTGCTTTCTGACTCGGTCTACCTTAATGAGCAAAGTTATTTAAAAAAGGACCTACCACTAAGAAACATTGGTGGTGTTCAGAGCATCATTTTTGGAAAGTTAAAGCATTCACTATTCTCTCTCCTCCCTCTCTTCCCTCCTGTCTATGTCCCCAGTCTCCCCCACCCCTTTTTACAGCCTCAATGCAGTGTTGAGGGCCAGGAGTCTGACCAGGAATACAAGGCCTCCTGTGACTTCTTTAATCATCCTATCTGTGTTCCCAGTATTGCAAGTGGTCTCTTCAATCCTGCCATTTAAGAACTGGTTGAGCTCTATATCAAAAACAGCTCCTTTGCCCCCCAGTCCTAGAAGGCTGTTCCAGAGCTTTGTAACTCTGACTGTTAGAAACTTCTCCCAAATTTTCAGCCCACATCCTTCCTTGGGGAGTATAAATAAACAGACCATATGTTCTTCTGCCAATATTGTCTTTCAGCTTAGAAGTTCCTCCTCCTTTGTATTTTCCCTCCTGGGAAAATAAAGAAGCAGTCATACTCCCTTTTCAACTTCATTTTGTTAGGCTAAATAAAGTAAGCATTTTTTTTTCAGTTTCTTTTCATATGATCTCCTTCCCAGATCGTCCTACTTGTGTTTGCTCTGCATCTGTTACAGTTACAATTCATCCTCTTCAAACACTGGGATTATATTCATGCACACAGTATTGCAAAGGAAGACTTAGCAATACCTAGTGCAAAGTAATTTGTATTTTGCTATTTGCCAGAAATACCTTTATTGGAGCATTCTAGGATTTTCTTAACTGCTTTCATAGTCTCATCCTACTGATGTCTTGCAACCATCCTGTAATCAAACAGTATATGGAATCCTCACCTTCATTCTTTTCCAGTCCATGAACATATAGTAGTGAGGAGAAATTCTTATTGATCTCTAAATATACACTCTTATACTAAGTTTATTTCATCTCTTTTCTATAATTCTAGTCTTCCAGTTCACTCAATTTTTTGATTGATTTCCCAGTCTTTCAGAAGAAGCCTGTTTAGTGAACTAATGATATGGCTCTTCATTACTATAGCCAAATAAGCAGTCCTTCCAGAAGTGACAGTTTCTGGTGTCAGGTCCAGGTATTTTTGGCAATGTGGAAAAAAACAAACCAAACCATAAAGCAACCAGATCCCCTCACCCTCTTCACCTAAAGAAACAATGTTTTATGCAAGACACTGTCTGTAAAAAAGCTGAAAAGGCACACAAGTGCTTAAAGAAGGAAAAGAACAGGAAAAAGTTTGGCTTCATTTGACGTGGGAATATTGGGTGATCATCAGCTTTGAAAATAAGGTCATGGGGGCAGGGAGGTTGGGAATGTACAAATCAGCATCTAACTGAGTTTTGGAATATAAGGAGAGTTTGTTTCTGCTGGGTTGGATGAAATGCCTATTGAGCCCACAGGCAAGGACATTACAATTGATTGTCAATAGGGCTGAGAAACCTTAGAAGGAATTATCGATTTTTGCAAAATTAGTTTTTACCCCTGTAAACACTTGAGCCTGCAGCACTCCTGCCAGTCAGCCCTGTGCCGTGTAGCTAGAGTTTCTTGAGGGGTGGAAAGTTGACCTTTCTCTGTAGAAGAAACAGCAAGAAGAAAGCTACCTTAGTATTTTCCAAGGAATTTCATAGGAAAATATTGGCTTTGAAAATACAGCATCCAATGGCATATTGCTTTCAGAAAACTTCTGCAAAACATAAGCAGATGTTGGCTTTGTTTCCACTCAGTCCCAAGGCTTGGAGCCCTCTGGCTCCTGCAGTCCATGGCTCTAGGGTAAACTTTGTGGCCTCTCTCAAGGGGAAAGGCAGAGGGTTTCCTAATTACTTACTGCCAGCTCTCCACAGCAGGAGCCCTAGGATGTTTTGAGTCAGTTCTTCATGGTACAGAAAATCTGTGCTGTGCTTGAGCTTGTGAGGTGCTTCCGAGCTGGGTAAAGCTTGGGATGCAGACTGTCACTGAAATGTTTAATTTTGAAATGAAAAATTCTGCACACAACAGCAACAGTTTCCAGCTGGGAAATTTCGGGTTGTGACAAACTGCAGTGAAGAAATCTGCTCCCTAGAGATTTCACTCAGCATGGCCTTTAAAAAGCTCTCCCTTATTTCTTCTGTTATTGACACAACCACCCACTGTGCCACTGCCACGTGCTCCTCCTTGCTGCAGGGTCATCTGCTGTGGCCACTGAGGGGAGAAAGGCTGTGTGCTCTCAGGTGGGTGCTGCACAGACGGATGAGCAGCCTCACGCCAGCCCTCAGTGGGGAAAGTTCCCCTGGAAAAAGAAAGTAATTCCATTCCTTAGCACAGATGCCACAAGTATGAAGTGAATTGTTGGACTGGGGACTCTCACGAGCTAACAGGTGGAGTCCACCAAGGGACAGAAATGTTTGTAGGTCAATGGTGAATGCAAGGCAACCATTGAGAGAGGTTGGCTGAGTGCAGGTGGAGCAAACACACCACAAAACAAATACATGTTTGCAAGACTTAAGGAAATGCTCAGAAAACACAGGCCTTGCTGCTTTGGATCAGTGGCAGTTTTGCATTGCCTAAATTCTTGGGTAACCTGGAGATTTCTCTTTTTCTTCCCTGAATGGTTCCCTTTTGTCCTTGACAGCTTTAAAGTTGATCAGCCGTATGAAACAATAAAAAAAACCCTCAAAAGGCAGTTCTCATGTTGCACATTTTATCAGTGGTCCACAATACCTTTGGCTGATGATGTCTGTAAGCAAAACAGCTTCCAGCAGAAGATACAAATTTCATTGCATCAAACTGTTCACAGAATCACAGAATCACAGAATCACAGAATGTTAGGGATTGGAAGGGACCTCAAAAGATCATCTAGTCCAATCCCCCTGCCAGAGCAGGAATACCTAAATAAGGTCACACAGGAACATGTCCAGGCGGGTTTTGAATGTCTCCAGAGAAGGAGACTCCACAACCTCTCTGGGCAGCCTGTTCCAGTGTTCTGTTACCCTCACTGTGAAGAAATTCTTCCTCACATTTATGTGGAACCTCCTATGTTCCAGCTTACACCCATTGCCCCTTGTCCTATCATTGGATGTCACTGAGAAGAGCCTGGCTCCATCCTCATGACACTCACCCTTGACATATTTATAAACATTAATGAGGTCACCCCTCAGTCTCCTCTTCTCCAAGCTAAAGAGACCCAGCTCCCTCAGCCTTTCCTCATAAGGGAGATGTTCCACTCCCTTAATCATCTTTGTGGCTCTACGCTGGACTCTCTCAAGCAGTTCCCTGTCCTTCTTGAACTGGGGGGCCCAGAACTGGACACAATACTCCAGATGTGGCCTCACCAAGGCAGAATAGAGGGGAAGGAGAACCTCTCTTGACCTACTAACCACTCCCTTTCTAATACACCCCAGGATGCCATTGGCCTTCTTGGCCACAAGGGCACATTGCTGGCTCATGGTCATCCTGCTGTCCACCAGGACCCCCAGGTCCCTTTCCCCTACACTGCTCTCCAGCAGGTCAGCCCCCAACCTGTACTGGTACATGGGGTTGTTCTTCCCCAGATGCAGGACTCTACACTTGCCCTTGTTGAATTCCATTAAGTTTTTTCCCGCCCAACTCTCCAGCCTATCAAGGTCTCGTTGAATGGCAGCACAACCCTCTGGTGTGTCAGCCATTCCTCCTAGTTTGGTGTCATCAGCAAACTTGCTGAGGATACATTCTGTACCCTCATCCAAGTCGTTGATGAAGATATTAAACAACACCGGTCCCAATACCGACCCCTGAGGGACTCCACTAGTCACAGGCCTCCAACTAGACTCCGTCCCATTAACCACAACTCTCTGGCTTCTTCCCTTCAGCCAGTTCATAATCCACCTCACTACCTGATCACTAAACCCATACTTTATCAGCTTATCTACAAGGATGCTGTGGGAGACAGTGTCAAATGCTTTACTGAAATCAAGATAAACCACATCTACCGCTCTACCATCATCTATCCACCTAGTTATTTCCTCATAGAAGGCAATAAGGTTGGTCAAACATGACTTACCCTTGGTAAAACCATGTTGACTACTCTTAATGACCCCCTCATCCTTGATGTGCCTGGAGATAGTGCCAAGAACAAGCTGTTCCATCACCTTTCCAGGGATGGAGGTGAGGCTGACCGGTCTATAGTTACCCGGGTCCTCCTTCTTGCCCTTCTTATAGATTGGAGTTACATTTGCTATCCTCCAGTCCTCAGGCACCTCTCCTGTTCTCCATGACTTACCAAAGATGATGGAGAGTGGCCTAGCAATGACCTCTGCCAGCTCCCTCAGCACCCTTGGGTGCATTCCATCTGGTCCCATTGATTTATGGATATCCAGATTGCTCAACTGATCCCTAACCCAATCCTCATCTACCGAGGCAAACTCCTCCTTTATCCTGACTTCTTCTGGGGCTACAGGGATCAGGGGCTCCTGGGGAAAGCCTGCAGGAGTAAAGACAGAGGCAAAGAAGGCATTCAGCACCTCTGCCTTCTTTATATCCTCTGTCTCTAGGGCACCCCCCTCATTCATCAGTGGGCCTATATTGCCTCTAGTGTTTGTTTTTTTAGCTATGTATTTGAAAAAGCCCTTTCTATTGTCCTTGACCTGGCTAGCAAGGTTAAGTTCTAAGGAGGCCTTAGCTTTCCTAATTGCCTCTCTACATCCTCTGACAACTGTCCTATATTCCTCCCAAGTGACTAGCCCCTCTTTCCATGATCCATAAATTCTTTTTTTCCACCTAAGTTTGCCCAGCAGTTCCTTGTTTAACCATGCTGGTCTCCTAGCTCCCTTACTTGATTTCATACCCATTGGGACGCTCTGATCCTGGGCTTGCAAGAAGTGGTCCTTGAATGTTGACCAACTATCTTGAGCCCCTTTACCATCTAGCACCCTGTCCCATGGGACTTCCCTTAACAATTGATTAAGGAGGCTAAAGTTGGCCCTGCGGAAGTCCAGGGTTCTGGTCTTGCTTGGTACTCTATTTCTCCCACGCAGGATCCTGAACTCCACCATCTCATGATCACTGCAGCCAAGGCTGCCATTGACCATCACTGCTTCAACAAGACCCTCCTTGTTGGTAAGTACAAGATCCAGCAGCGCTCCTCTCCTAGTCGGCTTATCCACCATTTGCATTAAGTAGTTATCATCAATGCACTGGAGGAACCTCCTAGACTGTGAATGACTGGCTGTGAAAGTCTCCCAGCAGATATCGGGGTAGTTAAAATCCCCCATGAGGACCAAGGCCTGTAGTTGTGAGGCTGCTTTCAGCTGCCTGTAGAAAGCCTCATCAACTCCCTCGTCCTGATCAGGAGGTCTGTAATAGACCCCCACAACTGTATCGCCAATACCTGCCTGTCCCTTAATTCTTACCCACAGACTTTCAACTTGTCCCTCATCAGCCCCTGGAGAAAACTCAATACATTCTAGTTGCTCCCTCACATAGAGAGCAACTCCACCACCTCGCTTCACTGACCGATCTTTCCTAAAAATGACATAGCCATCCATGACCACATTCCAGTCATGTGAGCTGTCCCACCATGTCTCTGTAATTGCCACCAGGTCATAACCTTTAGACCGCACACAGACCTCTAACTCCTCCTGTTTATTCCCCATACTGCGTGCATTGGTGTAAAGGCATTTCAGATAGCAAGCAGAGCGCGCTGGTGGGACCCCTGGGAGGCAGGAGGCCTCGTGGTCAGGGCCTAAACATCTATCCCTTCTCTTCAATGTTCGAAAATCCTCCATAGACCACCTTCCTTCAGGCCCTAGCATATTGCTCTTGGGCTTGTCTCTAACAGACTCAGTTGTCCCCCCTTCCCCCTTCACATCTAGTTTAAAGCCCTCTCAATGAGCCCTGCTAACTCCTGCCCCAAAAGCCTTCTCCCCCTCTGGGACAAATGCATTCCACCTGTCACCAGGCCAGGTGTCTCATATAGCAGCCCATGATCAAAGAACCCAAAGCCCTGCCTTTGACACCAGTTACGTAGCCATTCATTTATCTGTGAACTCTTCCTGCTTATCTCTTCACCCATTCTTGCAGGAGGTATGGAGGCAAACACTACTTGCACTCCAGACCCCTTAACCAGCCGTCCCAGGGCCCTGAAGTCACTCTTCATAGCCCTTACACTACTTGTAGTAATTTCGTCCCTGCCAACCTGAAAAACCAGCAGTGGGTAGTAATCGGAGGGCTTTACAAGATTAGGGAGTTTCCTTTTAATGTCTCTAATCCGAGCCCCAGGGAGGCAGCAGACTTCCCTGTGGGATGGGTCCGGTCGACAGACGAGCCCTTCTGTTCCCCTCAGAAGGGAGTCGCCCACCACAATTACCCTCCTTTTCTTTTTAATTGAAGAAGTCCTGAGGCGTCGGGATGACTGACAAGCCTTAGGTGATTCGGGAGACTGATCTACCCCTTCAACTTCATTTACTTCTCCCTGAAGTTCCAAGGCGTGGTATCTGTTGCTCAAGGGCAACTGGGAGGGTGAAGGGGGTTGGGAGGGTTTTTGCTTGCCTCTCCGCGGACGGACCACCCTCCATTCCTCCCTATCTCCTGAACCCTCTGCTTCTGTCTGATGACAGGAGGGGAGGGGATCCATCACTTGCCCACCCTTTTCTGACTGCCCTTGCCTCAGGGTGAAGCTCCGCCCATCTATTTCTCTTTCACAATCTCTAATACTTCTAAGTCTTTCTACCTCCTCCATCAGTTGTACCACCTGCCCGAGCAGATCATTTATCTGCTCGCACCTCACACACGCGGTGTCACTGGCTCCCTCCGGTACCAGTGCCAGGCTCAGGCATTCGCTGCAGCCAGAAACCTGCACGGCCGCATGTCTGGTCGGGGGATCTGTCTGAGTCCCCATATTCTTCTTCCCAAGGGTTTTTGGGCGCGTTGCAACCATGTTCAATGCGGTCTTAGGTCTATCTAGCTAATCCTCTCCTCGCGATGTTCTCCTCGCGCTTGCCTCTCGGGAGACTAGCCGCCGCTCTCTGCTCCGCGTGCCGCTTGCTCTGAGGGGAGCTGCCGAGATGGCCGCTTTTAAAGTTTGCCGCGGCTCTCAGTCACGCCCCCTGCCACGTCAGCCTTTCGGTATCTCTTGAATTTTCCTCAGGATTCCCGCTCAGACTCGGGTTTCCTTGCTCTATCCCGGCTTCACCGTCTCCGGGAAGCCCGGCTCCTTCTCAAAGCCTCAGCAAAAGCCAACAGCAAAAGCGAACAGCACTCGCCGCAGCCGCCCCACCGCTCCCACAGCCGCCGCTCTCTGCTCCGCGTGCCGCTTGCTCTGAGGGGAGCTGCCGAGATGGCCGCTTTTAAAGTTTGCCGCGGCTCTCAGTCACGCCCCCTGCCACGTCAGCCTTTCGGTATCTCTTGAATTTTCCTCAGGATTCCCGCTCAGACTCGGGTTTCCTTGCTCTATCCCGGCTTCACCGTCTCCGGGAAGCCCGGCTCCTTCTCAAAGCCTCAGCAAAAGCCAACAGCAAAAGCGAACAGCACTCGCCGCAGCCGCCCCACCGCTCCCACAGCCGCCGCTCTCTGCTCCGCGTGCCGCTTGCTCTGAGGGGAGCTGCCGAGATGGCCGCTTTTAAAGTTTGCCGCGGCTCTCAGTCACGCCCCCTGCCACGTCAGCCTTTCGGTATCTCTTGAATTTTCCTCAGGATTCCCGCTCAGACTCGGGTTTCCTTGCTCTATCCCGGCTTCACCGTCTCCGGGAAGCCCGGCTCCTTCTCAAAGCCTCAGCAAAAGCCAACAGCAAAAGCGAACAGCACTCGCCGCAGCCGCCCCACCGCTCCCACAGCCGCCGCTCTCTGCTCCGCGTGCCGCTTGCTCTGAGGGGAGCTGCCGAGATGGCCGCTTTTAAAGTTTGCCGCGGCTCTCAGTCACGCCCCCTGCCACGTCAGCCTTTCGGTATCTCTTGAATTTTCCTCAGGATTCCCGCTCAGACTCGGGTTTCCTTGCTCTATCCCGGCTTCACCGTCTCCGGGAAGCCCGGCTCCTTCTCAAAGCCTCAGCAAAAGCCAACAGCAAAAGCGAACAGCACTCGCCGCAGCCGCCCCACCGCTCCCACAGCCGCCGCTCTCTGCTCCGCGTGCCGCTTGCTCTCAGCACCTGTTCAGCAGGTGCACAATGAAAATCTGTTTTGTTAGAAGTCCTAGCAGCTTCTAACAAGTCTGGTCAGCTGCCCTTGAACCAAAGCTGCCTGAAGCTTTGTTGTAGCCACCCCCTGATCAGGGAGGGTCAAGCACTCCTTCAGCTGGTGTGAGGGACAGACAAGGTTTAGAGCACAGCCAACAGACAGCAGCACGCTCAGAAAGACACAAAGAAGAGGTCATCATCTGGGTTCAGATCACTTTAAACACTTTCAGGTATGGTGGTGATGTGTAGCTGTTCCTGCCTCTACCCAGGTGCAGGTTTGGATGGGGAATGCAGCTCTGCAAGTCCCATGCTGCAGGGAGTGCCTGCAGCTTCTCCGAGGCTGGAAGAGATGGCCTTGTGTCCTGCAAGAGGTGTTGCTGTGGTTGAAGAGCTGTGTCACCAAGTGGAGTAGTGATGGGAAGAAATTGAGAGAGAGAAAGAGAGATAGTCAGGGGCATGGGGGCCCAGGTGGTTTTCTCAGTGCTGCTGGTGAGCAGAAGATGAGGGCACTGTGTGCCAACAACTGGTTGCAGAGCTGGTGTCAGTGACAGGATTTTGGTTGGACTATGGGACCCTGTTTGAGGATCAACATATCCTTGGGAGAGATGGGACCCACCTCACTAAGTGGGACAGAGGCACCCTTGCCAGCAGGATGGCTGACTGGGGAAGAAGGTGTTAAATTAGGAATCATGTGGGAGGGAAAGTTAATAACAGCCCTGTGAGAGAGCAATGGGACAGAGCTGATGAGCAAAGGGTGATGTGTACAAAAGGGAAGATAAAGTCAACAAATCAAGGTGTAAGTGGGGTCACCTCCAACATTTGCACATGGCTGAGGTGCCTCTCAAGTGCCTGTGCACCAACGCAGTTCCAGACCTGGGACCCCCCTGGGACTGTAGAGACGTGGCAGGACTCCATGGAGTGTTGCAATGGAGGAATATATGAATTAAGGTAGGAAGAGACTTCTTGAGGTCACCTAGGTCAACTCCCTAGGCCAGAACTTCAGGTTTAAAATGAGTAAGGCAGCTGCTCTGCAGGTTTATGGGGCTAAGACAAGTTATAATGATGTACCTTTTGATGATAACAACACACAGAAATGGCTGGAGAATATGCTCAGGCTAAAAGTGTGGTAGTACTGCATGCCCCAGTGTTCACATACTAGCAGGCAGACCTCACTGGAAGAGCTTTGTTGCCATCTTAACACTCAGATGAAATTAGAGATGCATTTTCCTCTCTTGTCTTGCTAGAGAAACCTCTGTCCTTCGGGTTGTGAAGGCTCAACAGGGAAACTGCCGCTTTCTTGCAATCCAGCTTTGCAGTGTGAGTACTTGTATTCCCCACTTATAAATGTGTAAAGCCTTTTCCCCTGAGAGTATTGTCAATATTAAAAGAAGTTCAAACAAAAATGAATCAATTCTGATAATATTTCTCTCTGGGGACTTTAAAGTCACAGGAAACTGTAGAAATAAACCAGCATAGAATCACAAAATGGTTTGGGCTGGAAGGGACCTCAAAGCTCATCTCGTTCCAACCCCCCCGCCATGGCAGGGACACCTCCCACCAGCCCAGGTTGCTCCAAGCCCCATCCAACCTGGCCTGGAACACTGCCAGGGAGGGGGCAGCCACAGCTTCCCTGGGCAACCTGGACCAGTGTCTCACCACCCTCACAGGGAAGAATTTCTCCCTAATATCTAACCTAAATCTCCCCTCTTCGAGTTTAAAGCCATTATGCCTCGTCCTGTGGCTACAAGCCCTTGTCAAAAGTCCCTCCCCAGCTTTCCTGCAGGCCCCTTCAGGTACTGGAAGGTCGCTATAGGGTCATCCTGGAGCCTTCTACTCTCTCAGCCTGTCCCCAGAGCAGAGGTGCTCCAGCCCTCTGATCATCTCCATGCCCTCCTCTGGACTCACTCCAACAGCTCCATGTCCTCCTTGTGCTGGGGTCCCCAGAGCTGAACACAGCTCTGCAGGGGGGGTCTCACGAGGGCAGAGCAGAGGGGCAGAATCCCCTCCCCTGACCTGCTGGCCACGCTTCTCTTGATGCAGCCCAGGACACTGTTGGCCTTCTGGGCTGCAAGCGCATGTTGCCAGCTTGTGTTGACCTTCTCATCAACCAACACCCCCAAGTCCTTCTCCTCAGGGCTTCTCTCAATCCATTCTTCTCCCAGCCTGTACTTGTGCTTGGGATTGCCCCAACCCGGGTGCAGGACCTTGCACTTGGCCTTGTTGAACTTTATGTGGTTCTCATGGGCCACCTCTCCAGCCTGTCAAGGTCAGGATGGCATCCCTTCCCTCCAGTGTGTCACCACACCACACAGCTTGGTGTCATCCGCAAACTTGCCGAGGATGCACTCCATCCCACTGTCCCTGTCGCTGACAAAGATGTGAAACAATGTGGGGCCCAATACGGACCCTTGGGGACGCCGCTCGTCACTGGTCTCCACTTGGACATCGAGCCGCTGACTGCTGCTCTTTGAGTGTGACCTTCCAGCCAGCTCCTTTTCCATCAGGTGGTCTTTCCATCAGGTCTGTGTCTCTCCAATTTAGTGACCAGGTTGTCATGTGGCACAGTGCCAAATGCTGTGCACGAGTCCAGGTAGACAAAGTTGGTTGCTCTCTCCCTATCCACCCACACTGTCACTCCACCACAGAAGGCCACCAAATTTGGCAGGCATAACTTGCCCTCAGTGAAGCCATGCTGGCTGTCACCGGTCATCTTATTTTTCCATATGCCTTAGCATAGTTTCCAGGAAGATCTGCTCCATGTTCTTCCCTGGCATAGAGGTGAGACTGACTGGCCTGTAGCTTCCCCTTTTCCCTTAAAATGGGGGTTATGCTTCCCCTGTTCCAGTCAGTGGGAACTTTGACAGACTGCCACAGCTGAAGCTTGCTTGTGCACCTGCCTAGGTTCATGCTTGTGCTGGAGGTGCTCTTCACCCCTCAGACCAGACTGAGCCCCCCCATCCCTGGCTGGGGGCAGTGCTGTGACAGACAGCTCCAGGCTTCCTCTGCTGGGGCAGAGGCAATAAGGTCTCTGTTTAACAGTCCAAACCACACACAGAAATGGCAGCCCCAGGAGCTGGACTTCACCCCAAAGATGGGGTTCCTGTGCCTGCTGTGCCACCCCAAGGCCAGGACAGGCACCGTGCTCTGCCTGGGCTCCCCAGCACCCTCCAAGGGAAAACAGATCTGCTAAAGAGCAGGAGCTCACTAGCTACTTTATTCATTTAAGAGATTTTCTTTTCTCCCTAGCTGTTTATGCTCCTGTTTAATCACTTTAAACCACCCTGGGACTGCTCTGCCTCAGCTGCTGCTTATCTTCAGATTTCTGAGGGATCAGCTGGGTATTAGAAGTGCTCAGTGTTGAAGGACTTTTTTATCCCTGAGATTTAGTGCACCTGAACTTGCTGACAAATCTCCTTAGTTCCAGCACTATGGCTTACTGTAGATACTGAAGAGCTACGCTTGCTCCAGAAATTCTACATGAACTTCAGAACTTACTGATGGCAGGGTTGCTTTCGTTTTCTTTTTCCATGCAAAAGTGCCAAAATTTTTATTTTTTTTTATTTTCCATGAAATCTCATGTGTGGTTTTTTTGTTAAACTTTTCCATGTGCCACTTGGACAATTTTAAAATAAAGTGGTTTGGGTTTTGAGTGTTTGTTTGTTTGTTTGTTTTTTCCCTTCCCTTAAACAACCCTTTAGACAAGAAAATTAGCCTACTATCATATAAAACTTAAATTATCCCTATGCTTCAAGAATCACTTCTACAACCTGGAAATCCATGTCTATGTGTGTGTGTGAAAGGGAGATTTCACCTTGTCTTTCCCTCTGAGTCAAGGTCTTCCCAAAGCCTTAGGTCTTTTCAGGTTGAGAAACGCAACTCTTGCTCATCCCTTGTAAGTACTTTTTGAAAACTCTACAGGAAAGCTACATAATTCATCAGAAAATTAATTCTGTTTTCCAAATAGTTGAGTTGTATCTCCCACCCCCCCCAGTTCTGTCTATATTCACTCACTGACTAAAGCCAGGAATATGAACCATGAACTATGAACTATGCAGCCAGAGATTTAGTCCCAAACGTGTCTCTGTAGCTTTCAAAAATACTAACAGAGCACTCACACAACTCACAGCAGGCTTAAAATGTGGCCATCCAGCAGGAAAACCCTTGGCAGAATTTCTTAAATACAGATCAAAGTGCAGGCTCTGCGTGCTGCTTTTCATGCTGACAAGCCACTTGTCTAACCACTAAAAACCTTACTTTTTTCTAAGGAACAAATACCCCACTACATACATCAGGAGCAATCTGAGCACTGGAATCAACCAAATATTTTTACCCATGCATGCACTCAAGGATGAGTTGTGTAAGGATTCTTCTACCCTAATAAGGGTTGAGGTTTTTTTCCTTCAGAAGGAAAATTTCTAGGTTTTCTCTCCTCTGTGGAAAATGTGGAAACTTGCTATATCAGAGATTTATGCCTTTCTATTACGTTGTGTTGAAATTGGCCAGTGGTGGCAGTGATGGCTGCTAGAGAGACAAGGGCAGCCATTTGGTCAGAGAGAAATCAGGTGGCACTTGAGTAAAAAAGCAGTTCTTGGACATTTTTGGCATGGGTCCTGCTCTGAGGCCATGTTTTATGACCTGTTTGAAGACATGCTGGCATGAGAGCAGCCAGGAAGTGAGCCACTGAGAGTGTCTTAAGGCTGATTTTGTTCAGATGCTGTTCAGATGCCCCTTGCATCCCATGGGGGAGTATCAGTGCTCCTGGGGAGCCATTCTCATCTCACAGACAAGAAAAGTTGTTGGAGTTTGACTGTAAGTGGTTGGTGCCTCAAGATTCCTGGACAAAGAGCAACTTCGCATATACTCCTATTAATTTGGGGAAACTGGTCTAAAAATATCAATGTAGACAGGCTCACTTATTGTAAAATACAGTTTATACTAGCATAGAGTATGCCAGATTGAAAGTTGGATCTATCTTCTCCTATAACTATGCTATTATGTTATTTTTCAAGAATGAACTTGAAAAATCTGTGGCTTGTTGGATCACCTTCCCTTTAATCTTGCTGTGTAACTTCCAGGATTACCACATGTTGGTTACCAAATAAATCAGTGGGCCTCTCAGTGGAGTAAGCTACTTTGTGTACAAGGCCATGATCTTATTTGCATTAAACAATAGTTTTTGACAACTGTGAAAGCCAACCAAAAAAAAAAAAAAGTAGTATTAGCAGATTATTATCAAAATAGTAAAAAGCTGAGGAATAGATACTTGGATAACAGATAACCTGTCTGAAATGGATTTCTTCCCCACCCTTAGTAATAAATCCAGCTCCATAATAACAGTGCTCAGATTGAAGCTATGAGTCTGCAAACATGCACTTGTACAGTCCCCTTCTTCTAGGTGGGAAGAGCTCCAGGCTTTCGTGGAGTAAAATCTCATAACAGCATTCTTACTGTAAATCCTTGGTCTTAGGCTTTTCTGCCTTGGTTAGGAAGGCTCATTCAAGCTTGGCAGCTGGTACAAAAATGTTGATCTGACCTCATGATCAAACTTTTATTTTTGATACAACTGACAGGAGCAAAACTTGACTGGCTGTGCACTTCTCATCAGCAGACAAATTTCAGAACAGGAACATGGCAGACCTCAGCTGCATGGGATTTAAATCTGAATCACACCTTTGGACAAGAACACACTCTGCTGGTGTTTGTACAGTGGTGGGGCATAATATATCCCGCATGTTGCCTTGGACCTTTGAGCAGTGATTTGATATTGACTTGAAGTATCTACTCACTTTATTTTTACAGATGTCGTAGAACAGTACATCTAGTCCAACATGCCTAGTGACAGTGGGTATGACACTTCATCTGGTTCTTCCTGTGTTAAGCCTAGCAACTTATTGAACCACAAACATAGACTACCATGAGCTGATGGACTGGGTCAACCACAATCTGATTTAGTTCAATAAAGACAAATGTGAAGCTCTAGGATGCAATGACCCCTTCCAGGGGTGGGCACTGATTGGCTAGCAAGCAGCTCTGCACAGAGAAGCCTTGGATTCCTGCTGGACAACAAGCTGATGTGAGTCAGCAGTTGTGGTGAGGAAAGCCAGCTGAACCTTAAAATGTGTTATCAAAAGTACAGCCTGAACCTCAGAGGAAATATCATTCCCCTCTACTCAGCACTCAGTCACCTCTGGAGTCTGTGCTCAGTTTAGGGCATCCCCATGCAAGAGAGGCATCAACTAACTGGAGTGAGTCCAATGGAGAGCAACTAAAATGATTGAGGGCTGGAGCACATGATGTACCAGGAGAATCTGAGGGTGCTGGACTTGTTTAGCCTGAAGTGGAGAAGATTTTTTGGGAGATCTAATTGCAGTTTTAATCTACCAAATGGAAATGGAGGGGAGTTAGAGAGACAGGTTCTGCAGATGTGCACAGTGAAAGGAAAAGATGGAATGGAAAAGAAGAGGAAATGGAATGGAAAGGAAAAAGAGAAGCTGCACTAAAGGAAATTCTCACCAGACAGAAGGACCCTCTTTCCACCTGTCCCCCTACTTCAGGAGTGGTGCAGCACTGGAACAGGTGCCCAGAGATGCTGTGGGACCTCCATGTTGGGAAGTATTCAAAATTCGACTGAGCACAGCCCTGAGCAACCTGCTTTAGCTTTGAAATCGATCCTGCTGTTCACAGTGGGTTGGAATAGCCCCTTCTAGAGGTCCTTTCCAATCTAAATCTTTCTAGGGTATCTGAGTCCTTACGAAGTTGCTGGGAACTTGGAAGAGGATGGTGTCTTACAGAAACACCTCAGAGTATTAACAGATGTGGAACCACAATGTCCCAGCACAGCTCTGGAAGGGGCTGTCACTCGGTCTCCTAGGACATGGGGAGACAGTTGGTAGGACACTGCCACACAGCACATACTCCCTTTTGTCCTGGCCATAACAGCTCTTCAGTACAAAATGGCTGTGCATTTCCTAACCTCTAACATGACCTGATTTGATCAGCTACGTGAAGTCCTGCGTGCAAGGCAGGCTGCCTTCTACAGGATGGACTGATGGAGCAGACAGAACAGAAAACAGAAGATATTGAACTATAGATAGAGAAATAGAACCAGGAATGCTTTTGTAATTAATGATGCTTTATTCATGTGACTGCATGGAGGGGGAGGAGGTGTAGCTGTGTCCTGTGTGTGAGGATGGGACTTTATGCCTCCATTACCAGTGACCAGAACAATGCAACACATGTGACCTGCTCCAGTGGCACAGGTCTATTCCCCTCTCTCCAATTCAGTCTGTCCCTGGCAGTGATCTCCAGGACTGTGACAATGTCAGTCAGGCAACCTCTAGTTAGATATAACAATCACACTAAAAAAACCCTGAGAAAGAGCAAAGTCATCCATGTGAAGAATAGGATGTAAACGTAGATTTTTCTTTTGCAGTAAAACTACTAATTCATGTCTTCCCAGCCTGAAAGCTCAGTTGTTTGCACATGAAATTGGAGAGAAGAGGATATTTACTCTTCCTGATCCCATTGGTTCCCTACTTAAAAAATGAAGAGCTTTGATCTGGAATTAATGAAAAAGCAGCATAATCTGTTCTATACAGATGTACCCAGGAGACTTTTCAAATAGCACTTTTTTTTTACTTGCATTTTTTTTTCACTTTTTTTTTTTTTTCACTGAAGGAAACAGGAAAAAAAAAAGACCTTTTTTCAAGCTAAGATGCACAGCAATTTTTATATCTGACTCTTTAACAGCATGAGGATATATCAGTCCCTTGACTCCAGAGTTTACTCTTGTCAATGCAGATTTGATTCCCCATCTTACTGATGGAAAATGCATGTGTTGGAGAAAAGGACTATTGTGATTAGGATGCTAAGTGGAGTGGTTGCAGACTTTTAAAAGGTCCATTCTATATGCACTTGTATATGAAGAGTGAGCTACTAGAGCTATGTTGAGGGGCTTATGAAAAATCATAGAAGTGTTGGCTAGAGGGTGCCTCTGGAAATCACAGAGCCACGGACTGGTCAGAGATGGAAGGGACCTCTGGAGATCATCCAGTCCAACCCCCCTGAAACAGCAGGGTTGCCCAGAGCAGGCTGCACAGGATGGTCCAGGTGGGTTTTGAATGCCTCCAGAGAAGGAGGCTGCACCACCTCTCTGGGCAGTCTGTGCCAGTGCTCTGCCACCCTCAAAGGAAAGAAGTTCCTCCTCATGTTTAGATGGGATTTTCTATGCAACAGGCACAAGCCTGTTGCCCCTTGTCCTGTCACTGGACACCACTGAAAAAGACTGGCCCCATTCTCCTGACACCCACCCTTTAAGTATTTATAAGCATTGATAAGATCCCCCCCCTCAGTCTTAAAATCATAGAATAATAGAAAAGAATTGGTTGGAAAAGACCTCTAAGATCATCCAGTCCAACCACTAACCCAGCACTGCCCAGTCCACACTGCCCCATGTCCCTCAGCACCACATCTCCACGGCTCTGAAATCCCTCCAGGGATGGGGACTCCCCCACTGCCCTGGGCAGCCTGGGCCAGGGCCTGACAACCCTTCCAGGGAAGAAATTGTTCCTAATATCCAATCTAACCCTCCCCTGGCATAGGTGTTTCCCCTATGACACTTATGACATGGAGTCCTATTCTGTTTCCATGGAGAAAACACAGGGGTTTTGCTTTGGAATTAAATGAAGCCAAAAAATTGCTTTCTTCAGGTTTTTGTTCTACTCCTGCTGCTTGTTTTATTAATAAGGCACAATAGCAAGGAACTGATGCTTAGAAACGTACGTCTCTGTTTTGTCAAATAGGAAAAAAAAAATCTAGATATTGCTGTAAATGTCTTCTCATCATGGTAAATATTAAACAGTGAAAGTAATTTACATTAATAATGCAAGTGACTGAGCTTTTCTGTCAGTTCAGCTGAGCACATTTTGTGTAAAGCTGAGATTTCCCCCCACACCACTACAAAAGAATGTTCCTTCCCTTCTCAGACTTGGTCAAGAAAATGACTTCAGGAATAGAAATGAATTATATAAGGCTGTGCCCTGGCCATCTGACAATCTCACATCTTCCCAGTAGGCACAGTACTAACTTTATCCCAGCACAGCACTCGGGCTAATGTGAGTCACCTGATAACCTCCTCATTGTGCATCGACCTCAACCTTGGACCAAAATAAACGTAAATTAAATTACAAACCTATACTTGGTACTCTGACACTCTCCTTAGTGTCTCTGAAGCTCTGAGAAGTGTTGGAGGCTTCGCTTTCTTTCCGTCCGGCTGCTGTGAAACGGGAGCTGAGTCTCAGAACATCTTGTTGCCTTTGTCCTTTTAAAGAGCCTGGGGGCCTGATCCCATTTTCACTGGGTTCAGCACCTGTGCTGCTCCGTTCATCTCAGGTGAATCACTTCTGCCTGGTGCTGGGATTAGTGTGAGCAGGTGTCCTCTGTCCTAGGGGAAAAACATTGCATCTTTCTCTGAAGGCAGGACCTTGCTTCTAATGTCTCATTCCTCTGTCTAGTTCTCCACCTTCCCTCTGATTGCACTAATGGATGGGAAAGATTTCTGTAGTCTTATCATATTTTACCCTTCTTTCTGCCTAAAAGACACTTGCAAGTTGGGGATGTCCAGGAGGGGAATAGGGCATTTGGGGGTGGATCAGGGACAGGTTTTTTGAGATAGGCTCTGAAACAAACCCACTTTGAAGGCACAAATCTCTGTCTGCCCTCACCCCTCTTGCTAGAGGTCCCTTAGCTGAATGCTGCATCCAAGAACAGCCAGCTGAGATGCCCCCTATGTGACCAGAGAGTGGTGGCACACTGCTGCACGTGGATATGGGTTTATTAGAGTGTGGGACTGAGGCAGATAACCTCAGCTCTGGGGTTCCCTCTGCCACTGATGTGCCTTGTGTCCTTGGGCCCTCTACTTGTTGGGTCTTTTCTCTGTCTACAAAAGGGGACCATCACTAAGGTTGGCCTGTTCCAAAGCTGTATGCTTTTCAGGGAAACATCTGGCTTTTGGTAGTTCATCTGGAGAAGATAGCAGTGGGGCTAACTGACTGACAGTGCTGAACATCCCCGCACCAAAAATATGACTGCTCGTCTTTTAAAGCCCACTGAGCTGTTTTCTGCAGATGTGAAGTCATGGTGTTCTACAGACTGTCTCTGAACTGCTTACTTTAAGGTAAGCCTTCCACCCTTCAGTATTCTTGCTGTGCGTGGATCGTTTGCTCTCCAATGTCTGAAACCACTAAAGCAGGAAGGCAATCCTTGAAAAGAGAACAGTGATTGCAACACTTCTAAACATTATGCACAAACTCTCCAAATGATTCAAAACCCTTTTATTCCCTAAATTTACAGAGACATATTTCTGTGACCAGTGAGTAAGCAAGCAGAGCCCTGCAGCCAAACATGTGCATGTGGACATGCACACACACACCTAAAGGTCTGTATAAATCCCACAGTAATTTGGCTTTAGGAACTGCCCATGTATCTGGATAGAGTAAAGATGAATCTGGCAGCAATTCTAAAGTTGAGTCAAGAAGTTTGAGCTGAAGACATTAATGAAATATGGAATAATTATTTCTAAAAAGACCCTTCAAAAATAGGGACTTGCAGACAGTTTCAGCAAACTTCCAATACTGAATCTGACCTGACTCAGTCTAACAGAAAGATGGTTATGCTCTGAGCCTACTCAATTTGTTCCCAAACTACCCCAAAATGAAAGGATTCTTTCATCTGAAGCATTTGAGGCTCAGTTCACCTTTTGTTTTACATGAAGCCTGAGGTATTCACCTGCTGTCACTTTCCTGTAAAGTGTTTTACCTCCTTTGTAACTTGATCAGAAGATCTTTGTACTTAGCAGAACGTTCCCTTTAATGGCAGTCAGGTTGGGATGATTTGTGCATCTCAGCTTTGCAAAAAAGGACTAATGATTCAGAAGTGCATTCGTTTTGAACGTCTGAAGTCAGGTGCCTTGAAGAGTGTGATCCTGACAAGTGGTAAGAACCTGCTTTGAAAAAGCAGACTTCCTTTTTCCAGCATACACCAGGAAAACAGAAATGCAGCAGTTCCTTTCGGAAGTGTACTCATGAGCTCATGTGTAACTTCAGCCTTCTCTGGAAGCAACGTTCTTTGGGGGGGGGGGTAAGAATTTGAACTTGAGACTGAGTGTAGTGCCCCTGTAATAAGTAAAGAAGGAAAAAAGTAAGTATCTGCTTTTTTTTCCCCTCTTTCCCCCTCCCCGCCCCCATGGAGACATTGATATGCTTCCTAAGAAATCAGTGAGATGTTCTGGCAATGTGTAGTGCTTGGAAGTCCTGATGGAATTCTCTGGTATGATTCTGCTTTTGTAGTTAATGGCAATCACTTGGGAACAGCAGAGAAAGAAATGCATTTCATGACTGTCCCTACTATTTCTTCCTCACCCATTTATCTGAACTGCAGTACTGGCCTGTGACTCTGATTTTATGTGCAGTACACCCATTTCTATGATTTTGGAGCACAGAAATGCTGACCCTCAGAAGGGTTTAGGTTTTCAGTAACCTTACTGTGAATTTCACCTGTTATAATGCCCTTAAAGAACAGTTGCTGTGGCTGGACTCTGCAGAAAGCCCTCAGCTAGGCTTTAAATAACTAGTTTATATTTTGAATTTAAATTTGAGTCTGATAAAAGGTCCTAGTCTATCAGTTTTCACTTCTGATCTAGGATCAAATTCCATACCCGGGTACCATCCAGGGACTGAGTAGTCTGCCCTGCTGCTCTGAGAGTCTCTTGGACCACGTTGACTCACAGTAATCCTGATGGCTGCAGTCAAATTTCTGTGTGTTTACCCAGGGATAACCAGTAACACTCTGGGTTCAGAAACTGAGTAATTCTTTACTGGAGCCTCCTTCACTTGTCTTTCTGTGAATTAAAAAATGAGGATCCAACACCCCTTCTTTCAAACAATGAAGACAGCAGTCCTTCGAAATTTATGAGGATTTTGCAATTACATTTTAACCAGGGCTGGCTGGCAATCATCTGTGTGAATAGTTTTCTGATGGAAAATGCATATTGCCAGACACAGAGATTTTATGGGGAGAAAACTTTTTATTCCCCTCTTCCCTGGGCTGACTGGAGGGGGGGATCATCAACTGTCTGCTCAAAGGTTCCAGCTCCAGAGGAACAGTGAAACTCAGGAGCACTTGCCAAGTGGGAATGCACAGCAACACCTCCCTGCCTGCCCCACTCAGCAGCATCTCTGGCAGCCAGGCACTGGGATAGAGAAGCAGAAAGATGCAGGACTTTGTTGCCCAGCTTCATGGTTCCTACAAAGAACTACAGTCAATTTCTCTTTCTACTTAGAAGCAGACAGGGGAAATGGGGGAAGAAAGAAATACATAGGTAAGGCACCAAACCCCTTAATGGCATGCATCTAGCAAGTCAGAATTCCCAACCCTGTATTTCTGACACAGAGAACTAAGGAAAAGTAGAAGACAAGGACATGGTGTTCCTTCAGGTTATAATTTGGTTGGGTGTAAGAGGTCAGGGGAATTCACCTGACGTGAGGCAGGAATAGTCTGTGCAGCTTGGTACTGCTTTGTTGCTACAGTGTTCTGCCTCAGCTAGATCCACCTGCAATTTTCTGCATAACTCAGAAATGGACAGCAGATGAGACATTTCCTCATATCAGTATGAGCTGGATAGGCTCACATGTAACTGAAGGAACACTGGAAGGAAATCCATTTAATAGGTTTTCAGTAGCATTGATGCTCCTATAATAACAGAGGCAGAGGAATGACTCTCAGGTCAGTGTTCCCACAGAAGATGCAAAGGAGGTTGGAGGAGGATGATTTCTGTTTCAGAACATGTACTTGCATTACCTTGCAGAAACATCTGCCAAGGAGTGGAAAGCAGTCTGATCCTTAGAATGCTCACTTGAGATGTGGGGACTCCTGCTTGGCCGAGAGCGTTGTCTGGCTTCAGAAAAACCAAATCTCTACAAGAGCCCTTCTCAGAAGGCTTGGGAAATCTTTTTCTTGTTTAATCTTCCTTGTACATTGTTTGGGGAGCATACACCAAGCATTTGACTGGGCTACAAAGGTCCTTACAGCCTGGGCATCAGGTGTGGCAAGTACCTCAGCATCTTTCTTTGCAGAATTATTGGTCACTTTGGGCTCACGAAAATAGATTGGATCCTTAAGGCTCCATTCCAATAGCTGGCTCTGATGACAGCTCAAAATGCCTCACAAAATGAAATACAGTTAATGCTATTTCTGTCCTGAGCTAATCTATGGTTTGGTTTGTGGTGGTTTCTTTTTTTTTTTCTTAAATATTAATAGCAACATCTCTGCAAAAGATCTAAAGTCCAGACTTCCACATTTACCAATCATTTAGTCAAACCATTCATCGTATTAGGTGCTATTTATGCAAAAAAGGCTAAAGGAGAGCTTCTCAACTGGGTAAAAAACCCACAGGATTAGGATCACTATTATGTGAAATGGTTCCCCTGGGAAAAATCCTAGAGAATCTGCTCCTGAGCAACTACTGGAAATGAGAGGGGTTTTGTTTGTGTTTAAAAGCCTGAAATACTTCCCTTATTTTTAGATGTCTGGCAATTAATCTGGCTACTTAAGCTCTTCATATAATCGAGTGACGTGGCTTATTTCTCATCCAACGTCAAGATGCCAACAGCAGTTTTGATTACACAGACCTGTCAGTTCGGTGACATTTGCTTAATTGCCAGTGCTCGTCTGGTGAAGCCTTGTTTGCAAACACTTCTCAGGGCTTGGCTGGCCTATTGCACAGACAGGGTGTAACAGAAAAGGGGTAGGAGATTATATTCTTGTAAAGAAAGCCTCCCTCCTAAAAATCAGTGGCTGCTCAATCCCGAGTTCTAGAAGGGGTCAGCATACTATGATGGGTACAAGCAGAAACTGAAATTTCTGTTTTTCAGGGCTGTGAAACTAAAACATGACAGCAACTTAATTGTGCAAGATCAAAACCAGTTTCCATGACAAATTTAAGGCTCCTCTTAATTTTTTAACAAATAATTTTGGGATTTTCCCCCAGGGGCTAATTAACTCCAGTGAGAGCAAAATCCAAAAGAAATTCCATTCTGAACTGCAGTGACAAGAGCTTGAAACCTTGCTGAAAAGCTATGGGAGAGGCATTATGCATTTTTCATAGAAAGCAATAAAATATTAATTCCTTTTAGTGACTTAGATGAGCACTATAAAAAAAAAAAGTATCAGAACTGGGGCAAAAGAACTGCATTATTTAACCACAGCCTCTTCATTACATGTTATTAAAAAGATGTTCGATATTTTGAGAGGAAAAGGACTTTCATAGTTCTGGCTATTAGAGTGAAAAATTAAAATCTGCTCAGTCTTGGGAGAGAGAATAGAGGCTGTAAGAGGCTGTTCCCCCTCCTTTCTTTCCCCTGTCTTCTAAAAAAGCAAGCATCAACATTATAATTAAGGAATTCTGCTTGACACCTTTATGGGCACGTCCTCTGTGCTGAAACAGTATTTTACAAGACTGCACATCAGAAAAACCCTCAGCAGTCAGTGCCTAGCCCCAGGAACACTGCCATGCTGGGCTCCCTCTGAGGGATCCCAGGGAGGTTAGTGGGATTCTGCCAGCCAAGGAGAGTGACTCCCGTGCCCGTCCCTACAGCAGTACCTTGGTTACTATATAAGGCTCCTCATGAGCACAAGGTCACGTAAGATTTGTTTGTCACACTCATACTCCACTGGGTGTTGACATCTTCACAGCAAGCTGTGACCTCACGAGCATACACGAGGTTAGCTGTATGTACATCTCATGAAACTCAGAGGGGGGATTCAGGAAGGTCCCTGTTTTAGTTTGCACACAGCTTCTGCCTGTTCAGGTTTTTTGTTGGTTGTTGTTATTTTTTTTTATTAAAAAAAAGAGTGGTGCTGCTGTTATTCCTCCTCACAAGAGCTGAATCTTGGTTTGGCAGCCCTTAGGAAACTGTGGATCTAAGTGGATAAGACAGCTCTAACAGGAGAGATGTCATGGAAAGAGTGTGATTCATTACTTTGAGCTGTGCACAGAGCTCAAGTACTTAGTTTAATTTGGTGTTAGGTGCCAAACTACATATCTATAGTTTGACACCAGGACTAGGAGAAATATTTTTGGGTTTTTTCCCTTTGCTCTTGCTGATCCTGAAGCTCTTCCTCCCCTTTTGCAGAGCCTTTCCTGAATGGCTCAGGTTGATCACATTCCAGTTAGATAAGCACGTATCAGTGCTGTAAACATGCTCTGCAAGGAGCAGCTGGAGCTGGGAACACATCCCCTTTCCTTAGAACTCCTTACCCACTCTGCAGGAAGCTTTATAACAAAGTTATCCCACACCTGCTTCTCAGATCGACACACGAGGCTTTAAACTGCGCCCAAGGCTTAAAGCTGTGATTCTGCCAAGCTCCAAATCTTGAAAAATCCTAAAGTTGGAGGACCCATAACAGAAAGACCTGCAATATAGCTCTGTTTCCATTGTTTAACACATTTTACAGGATTCATTCAGCTGTAGCATAGTGGTGGTACATACAGTGGTGGTGTTCCCTATATAGTGTACACTTAAGCACAAGGGAACACTGTACTGCTGAAAAAAACAAGGTAGGCAACATCCACTGCTTTCAGAGGGTCTTTTCAGTCTTTCCATCATAAAAGGAATGAAGTTAGTGAGACATGATTTGCCTTTGATAAATTCCTTCTGGCTTCTCCCAATCGCTTTCCCATCCTTCACGTGGCTGGAAATGGCTCCACGCAGGATTTGCTCACTAACCTTCCCAGAGAGGGCAGTGAGGCTGACTGGCCTGCTGCTGCCTGAATCCCCTTTCTTGAAAATGGGGTTTCTATTTGCCTTTCAGACAACAGGAACCTCTCCCTGGTCACCATGGTCTCTGAAGATGATAGAAACTGCTCTTTGAATGACATTGGCAGGCTCCATCAGCACCATAAAAAGCATCCTGATTGATCCCATAGACTTGTGTACAACCAGTTGGCCTAAGGGCTCCCAAACTCCATCTTCCTCTGCTGTGGATAATGCTTCACTTCCACAGACTCTGCTGTTAGGTTCATTGTCCTCAGATGCCTGAGGTCCAACTTTGCTGGTAAAAACTAATGCCAAAGAAAAAAAGCAATGAATACCTCAGTCTTTTTCTTGTCCTTTGTCCCTACGTCCCCTGCCTCATTGAGTATTTTATCTATTAGCCTTCCTTTTTCTGCCTGTTTACTGCCCGTTCCCATTGCCCTGAAATCTGATTCAGACTGAAAACTTGTGGTTCTCCAGCGGTTTCCAGGAAACCAGGAGTGAACAGAGATGATTTTGCATGGAAAATTCCTAACAGACATTTCATTCTTACCTTACCAGTGGCCCTTACGGTTTTTATTCAGCTTCTCTGCAATGCCTCACTGATCTTCAGCAGCCTTCATCCAGCAGAAGAGACAGTTCATGTTACAAGGCTGATGCTTACATCTGTTTCTCATTGCTTCATATTCAAATGTCACCTTATTGTTCCAGTGGTCAAGAGGAGAAGTTATTTCTGTTCTTTATATCAATTAAGATTGGAGGGCTGTGTGAATGGCATCAGTCTCTGTACTGGTTTTTGTACATCAGGTTCCTCTGTTGGGTTTTAATTTGGTTTAGTGCCTATCTGGACTATATTAAATGAAAAAACTCCTAAAATATTGTCACCAAGCACAATGATCATACTACTGTTATCTTAGCTGAGTCTGGTAAAGCCCTCTCCACTCCAGCTAGAGGGTACCTTGTTGATCTTAAGACTGTTCAAATGGCATGTTTTTCACGTAGGTTGTCTACCTTGGGGCTAATTTGCTTGTTTGTTTTCATTTGGAAAGCTTCTGCTAAAACAAACAAAGAAGAAAACCATACTTGGCTGCTTCTGAAACAAAGTTGGTAGAATATGTTTGCTTTGCCTGTCAAAATTATTACACTCATTGGGCTGCAAAGCTCTACAGCTTTTTGAGCAGAGATGGAAAATTTGGCAGGGAAGTTGTTCTGATGTCATGATGTGCTTTTTACCATCCTTGAGGAAATTTTCTCAAACACCTTTCTTGAACATGTATGAGAGATTCTTCACAACACTGTGTACATGTGTGTGTAGGGGGACATGGGACAGGGGCTGACTTAGGGGCCAGTGAGTTCCCTTCACATCAGAACTATGCAAATCTCACTAAAATCTTTATTTTTCTCTCTCAACTTGGCTGACCCCAAGCTCTCAGAGATGGGTGCTAAGAGCTGCTGTAAGTGGCCACCACCTCCAGCAGCTCCAGGACCCAGTGATTTCTCCCACCTTGATGCTGGAGCCCATCCCCATGTGCCCAGTGAACCAGGGGTCTCCATCCCAAGCCAACTGATAGTGGTGCTGTTTTGTATGATACTGCTCTCCCAAACCTCCATTGCATTATATGCATGCAAACACAAGTCTACTACAGAATTTTCTGTTGCAAACATCTCCACCTAAAAAGAATTAAAGGTGCCACTGGCAGCATGTGCAATCTGATCTTAGCTGGGACAACTAGCAAGGGCTTCCCTAACCAGGCTAAAATCACTTCTCTCACCATGCACTTGGAAGAACTGGGAGGGCTGTAAATACCACTTGCACACCAAATGCCACAGCAGGATTTACAGAATTGCTTATCATTTTGGAAATAACACCCTTCTCTGGCATGGAAGAGGGGCTCTCTTGAAATATCTGGAATTTGGGAAACTGAGCCAAACTTAGAAGGATTTGGAAAGGGACTGGGAAATGAGGAAGGATAAAAACATTGAACTGAAAGGGCTTGGAGAGGATAGAAGAGTGGACCCAAGACATGATGGCAGGGTAAACATCTGGGTCCAGCTCAGGGACTGTAGGACAGAAATAAATTAAGGGACTGAAACTGAATCATGGAGCGCAGAAGCAAAGGGGGCTGAACCAAAAGAGGACAGTGTCCAGCTGAAGGGTGGACAGACATCTCAAAGGAGTTGCACTGGCACTGCAGAACCTGAAGCTGGACATAGTGTTTCTATGCCTCAGTAATTCTAAGCTGCCTAGCAAATAGTTGCAAACCCCTCCATCTTTTTCTGGTGATGGGTTTGAATACTGTTGTTCTCTTCTGTCCCACTCATTCATTTGCTCACACAGCATAGGTTTGTGTTGTGAGCCTAAAAATTGTGACTGTCGGGCAGGACAGCACGTTTTTCATCCTGTGGTAACAGAGCCCTGCAGCCCCTGGAACACTTCTAGGGGGTCTCGCTATGAAAGGCAGCTAAGAAAAAACAGGCTGATGTGGAAAATCCTTAAGGGATTTGCAAACAGAGTTTTAAAAGAGGTTTAAAAGTTACTCATCTGTAGGACAAAAATTTGGGGATTTTATTTTCCATTTTAGTTTTTTTTGAAAGCACAAGACAAACACATTAAAGGCTCTTCAGGTTTACAGAGCTCAGTACTTGAAATGCTTGCATGAAAGTTTATGGTACAGCCTGCTTTCCCTTCCCCTTCTCCCTTTGTTCCACCATTGTGACACGATTTTTAGTTACGCAGTGGTGTATTTTTGCCACACAAGAACCTGTCCTCATTCAATGCACAGGAAAGCCAGTGCTCCAGGAATAGTCCTGGGTGACACAGTGAAGGAGACTGTCATCTGCAGCTTCCCATGGAAGTGTAATTCCTCCTCTACCAGCTAATGGTGCCACAAGCATCCTATTCAAAGCAGAGTGCAGAGACAGCCTGTGTAGTATTTTGTAAATGTGAAGGCACTGGAAACTACACACTGTTTTGTTATGAAATTACAGCTGTAATCTCCATGGTACACTTAATTCAGGTGTGCATGTGTGAACACGTGTGTGCACACATGGGAATTCACTGTGCTATGGCTGATGTTGTGTCTCTGTAACACCTCCACTGAGTTTGCTGGCTCTCCTTCAAATGTGTCACTAATGGGGAAAGGAGGGAACTTTATATGTGAGTGAAAAGAGACAGCAGCTCAGAGAACTGGGGTGGATGCTTTCCTGTCACAGAACAGTCAGGGTTGCTTCTATCTGGGGAAAAATGGGAAGTTTTATCACTGCCCATTGTGGCAACGGTGGAAACTGCAGTGTGATGGGTACATGGCTATTGTTAGATGCCTCAACCATGCTCACCCTGTTGCCATCTGATACTTTGAGATCTGCAGTTACACAAATTGAGAATTCCTCACACACTTTCTTCCCTCTTACAGCGTAATGTGAACAGAAAAGCCAGTGTTTCATTTCCCACATTCAGTGAGGTCACTCCTCTTTCCTAGCATAAGTGTGTCTAGTGTTCTGCCAGATGAAGAGAATAATGCTTCAGACCTATGCATTCACCTGGACTAGGATAAAGAGGCTGAAGGCACTGTTAATTTGGCCATTAACATTTGATACCATATCAGTTGGCTGCTCTGCTGCCTGGAAGGCTGTTAATAAACAGATAGGTTTGTTCCTGGCTTCTGGTAAGAAAACAAAACAGGAGAGTTCTGCTTCTGAGTGGTATGGCTAACAGCTTCAGGGCACAAGCTAATTCTGCTTCCCTCTCCTATTTAGCACTTCCATCTACAGATTTATGACTCTGAGTAAGTAGGGAGGTATGAAGCTGGCTGTAATTGGTGCTGTGCAAAAATGTAAGTGACCATTTCAAATATGGATGCTCTGCCAGTTATTGCATTTTTTTTCAATTTCACTGGCTATTGCTCTTCGACCATCTGGATTTGTTTTATGTGTGGAATACTTTGGCTCCTGGGAGATGAATTCTATCTCAGGGCCTCAAGCCTGTGGGAGGTTATGTTGTACCTCCTAGGCTGCATGTTAAGGTGTTGGTGCATGATTTCAGAGTTCACTAAAGTTACTGCAAGTATGAAGGATGGCTTGTTTTCCTTCTGGTCTTTTCATTTGATATGAGTGAGTATTACAAGAGGTCATTACAATGAGTAAAGCATCTCTAGCTGTTCTCCTGGTTGCCTAGCATGTCCTTTCAGTGAGCCAAGCAGTCAGCCACCATCTTCAGTGCTTCCTGGGCAGGGCCTGGTCCCAATAGGATCTCTGCAAAAGGGATATGAAAAGTATACTGACTTTGATAGTGGGGGTTGCTGACCTGCAAGTGAGTGAAGAACCTAACAGGGTCAGAGGGAGAAGATGCTCAATAACTGGGAAAAGCACCTGAATGTGGGAAGTAGGAAATAGGGGTAGCACAGGAGCCATGGACGAGAGAATTGTGAAGTTAAGGAGGAGATGGAGTGATCAGGACACTCAGAAAGGCAGGAAGTGGAGAAGTTCTGCATGTGCTAGATGCAAATTCATTCAGGGAGACCTGGACAAGCTGGAGAGTTGGGTGGGGAGAAATTTAATGAAATATAACAAGGGCAAGTGTAGAGTCTTGCATGTGGGGAAGAACAACCCCATGTGCCAGTAGAAGTTGGGGACTGAGCTGTTGGAGAGCAGCGTATTGGAAAGGGACCTGGGGGTCCTGGTGGACAGCAGGGTGACCATGAGCCAGCAATGTGCCCTTGTGGCCAAGAAGGCCAATGGCATCCTGGGGTGTATGAGAAGGGGGTGGTTAGTAGGTCGAGAGAGGTTCTCCTCCCCCTCTACTCTGCCCTGGTGAGGCCACATCTGGAATATTGTGTGCAGTTCTGGGCCCCCCAGTTCCAGAAGGACAGGGAACTGCTTGAGAGAGTCCAGTGCAGAGCCACAAAGATGATGGAGTGGAACACCTCCCTTATGAGGAAAGGCTGAGGGAGCTGGGTCTCTTTAGCTTGGAGAAGACTGAGGGGTGACCTCATGAATGTCTATAAATATGTCAAGGGTGAGTGTCATGAGGATGGAGCCAGGCTCTGCTCAGTGACATCCAATGATAGGACAAGGGGCAATGGGTACAAGCTGGAACATGGGAGGTTCCACATAAATGTGAGGAAGAACTTGTTCCCAGTGAGGGTGCCAGAGCACTGGCACAGGCTGCCCAGAGAGGGTGTGGAGTCTCCTTCTCTGGAGACATTCAAACCCCCTGGACATGTTCCTGTGTGACCTGATCTGGGTATTCCTGCTCTGGCAGGGGCATTGGACTGGATGATCTTTGGAGGTCCCTTCCAATCCCTCACATTCTGTGATTCTGTGATTCTGTGATTCTGTGAAATCTAGATACCCCCTTGGGCTATCTCAGTTTTGGAGTGCTTGTCTTGAGTTTGGCTTTCCTGAGAAAATGCTACGTACCCATAATTCTGTGGCAGCTGCAGTGCTGAGCACATCAAATCCAGCAAAAGAGAGCCAAAGGGAATCCAGTGTTACCCAAAATGCTGATCCACATTCAAGGGTGCATAAGACATCCAAGGAACTCTTTGGCCTGTTGAAGCTGCACTGCTGTGCCGCAGACTGACGGGTGCCTGTCAGGGCCAGGCTCTGGGGAGGATGTCCCTCCCACTTCTGCAGGAGGATGAGAGCCCAGGATCAGATGTCCTGCTGTGCTGGAGTCAGCAACAATTTTTCCCATGGATCTAGGAAGGGTCTTTTGTGCACCTTGGAATTAGTGACCACTATAGACAGGGGGAGGATGTGATCATTCTAAACTCTTGAATCATAGCAGCATGCCATATCTGAGCTTGGGGATGTGAACAGAGCCACCACCTCAAAGACAAGCTTAGTGGCAGCTTTAGGTACCACTGGTCTTCTGGCATTGGCCTCAGACCTAACAGCCAAATCGCCCTGCAGGGAGTGTTATGGTACTGCTGTGTGGCTTTCTAGAGTGCTGTTTTGGGGTTCACCTCTTGGTCCTCCCTGACATCTCTGGATCTGCCTTCCTGATCCTCTCCACTTTTGCAAATTATAGAATCACAGAATGGTTTGGGTTGGAAGGGACCTCAAAGCTCATCTCGTTCCAACCCCCCTGCCATGGCAGGGACACCTCCCACCAGCCCAGGTTGCTCCAACCCCCATCCAACCTGGCCTGGAACACTGCCAGGGAGGGGGCAGCCACAGCTTCCCTGGGCAACCTGGGCCGGTGTCTCACCACCCTTACAGTCAAGAATTTCTCCCAAATGCCTCATCTAAATCTCCCCTCTTTCAGTTTGAGACCATTACCCCTTGTCCTGTCACTTCAGGCCCTTGTCAAAAGTCCCTCCCCAGCTTTCCTGCAGGCCCCTTCAGGTGCTGGAAGGCCGCTATAGGGTCATCCTGCAGCCTTCTCCAGGCTGAACATCCCCAACTCCCTCAGCCTGTCCCCAGAGCAGAGGTGCTCCAGCCCTCTGATCATCTCCATGCCCTCCTCTGGACTCACTCCAACAGCTCCATGTCCTTCTTGTGCTGGGGGCCCCAGAGCTGAACACAGCACTGCAGGGGGGTCTCATGAGAGCAGAGCAGAGGGGCAGAATCCCCTCCCCTGACCTGCTGGCCACGCTTCTCTTGATGCAGCCCAGGACACGGTTGGGCTGTAAGTGCACATTGCTGGCTCGTGTTGAGCTTCTCACCAACCAACACCCCCGAGTCGCTCTCCTCAGGGCTGCTCCTGTGTGCCACTGCGAGGTGCTGGCCCAGCAAGATTCGCAGGGTGGCTCAGCAGTGGCAGCTGGCAGCGCCTCTCGATATAGAAGTGAGGGGAGCAGCGTGGTGCGGCTCCGTTCGGCGGCAGGCTGTGTGCTAAAAGGAGTTCAGCTGCACGTTGCGAAGGCAGATGGGGTGACACCGAGTTGGAGGTGCAGGCTGAGTACACTGGGGGAAGCAGAGTGACTTCCCCAGGGCTGTCGGGCGCAGGTGGCACAGAGCAGCCCGGGTGCCCGGTCAGAGGGGACCGTGGCAGGGGGAGCAGAGCGGGCAGCCACGGCCGGACGGGGCCGCAGCTCGCGGGGAGGCACCTCAGCTCTGCCACTGCCAGCCCAGGTGACACCTGCAGACCAGGGCTGTGGCAGCGAGGAATGGCTGCGTGGGCTGGGAAATCGTCCTGCAAACTGTGGCAGAGCTCCAGGCTGTCTGCGCGCCCTTAAACCCGGCACAGGAGCAGCTCAGGGACAGCAGTGAGCGCACTGGGGACATGTCCTGTGTCCTCTTACAGACCTCAGGGCTTTTCCACCCCTCCCAAAAGCCGTTCGTAAAGGCTTTCTCAGCAGTTAGCCACGTGAAGGAATAAATCGTAATTACGATTCAAATGATCCTGTGAGTGAACAATTCATTGTCATAATTGAAAAAGGAATCTCAGCGAGGAGCGTTTTACTATTGCAAAGGTGAACACTGATTCATTTTTTGAGCAGAACAGGTATATTCTCCAGCACCTGGTGGCATACCCTAGTGACATACAGCACGGAAGGACAGCGTGCCTCCTTGTGTGCCAGCCGTGCTCACACACACGACATGTGCCTCCCTCTGCCACAGCCATCTTCAGGGCTAGCACTGGGAAGGGAAAAAGGGTTAAGCGACATTTAAATCATATTCGCCTCCCTCCCGAGGACAGAGCCCGGCGAGGCAGGCACGGTCAGCCGGGCAGAGAAGCCCAGCGCCACCAGCTCGGCAGGGGAACTGGGAGGAGGGGGAAGGGGGGGTGTTTTAGATCCGCGCTGGGAAGGGATGCTGTGGGCTCACGCTGCTGAAAGCCCGGTTGATGATGTCCAGCACCGGCAAAGGGCTTTGAGGGGCAGGCAGAGCCAGCCCGGGCAGGGTGGCAGCAGCCTCACCTGTGCCCTGCCCGGAGGGGGAGGGGCGCGGTGCTCGGCTCCCGGCGCTGCGGGACCAGGCGGGGTGAGGCACAGCGCCTGGGGACCCGGGGCTGGCTCCGGGGACACCGGGCGCTGATGGGACAGAGAGACCTGAGCGAGTTCCCTGCTTGGCGCTGGGAGAGGGGCGAGCTCGACCCCAAACGGGAGGGGAGAGGCCGCATTGCCCGTGTCCCTGCCCGGTGACAGGCTGTCTCCGGCCCGATCCCGCAGGGACATTTATAAACGGAGCTGCGCGAGCGCGGCGTGCCCGGCCCAAGGTCAGGCACAGCCAGGGACAGGGACAGGGACAGCGCTGAGCCCGGCTGTCACAGCCCGTGGGCCGGGGGCAGCAGCGGGTTTGCGGAGGCGGGGGGGGGAAGAAGGGCGGTGGCGGTGCCGCCCCGGGGCCGGCGGTGGGGGAGCGCCCGGCTGAGCATCCTCCGCGGGGACCCCCCTCCCGCCGGGGCTGTGCGGGGCCGGGGGTGCGGGCTGCAGCCGGGCGCCTCCGTGCTGGCGCTGTCCCCGCGTGTCCCTGTCCCGTACCCGCGCGTGCCGCTGCCCACGGGTGCGTGTCCCCGCGCGTGTCCGTAACCGCGCGTGTGCGCGTCTGTGCGCTCCCGCTCCCCTCCCTCTGCCCCCTCCCGTGTGTGTGCGTGTGTCTGTGTGTGCGTGTGTGCGTGTCCGTGTGTCTGTGTGTGCGTGTCTGTGTCTGTGTGTCTGTGTGCCTGTGTGTGCGTGTCCGTGTGTCTGTGTGTGCGTGTGTGCGTGTCTGTGTGTCTGTGCGTGCGTGTCTGTGTGTCTGTGCGTGTGTCTGTGTGTCCGTGCGTGTCCGTGTGTGCGCGGCTGGGGGCGCAGAGCCGGGCAGCAGCGCGGTGCCACAGCGCGGGGGGGAGCGGGCCGGGGCCGGGGCCGGGGCCGGGGCCGGGGCCGGGGCCGGGGCCGGGGGAGGAGCCGCGCCGTGCCGGGAGCCCCGCGGAGCCGCCGGGCGAGCGCGGCCGCAGCGAGGCGCAACAGGCGGGGCGGGGCGGGCGGATGGCGGCGGGGAGCGGAGCCGCCCGCTGAAGCCGAGGGGCCGCGGGGCAGAGCGGGCGGGATGCGGGCGGAGGAGCCGCTGGCGCTGGCGGCCCCGCGGGCGGGCGGCGGCGGGGAGGAGGAGGCGGCGGGCGAGGAGCGGAGCGGCGGGAGCTGCTGCAGCAGCGAGCGGCTGGTGATCAACATCTCGGGGCTGCGCTTCGAGACGCAGCTGCGGACCCTCTCCATCTTCCCCGACACGCTGCTGGGCGACCCCAGCCGCCGGGTGCGGTACTTCGACCCGCTGCGCAACGAGTACTTCTTCGACCGCAACCGGCCCAGCTTCGACGCCATCCTCTACTACTACCAGTCCGGGGGGCGGCTGCGCCGGCCCGTCCATGTGCCCCTCGACATCTTCCTGGAGGAGATCCGCTTCTACCAGCTGGGCCAGGAGGCCATCGAGACCTTCCGGGAGGACGAGGGCTTCATCCAGGAGGAGGAGAAGCCCCTGCCCCAGCACCACTTCCAGCGCCAGGTCTGGCTGCTCTTCGAGTACCCTGAGAGCTCCGGGCCGGCCCGGGCCATCGCCATCGTCTCCGTGCTGGTCATCCTCATCTCCATCGTCATCTTCTGCCTGGAGACCCTGCCCGAGTTTCGCCAGGAGCCCAAGGGCGCCCAGCCTGGCTTTGGGGACGTGGCGGTGCCCGGTGACGAGGCGCTGCTGCTGCCGCCACCGCCGAGCGGGACCCCGCCGCCCCTGCACCCCGCCGCCGGCGCCGGGCCCTTCTTCACTGACCCGTTCTTCCTCATCGAGACCCTGTGCATCATCTGGTTTTCCTTTGAGCTCCTCGTCCGCTTCTTCGCCTGCCCCAGCAAGCCCGAGTTCTCCCGCAACATCATGAACATCATCGACATCGTGGCCATCATCCCCTACTTCATCACCCTGGGCACCGAGCTGGCCCAGCAGCAGCAGCAGAAGCAGCAGCCCGGGAGCAGCAGCAACAATGGGGGCCAGCAGCAAGCCATGTCCCTGGCCATCCTCAGAGTCATCCGCCTGGTCAGGGTCTTCAGGATCTTCAAGCTCTCCAGGCACTCCAAGGGTCTGCAGATCTTGGGGAAGACTCTCCAGGCCAGCATGAGGGAGCTGGGCCTCCTCATCTTCTTCCTCTTCATTGGGGTGATCCTCTTCTCCAGCGCTGTCTACTTTGCAGAGACTGATGACCCCGACTCCCTGTTCACCAGCATCCCTGATGCTTTTTGGTGGGCAGTGGTGTCCATGACCACCGTGGGCTATGGGGACATGTATCCCATGACAATTGGTGGCAAGATTGTGGGCTCCTTGTGTGCCATCGCGGGTGTGCTCACCATCGCCCTCCCTGTCCCTGTCATTGTGTCCAACTTCAACTACTTCTACCACCGAGAGACTGATCACGAAGAGCAGTGCCAGTACACCCATGTCACCTGCGGCCAGCAGCAGTCACCCTTCTCTGAGCCCAAGAAGGGGGACAGTAATCAGTCTCTCAGCAAATCTGAATTCCTGGAAGCAGAAGACCTGGAGTCCATGAAATATTCCAACTTCATTCCTCCCAACAACCAGGGTTATAAAGAGAAGAAAATGCTGACAGAGGTGTGATCAGTTTTGTTACCCCGGGTCCAGACACCGAGCTGCAAGCTGCTGCACAGTTGTCTTCCCACTAGCAGCTGGATCTGTTCAGCATTTATGTGCCAGACTGTGAATTGTGATACTGTAAACAGAATGATTGTGATAATGGGCTCTTCTGTCCTGATTTGCTGTTTCTCATTACCGTGTGCAGCCAGAAATGTTCCTGCTTTATTCCGTGGAGTGCTAGCTGTCATCCCCCACTCCCTCGTGAATATCTCTGTTTCTGAAGACTGCTTTAATCCAATATTTGCTTGGAAACCCAGCCTTTCTACTCTACTAGCAGAGACGCCCTTGCCACTTCTTCAGCTGAAGGATTCAGCAGGGAATAAACAGTTAAAGGGGCTACAAACATCTGGCTCAAGCTATGCCCGTAGTTCCTGTGCCAGCGCAGTGCCCTTGGCTGGGGGATCAGTCACGACTGCCATGCCATTGCCTTTGAATAATGGAAACGCTGTGGCCAGCATCACACTGAGTTTTGCAGCTGTAGGGGAGAGTCAGCAAGCAGATGCCTGCCTTCTTTGCAACCCTTGGCATGCTAAAGATCCTCTTGTTTGTGTTTCAAAACAGGTGCATAGACCTAAACGCTCTTTGCTGCTTGTGATCATACACCGTTTGTCAGCCCTGGGCTTAGAGCAGTCAACAGGCTTGGCGAAGATTCTCTGTGTTTTGAGCTTATTTCAGCCTTATTTATGCCAGTGCCCCGATGTTAATTGGCTTTTATAGTACCAACTGAATCTCCATAGTGGTAAGTGCCTTCTGATGCAAGGCACATTTGAGTAAATTTATTTGTTATCTCCACAGTTTATCTCCACACAATAGTGTTTAATGAGATGTGCTGTATGCTTCAGACAGCTCTGTATTCAGGCATGTGAGAGCACTCCACTGTGTTTTTATTTAAGTGTTTGTATAGCTGAGGGGAGTGTGCATGTTGGTATTTTGTTGACATTGCTGAAAAACCCTGACCCCAGACAGCTGCCCTTGTGCTGTCTGAGGATTGCACTGGTTTAGCGGGTCAGGGCAGGAACTGCCCCAGGGCGAGCACGGCAGCATTTGTGATTTATAGTGTCACTGCCTCAGACTTCCCTAATCCACCTGCACAAACCCAACAGCATGCTCCAGACCTCTCAAATGAGGGAGAGGAGAGGTGTTTTTGCTGTGATAGTGAGCTAGCCAGTTGTTGGTGTTCCACGGCTGAAAGGCACAGCAGTGGCTTTTGCATGCACTAGGTTTTATGAGAGCAACTTATGCTATCAATGCAAAATGCATAGCTTGGCCTGCAGTGCTGGGTTTGCCAAGGGACCAGAGATTGGCATCTTAAGATGCACATTTTGCTTCCCAGATAATTTCATTTTTTTTAATCAGCTCTGCCTTGCATCTAACTTTAAAATGTTTCAAGTGCTGCCAGCGGGTGAGAAGGAGAAATGAATGCTTTCAGATTCTATTGGCAAATTTTCCTGCAAGGAAAAGTCTTTCTTGCTTTAAACCTCAGTGTGTATTCTGCATTCCCATGCGTGTGTGTGTATGAAAGCAAAGGCAGCCATTAATGCCTTGCATCGTACTGTATGATATACATATTAGAATGTACTATATATTGCATGTGACACATGTAATACATAAACCAGACACAATACCAAGAAGCAAAATACATAGAATACACATAATGTATATGTATATATTCTGCTTTTCAACCATCAGGCTGAGAATGCTAAAGGCATATGCTTTAATACAGTCAGAACTGGCTATGGAACTGGTTGTGAGATGGGATCTGTTTGCATCTTCATTACCCTGCTTGTTTTTTGTTGTCTTTAGATCTGGCTCCATGCCTAGAGTGCTTTTATTGTGGCCTCTCCTCATCTGGGTTCTGATCATACGGTAGAGGTTGTTTGTGTAAATCCCAACTGCTGCATTTCTCCAGAGTCCCCTTGTCTTCTCAGAGGTTTTTAATGTGCAGGGATCTCCCTCGGGGTCAGCACACAACTGTTGTATTAAACCCTCTCTTCCCTCTCACGCTAAAATCAGTAGCAAAATGCCACTTGTCTCAGTTACTGCAGGTCAGCCTGGGAGACACAAGTGTGGGGCTCCATAGCGGAGAGGAGTTTGCCTGAATAGGTAGGTGCCCAATTCCTCTTCGGTTCATCAGGACGGAGGCAAATGTCTGTGGAGCTCTGGGCCTTGGGAGCCATTCTGTGTCCCCTGAAGCTGGTCACCAGGCAGTGGGTGAGTAATCCTGGTGAGGGACTGAGGAGAGACCAGCACAGTGGCATCTCTGTTGATTTTGTGTAAAAAGTTGAGTTAATCCAGTAAAAAGCTGTTGTTCTTAATTTTCAGGGTCACTATAATGAAGTATTTTCTGTGAATGCAAGAGAGTGACTCTTCTTCAGGTTTTGTGTTGCTTCAGCACATGTACTAGGAACTGCTCTGTAAGAGGGATGTTTCGGGGCTGCTGCTGACTCCAGCAGGATGCCCATGTTTGGGGTTATTTTATGCCTGCCGGTATCAGCTGATAAAATTTTCCCCAAAGTAAGATATAAAAAACTCAGGTTAAGCACGAGTTCAGGAGGAGGCATGAGACACTGAGCCTACATCAGAAAATTCCCGTGCTCGTTTCTTCCCTTGGGCCTGACCCCGTTGCCCCCGGCAGGCAGGAGCCCGCCCTGCTCAGAACAGGTTGTTCCGACCAGCGACAGAGGGCTGGGCATGGAGACCCTGCAGAAAAAAAATAAATATGTGAGACAGATTACTGGTAGCACAATCCCAGCGTGTCTCGTAAAGGTGCTCCCGTGCAGGGATGTCCTGCTCTCAGGTGAAATTCCACTGTGAGCTGCTAGCTGGAGCACTGTCTGCACACAGGTATTCATACACAGAGCAGCGTGGGAAGGGACTTTGTTGCAGACAGGCAGCTTTGTGCAGGTTTTGCAATCCCCTTTTTTCAGTTCTGAAAAGAGTGCAAATGAAAATGTGTAAAGCAGGTGTGGGGTTTGCTCCCTGGGCTGTCTGTGTTAGAGTGAAGGAAAGTATAAAAAGCCAACAGAAGCTTGGAAGCTGTAACCTAGGGGCATGTAAACCCTTCTCTGAGCATCTCCTGAAAAGCAAGGTCCCAGACACATCAATAATATATTACAGAACTTCCAGAACGTGACATTTGTACTAAGGAGCCTTCAGATTTTTTTCAGGTGACATAGCAGCACCCGTGCCATTGACTTGTGCTACCAAATCACAGAGATGCTTTCAAAAATCTTACCTCAGGTGCTCAGCTCTTAGCACTCCCTCCTGGCTGTTTGAAATACAAATCTGCCTGGCTGTTCCCTTCTGAAGGCAGAGCGTATCCTCGGGAAGCAGAGTAGGCACCTCCAGGGGCTGGTTTCCATAACAACCTCCCAGACTGTTTCTCTCTACCCTGTGACTTTGGCTACCAGCAAAAGCACTCGTTGGATATTTTCGGTTCTCAGATGTTAGTACCTTATCTTTACAGCTGATTCCTTTGCTTACCACCACCTGACATCGTGCACACCTGTCCTGTCCAGCTCCAGACAGACACCACCATCCGAGTGCAGAGAGTGCCAGTGGAGATGGGAGGGGATTTTACCTGCGTATCCCTGCACACAGAGAGGTGGGGAGTGTGTGAAGGATAATCTGAGCACTCACAGTCAAGGACCTGAGGGGTAACTCACCTGTGAATGTAGTGCCTGCTGACAAGGAATACAAGCTAAAGCATCACGTTGAAAAACCCACAAACCCCAGGAACACCTCTTTCAGCAGTCTCACTGGGAAATAGTTTTGCTGTGGAAGAGACTATTGTTCACCCTTGGCTATTCTGTGACAATCAGTTTTCCAGATAATTTTCCCACAGGATGTTTTACACCAAAGCAGGACAGGGCAGAAATCATCTTGCTGGAGGTGGGGAGGGAAGGAAAGGAAGAATTTCACCTGGGACACCTTTTCTTCTCCACAGCTCATCGTCCCGTGAAGGACTGTAAGCATGAAAGGCATGAAGAGCTGTTTTGTGAGATTTCAAAGTCTGCATTACTGGTGGATCCCTGCACTTACTTCCCAGATGAAGTTTCTGTTTTATTTGGAAAACACTGCAATTTGGGTTTTTTTTCTGAGCAGTTTTCTGTTTTGGCCCTATTCCTTTTGATCCAGCTCCCAAGGATAAAAATTCACAGCTAGAGCAGCTGTGGGGGTGAAGGTGACTGGACTTGGTGTTCTCTCCTAAGCCCTCTCCTTCAGTGGACAGGGATCCCTACAGGGATAAAGAAGGATGAGTATAAAGGCAATCCAGGGCAACAAGAGGCAGGGTAAGGACTGAAGTGTCTTCCATACTGTGATGGAAAGAACAGCAACAACCCTAAAAGCAAAGGAATGAACAGCTCCAGTGCCTGCTGCTATAGGAGAAGTAGGTAAGGTTTCTCTTTCTTCTGTGAAATTAATGACTAGGAGTTTCTTGCAATTAATAAGGAAGGATTTCCTAATTAAGATTTGGAGCCTAAAGGGAGAATCTGGTTCTAGGTGAAGAACAAATGATAATTATAAACTACAAAAATATAGTATGAGCCAGATCCTCACCATCTGCTGACTCAAGTTGGCAAAACTCCATTTAGTGCAACTCCCTTGGTTTGTATTGGACTCCAGTCCTCTGCATCACGCCAAAACACGTGTGCTATTTGTTAAAATGCTTATTTTTGTTTGTCCTTTCCTGGAGGTCCTGTTTGCATCAGGGGAACACCTGCAGATCACAGCAGGAGTTAAGCACAGCTTACCCGAAAGCGCTCATCTGACTTGAGTCCAAGTAAGTCTGCCAAACTCAGCAAAGTTACACTTTTCTTTGTATTGACAAAAATAACAGCAGCAGCATTTAATTTATGTATTTTTCTCAGTGGTGGAAGTGTGCAGACAAATTCACTGCAGACAAATCCTAGTCTGAAGACATGTCACCATGTTATCAGCAGGCTCGCTATCGAGTCCGTGACTTGCAGTCATCTGCTTTACACAGAAGGAGGGGAGCAGGTGCTTGCAGGATGAAAGGACTTAATCCTCTGATAAAATGAACAATTGCCAGTGAGTGCTGAGTGTCCTTAGCTACCACCAAAGACAGCTGGTGATGAAATTGCCCGAGAGTTATAGGAAGGAGCCCTTCTTGTGCAGGGTCAGGCCCCGGATAAGGCAAGACCCTCGTCAGGCAGATAAATCCAGAAGAGTGTTTCTGGGGAAAAGCAGACAGGGACTGCAGGAAGATTGATTTCCAGTGTAGCTTGTGTTGTAAGTGCATGTCAGTTCTCTCTGCCTTGCCTGAATGGCTGGATGTTCACTTGCTCCAGGGAAGCCTGTCTGGAGCCTGTTGGCTGGCACAAGAGCTTGAATATTATAGCACAGTGTTATGCTTTGGGAAACACATAGCTGTGACCAGCGTGGGTTCTGTGTTCTTAAAGCATAACCATTCATTGATAAACATTCACCACAGGAAATACCCGTGGTGTGTGTAGTGCAAATTAAGAGGGGCTGAAGCAATAGATTGAACTTTCCTGTGTGTGACTTCTTCTCAGTGAAAGGATTTACAAGAAAGAAAGTGCTCATCAACTTCCATGGTCACCCTAAAATACTGAAGCTGTGTTGCCTGTTCATTAGAGTCAAGGCTCATGGGAAAACTTTATCTTCATACAAAATATAATTGGAAGTTCAGCAAGTCCTTCTTTGGCTTCACTTTGGCTAAATGGATATAGAACCATAGAATCATTTAGGTTGGAAAAGACCTTTAAGATCACCAAGTCCAACCGTAAAACTAACACTGCTGAGTCCACCACTAAACCATGTCCCTAAGTGCCACATCTACATGTAACATATAAAGGCATTTACTCCGTGGTGTAATGTTTTGGAAGGCCCTTAGTCGAAAAGTGCTATAAATCACAAATTTTCCAATTTAATTACCAAAGTTAATTAGTATTGTAGCCATTGTTTGTTTAAAGAAAACTCTGGTCTCGATCCTGCTCTCTACCTGAGGTTAGATAAATGTATCCTTAAGGATATGAGTGGTGTGACTCCTAATTTAAGTAACTGTGAGAGAGGAATCAGGCTGAAAGAGGAGGGCTGTAAAGGCTGATGTCTAGAATAGATCTCTCTAGGTGTTGTAGGTACACATTGGTCCATTCACCTAAAAGGCTGTATGCAATTTTACACCAACAGAAGATTCAGCTTTTAGAGTACATATTGGTTTATCCTCTTACATTCTCTGGAGAGAAATTAAATGTATTTTACAAGAAAAGTGGAGCATTGCTGTCTCTTCTTGGTGCTCGTTGATGCATCTGTTGTTTTCAATTAGCTTGATGGCATCCATTTTCAGGAAGCAGATGCTGCCCTCTTTTACACTGGTGCAATTCTGGAATAACTCCACTGACGTCAGTGAAGTGACTCCAAATTTATCCCTGGTGAAAGCAGAATTGGACCACAGTCTTTTTGTTTGGTTATCTGCTGCAGTGCTCTCAGGGAGCTGCACCATTACCAGGCCATAAGGGGAAGGTGGGCGCCTGTCTGCTGTGCCACACTCAACTCTTTTGTGTCCTTGACATCACACCCACGTGCCTGGCTGCAGCACAAGTCAGGCTGGTGGGGGGCGTGCGTGGTCACCAGATTCCCCATGTTGAATGGAGCAGACACTGGTCCTAGATTCTTGATCGGTTTCCCATTCCAATTTCCATCAGCTGCCTCTTGCTTGGATATGTTTTCCAAGGAGAAAGAGTTCTTTTAAGCTAAAGAAATGTAATTGCAAGTCTTAAGTAATATAATAACTGGAGCAGAGGTAGACATGGAAACAAACTCTACTCCTCCTACAGTTTTGTGCTGTTATGGCTGTGTGAAAATAGTTGTAGTCCTGGCAGGTTGGCTATGGATCTGCTGGCTCCAGTCTCTATTTTCAGGGAATACCAAGTTTAAACAAACTGGGCTACTTCTTTTCTGCTCTAACTCTGTTGATCTCTGTGATGCTGTCCCTGAAACTGGACAAAACACTTCACATAAAGCCATCAGCGTGCTTTATGGAAAAATACCACTTGAGATGGGGCAGACGAGGGTGAATGGAAGAAATGGAGTTGGTAAAGAACAGAGTAAATATGCAATGTGAGACAGAAGGGAGGTTCTTAAAGGATTAGCCTAGGATTGTTTAAAATATTAGCAGTAGAGCTGAGACTATGAAGTTTAGCAACAGAGCAACCTAAGTGTCATCATCATCAAGGTTGTAGATTAGGACACTGAACTAGATGACTGAATAATTGACTTAAAGGAATGGAAAAATCCTAAATAGCACAGAAATTAAAGTTGTGATTGGGATTTATCAGTTGGGGAAGACAGACAAAAAGAAGGATTGGGGATGCTAAGATCAGCCAGAGAACCAGTGTCACTTACTGAGCCACCAGAGTAATGCAGCCATCAAAACTGCAGGTGCAAGTCTTTGAAAGTCTCAGAAGGAGCGTGTTCAGTAAGTGCCACCTGGGAAATGTTAATTCTGTAAGGCCTCATCTGGAATGCTGTGTGCATTTTTGGTCAGGAAGGATGCTCGGAAGAACAGCAGGAATCTATTAAGTGAATGGAAACTGCTTTGCAAGAGGAAGCTGGAAGAGTCTCACTTTTCTAGGCCAGCAAAAGATTCCCAGGACCTATAGTTACAGAAATACTGAGGGCAGAGCAGCCAGAACAGGTAAGAGTGATTTAAGCTCTAAGGTGATGTTGGTGTTTGAAAAACAGAGCATAAATTGGCTATGAATAAATGTACCCTGGGAAGAAGATGATGATTCCTAATATAACAGACAAAGAAGGAGAAATGAAAGCTCATGCCAGGTTGAACAGTAAAAATGAAGGCAAAAAATAATTATTTTTTTTTTCAGATGGACTTTGTTAAATTTATGAAGTGGATAATATGGAAGTTGTTACATGCAATGGAATGAGCCTGGGTTCAGTGACTTTGTCTACTAGAATGCTCTTCTATGCCTGGGATGTATTTGAGATGCTGCATATAGAAAGAAACGTAAGATCTCTCATTTCTTGTGTCTTCCAGCTCATTTGCTGTACTGCACTCGTTTAGCTACAAAATGCCAAATCCTGGTGATTATATTATTTAGTCCTCCGAGTGGGTGGGTGGGAGAGAGAACTAGGGGACGAGCTGTGAATCTTGGGAGATGTTTTTTCTCTGTGGGACTGGGGGAAGAGAAACAAGTCCTAGGAAGTGGAGTAGGATGGGGCAGGGGATACCAGATCGCTCTAGGAGCTAGTCTGGAGACAGAGAGGAAGTCCACGCCCTTTAAAAAACCACCAGTCTCTGTTCACTGCTCTTCCTCTCAGCCTGGAACCTCTGATGACCTAGTGTGGTCCTTTATCCCTATCCAGAGCTCTCCAGCTCTATGCTGACCTTCGTCCTTCCTGGGGTCTCTGGTAATTCCTCACTACAGTGAGCTCCCTAGAACCACTGGAACAGTGCACTGCACCTAATTTTGAGAAAACCCTTGAGCCAGATCTGGTGCAATTGAGCCAGGCTGTCTGATTTGGATGCAGAAATCAACGGTGATGCATGATCTTCAACAGCTCTTGCTGACCAGAAGGTCAGAGCAGTTGATAGCAATGGCCTGAAGAGGTTAGCAGAATAATTTTCTATTGGAGGCACTGTTCTGACACTGACAGAATGAAGCTTCACATTTCCTCTCTTACTTCTTTCTGTTCATTTCATCCTGTGGAAAAGTGACAAAATATCCCCCCTAAGCTTAGCAGGTAGAAAAGACATTGACCAAGGTGGGAGCTTCACCCATCCATCCAGCTCCATGTCACAAAAGTGTCAAGAAGAATGTAGTCCTTATACTTTGTTCTTGAGCCTTTTAGCTTGTTACTGCTCTTTGTTCACTTCTGTGAGGAAACAAAGAGCACAAAGCTGGTCAAAGGGCTTATACAGTTAAAATTGTCTGTTCTTTCGAGCCTGAAGAACTTTCTAGTGGTGAGAGAGCATTGTTAGATTTTGAGTTTATAGTAGGAACAGAAGAAGGCACAGTTAGCTGAGGAGAGTGGAGGGAAAGCAAGAGTCCTGGTGAGCAGAACCCATGACTCCATTTTAGTGCTTCAGAGCCAATCTCCTTATTCTTGGCCCTGGCAACCATGTCTTTTAGCAAGGAGGTGTTGACTTTGACAGGGAGTACAGTTAAAGAGTACAGAAGCAAATCCTACAGGTGAATGATGTTGATTCATGAGGATATGTAAGAAGCATGGGAGATGCATTTATTGTGAATCTTCAAGCCAGTATGATTTATTTATGCATAAATAGTATTCACCCATATTTTTTTTTTTTTGGCTTTGCATTGCAAAGTTAAGAGCTCAAGACTATCCAGTGTGTGAAATGCTAACCTGCTCTTAACTTATGACCAAGTTTTGACCCTATTTGCCATTTCCATGCTTCAGTTCTAAAGCCTCCTCAGTCAAGACCTGCATTCCCATAACGGGTTTATTGTTTTAAGGGTAGTGCTGTCATTAAACACTAAGGATCATTATGCACAAGCACCCAGGAACAGACCTGCTTTGTGTTTGAATCCCACTTCATCAGCAGTACATAAAATAGAAAGGTACAGACTAGATACTTAGAACATCTACTTTATCACTGTAATTTTTCTTTAGATAATTACCACAAATATATTGTATATTTCTCAAGCTCTGAATTATGCTGCAGTTTTAATGTATCAGAAATAGTACTGTCAGGTGCATTCCTTTTAGCACTGTAGACTATGGGCTTTCATGCTTTTGAAATAATACCCACAAAGCAATTGATCTTTGTAGTCTGTTCTGGGCACAGTGACTTTCAGAAACATTTTATGGGGTATTCACTATTGCTTATACATTAGTCTGTTATCTGATGATCCAGGACAGGTTTCTACAGTGGATTGCAAACATTTCTGTAGGATGTATTTCCATCAAAAGATGCCCTTTCCTCAAAATCAGCAATGTTTGTGAGAGGAGTTTCATTTCAGCTCATTTTTATATTCTTTAGAAAACGTGTGTTTGGGTAATTTTGTAATGTGTGTGATCATTTTCTTAATGTTCTGAATGCTTTGTTTTTAAAAAGACTTTTTCTCCAAGCAATATAGGGCTAGCCATTGGTTGTCCCTGATCACTGGCAGTGTGGCTCCAGTGTCAGCTCCAGCACTTCCTTGAATTCAGTTAGGTGATACTCAGGTGCTCCAAAACAGATGAAATGACAGACCAGATGGCATGGCTACTGCAGCATGTATTAGTAGTGACAGAACGGATGTTCCAGTGCTTTGGCTGTTGCCAAGACAAGCCAGTTGTTGTTCTCTGCAACTGGAGAAACTGCACAGGTAACAAGGTTGTTTAATGAGTCCAGACTGCTTTTATAGTGCAGTCTGACTTGCTAGAACGTGTCATTATGAATTCTGAGCTCTCCCTGTTTCCACTCAGTGAATAATCTTCTAGGGTCTTTTTACTCATAGATTATCAAAAAAAAAAAACAAAAAACCAAAAACCAAAAGAAAAAAGAAAACCCCCAAGCTCCCCAAAACAATTACTGACAATTTTCTGGGTGTATTGGGAAGCAGAATGGAAGTAGAAGGTGCTATCTGCAGTATGCTGTAGCTCACCTCTTTATTTACCTTTTTCTTCGACTCTTTAAAAAAACCCGACTGTGCAGATTTGTGAACTGCCATTAACACTTAGCTAAGTGAGTTTCAGAGAAGATGAGTAGTGAATTTCTCTTTGCATAGTAACCATTAATCAACATTTCCATAGAAGATGTCTGAATACATATTGATAAGCCAGCTGCAGCTGTGATATAACTGTGATGGGTTTTGGAGTCTGATGCAGTTTTCCTCTCCATCCTCCATCCCCTCTAATCATGTAACCTACGTAGCAGGAAAACCACCCACTGGTACTTCTGACCCTGTCATTTCTGCTTATTAGTCAGTTGCATCAAAAGCTACAAAGATAATTAAGGGAGTGGAACATCTCCCTTATGGGGAAAGGCTGAGGGAGCTGGGTCTCTTCAGCTTGGAGAAGAGACTGAGGGGTGACCTCATGAATGTCTGTAAATATGTAAAGGGTGAGTGTCATGAGGATGGAGCCAGGCTCTTCTCAGGGACATCCAATGATAGGACAAGGGGCAATGGGTACAAGCTGGAACATGGGAGGTTCCACATAAATGTGAGGAAGAACTTCTTCCCAGTGAGGGTGCCAGAGCACTGGCACAGGCTGCCCAGAGAGGGTGTGGAGTCTCCTTCTCTGGAGACATTCAAACCCCCTGGATGTGTTCCTGTGTGACCTGACCTAGGTGTTCCTGCTCTGGCAGGGGGATTGGACTGGATGATCTTTCGAGGTCCCTTCCAACCCCTAGGATTCTGTGATTCTGTGATTCTGTGATATGCTTTGTCACTAGTTAAGAGACCACTTAATAAGGAAGGGCTTGTAATTAAATATTGGACTTGGAGTCAAAGGGTCAGTCCCCAGTTCTGTCCCTTGACCTCTGAATGTCCCACATACCTTAGTGCCTCAGCAATAAAATGGGACTGTATTATGCCATTTAGTTGCTCCTTTTTCCTAAATCATTTAGACAGTGAAATCTTTTTAAGTATGCCCCATCTCTTACCTAATACCTATTTAATGTCAGGCACAGCTGGAGACCCCTGGTCCCTAAGGATGCTGTGTTGTATTACTGTCAGAACAGGAGGAACTAACATATGGACAGTGAGGGTGAAACAAACACAGAAAAACATTTGGCCCTGTGCATGAGACTCATGGATTATCCAAATGCTGATGAGTCCTGCTGTTACCTAGCTCCGTGTTGGCTTTGGGCCAATGCTTTGGCCATGCTGATCTGATTTCTATTTTTCAGGCTCAGACATGTCATGTCTTTGTGCCCACCATGATGCATGAAGAGTTTTCTTGATGCCTGAAATATTTTAACACCCCTACTGATGAAGAGAGTTGGTTTCAGGCAAGTGGAGCCAAATTCTCAGCTGGTATTCATACATCAGCACATTTTTCTTCTGATGCTGACTAGGCAGGGTGGTACAGGGTGTTTTAAAAGTCGTTAGTTTTTCAGCTGGTCAGTTTTCCATCTAGTTAGGAAATGAGATGTGTTTTGAAAATTCAGTGTCTCAAACCATAATTAAAGTTCCCATTTGAATGTTTTTGAGTTTTGACTGTCAGGTCTGCCACAGCACCATGCCTCTCCATGGGCTCACAGGCACGTTCCTGGTGTGGATCTGGTATGGGTCTGACATCATTTTTCTCATGCCTCGATTTCCCTGATCTATAGAAGTGAAATAAAGTTTCTCTTCTCAGCATGCAGTTAGGTGTTTATGAGTGATAAGGATTTCTAGGAACAATCAATATATTCATTGGTAAACTCATTTTTGCCCAGATAATGCAAATGACTTTTTCCTCCAGAGTATCACACGCAGATGGGTGAGGTTTGCAGCTGGGGCAGCTGGTTACTGTGGGACCTGCGTTCAGCTTCTCTGTGAGCCTGTTTCTGATTTCAGGTAGTTGTAACTTCATACAGGGCATCAGCGTTTTCACAGCTGGAAACAGGATAAATGGGATGGTGACCCTCTTCACTTGCTTCAGTGACATTGTGTCTGGTAGTATTCTCCTGTGCCCCTACAGCCCTTTCCATGCTGTCCTTCAGTAATCAAAACCTGGCTGCTGGGTCTTCAGGCAGCTACAGTGGGGGTATAAATACCTAATTAATCAGCCAGGCACTCAGAAGATACTATAAATCTCACTCCCAGAAGTTTGGTGTGGATTTGTACAAGATAACATGTTAAAAAATGCCTGTTAAAGCCTAACCATGCCCTGGCCACGGTGGTCACTGGGAATATTGTCTGGTGATTTTAGTGAAGCAGCGCTGACCACAGCAAGCATGTTTGAGCATCCTGCCTCTTGCTCTAAGCTGGGTTAGTACTTGGCAGTGAAAGAGCAGCAGGAGCAAAAGATCTCTTGAACCCACATCACCCACTTCTTAGGGACTGGCGAGCTGTAAATGAAATTGCTGCTTGTATGTACATTGCTGCTTGTGTTCCCACTCCTTGTCTGCAGGTGACTTGCTCTGGTGAGTGTGTGACCTGCACCATGCCACTCCAGTCACACCTCCACGGCTGCACTCCACCAAAGCAATGTCTGTCCTCACCGTGCTCTTTTTAACTCTGTGACTTCATCAAAGCGTGGCAACTTCCCCATAAATTACTGCAGTTACTCTCAGTTTGATGTGTGTCAGCTGCGAGGGCAAAGTTAAATATTGCTGCATGCGTGGGGCCAGAGATAAGCCTTGGGGAGGACAGGGAGAGAGAACAAGGAGAGCTGGGCCAGAAGGGCCCAGGAGACCCTTGGGAGAAGGGGAGAGGTAAGCAGTGAAGATGACCATTACCATTGCCACAGCCATGGCAGCAGTTTCCCTGTCCCCGAGCCCCTTTGCACACTTCTCAGCAGCAGCCACAAGCCTGGCTTCCCAGGGCTTGGGTCCAAGCAGAGCAGACAGCAGGACCGTGGCTGTTTTGCTGTCCCCAGCAGCCTGTTGACCGTAGCAACCTTTATCTTTGCCTCTACTATAGACCCAGCTCTAGTATTTTGTTGTGATTTTGTGTGCTGGTTCTTTGAGTATACCCATACTGGGGGGAAAAAAAAAAAAGGCATTTAAAACAACCATGAAGATAAAACAGACAAGGTTTTAGCAAGGGCTAGCAAGTGAAGTCAAAGCTGGTAAGGAAGGTTAGACTTGAGTAAAACTCAAGTTACTTCATCTTCTCAGTTACTTTAAACTGAAATAATTGACCTTGGTAATCCTTTTGAAAAATTTGAATAAGGAGAAGCATATCGTGTTGGATTTTAATTTAAAGTCATTGCCGTTGCATTTCTCTCAGAACATTTTTCTTGAAGGGATGCTTTGTAAGCCTGGGGAAAAATCTAAAGCCTGTGTCTTAGGATCCTCAGGCACTGCTGAGAAGGCTTTGAAATCTGATGCACAGTCCAAACTCTTATGTCTGTGGTTTGGCTCCATCTTTGACCCATAAATGGGAGGGGATTGCAAAACTGTGAGGATGCTGTGTCAGGTGAGCTGGAGTGCGTGTGTCAGGTGTGTCCATGCGTGTGCATGTGCAGGCTTGAGCCCCCTTCAGTGTTTGATAGCTGTAGGTTACAAATTTGTGATCTTAAGTCGAATGCAGATCATGTGTTAATTTGGTAACTAGTGTGACTGTAGCAGTTTGACCACGTAACGTGTGTTGTAAGCAATAGTTGGTATTAATGAGTTTCAGGCTTCCCAAATCCAGTTTCTCAGCAGCAGAAAGAGGCAGTTGTGGTTGCTGTGTAGGTACTAGGCTAACCCTTTTGGGGTTACTGTTGTGTGGTCAAGCAAAATGCCCACAAAAAGCAGACGGGGATCTTTGTGAACAAAGACACCGAGGCTCAGCTGGGATGCCGGCATGGGGAGTCTGTAGAATGATGCTGAGTTCTGGAAACCCTGAAAATTCCAAGGAAAAGCCTGCGGTGTGAAAAAGCCTGCCTTATCCTGACTGTGGCTGTCAGGAGACGTCACGGAAAGCCAGCGATGAGTTTGTGGGGTGGCACAGTGCCATCCTGTGGGCCACGGGGGTATTCGGCAAGGCAGCTCCTGGGTGGGTGACCTGCAGCTTGTGCAGAGGGCAGGCTGGCCGGGAAGGCTCCGTTTGCGTGAGGATTGTTGCCTGCCTCGGCATTTAAAGTATTTAATCGGTTTTGCTGCTGAGGTGTGAGCCCTGCACACCAGGCGTGAGGCTCAGTGCCCTGGCTGTGCACAAATGGGAGTCAGGGGGCAGAAACCTCCCCTTACACCAGATACAGACTTTGGTTTTTTATAAGCTGAGCATGGACTGGCTCTTCCAAGCCATGAGAAAGAGGGCAGCTTCTTTGTGTGCAGTGAGCAGGACCCACACTGCTGGCAGGGTCCCCTGGCCACCAGGCACCAGAGGATGCTGGCTGGGGGCACAGCAGGGTCTCTCCTTGCTGCTGAAGATTCATGGGACGAAGGATTCCTGATGCAGAAGTTGGTATGGCTCCAGAACATTGGTGGGAGCAGGTAATGAGACCTCCTGCTCTTCACTCCTTCCTTCTTTTCTGGGTGAGAGTTTTCCCCCAGCAACCTGGCAGACCTGCCTTGCTTTGCCATTCTGCCAGTGGAGCTTGAAATCAGAGCACCTTCAAACCCCACGGAAACAGGCAGCTCTGGGAGCACCTGGTGGCCATTGCTAATGCCTGGAGCTTTGGAGCTGGTTGTGGAGGCAGCTGCAACAGAAGAGAGCACAGAAAAAAGGTGGCAGCTATCCTAGATGAGTGGCCTCACCCCTGAGCTGTTTTATGAAAGGAAGCACCTGACCCCCACTGGCTTCTCCCTTTCTGGTGTGATGGCAGAGAAGGTAGCAGTGGTCAGCAGGCCAGCATGGGGCACAGCCTGCCAGGCATGCTTAGTGCTTGCCCTGTTGCCAAAGGTTTGAAGCACTACATGTGGTGAGGTGTGGGCTGGTGGTATGTGCTGGGGAGCCCTGAAGCTTGGACAGGCTGAGTGGCACTGTCATTTGCCATGGGCATGGGGAGGAGTTCAGTATATCCTACGTTTTGTGTGTCTCCAGAGTCTGGTGGCAGCTGAGAACAAGGGCTTAGCCTTGCTACCCTGGATTTGGGCACGTAGAAGGGAATGGAAGTGGGACTTGGCCACATGAGCCACTTTCTGGAGCAAGTCAATATAGTCTTTGCACAACATCATAACGGACATGAAATCCAACAGTGTCCTTTTAACTGTTAGTGTCAGAATTCCACAGAACATTTGCTTGAAAGTTGAGGTTCCCCAAAGGAGTTCCAGATGGCTCCCAAGGAGAGAAGTGTGAGCTGCATACAGCCAGCACTGTGCAGAGGTAAGCTGGGGATTTAATTTGAGGAAGGACGATGCAGTATTGGGAATTTCCCTGAATATTTTGATTCACTCAGCCAAGCTAAAACTACCGATCTCGTGTGAGGCAGTGCTGCATCTTTGCACTTGAACCGTGGCATTGCCTCAGTTCTCCTTTGCTGTAGCAGGACACTGGAAGGAGTTCATAGCTTTATCCTCACATTAGAAACAGTTGCTCACTTCACAATTCTATTGCTCTGTTTTGCTTCTCTGTTTTGAGATGGGCACTATAAATATGCTGGATCTGGTCTGTTTAATCACCTCTTCTTTATCCTTACACAGTATAATAACTGGGCTGCCACATTTGTGTCTCCTTACTGTAACAGAAGTGAGTAAAATTTGCTTCAGTGGAGTTACATCCACTTGAAGTAACTTTCCCTCAGCCTAGATATAAGGAAGCATTTTTTTAGTATGAGGGTGGTGAAACACTGGCCCAGGTTGCCCAGAGAGGTGGTAGATGCCCCATCCCTGGAAACATTCAAGCTCAGGTTGGGTGGGCCTATGAGCAACCTGACTGAGTCGAAGATGTCCCTGCTCACTGCAGGGGGGTTGGACTAAGTCACCTCTAAAGGTCCCTTTCAGCCCAAACCATTATATGATTCTATGATATTTTTGTTGTCCTTAGTGTTTTTAACTATGATAGAGCCACCCAAGGCCTTAAATTCTTCTCAGTTAACTTGCCAGTAGTTGTTCCTATGTGTAGATCTCCCTCTCACACATACAGTTTGCATGGGGTCACATCATTGAGAAGGATTCAAGGATCTCCCATGGTAGCAGGGGGCAGCATTTTTATTTTTTTTAATATGAGGATTTTTGCATCTTTTCATATCATAGCTGCAGGAAGTGTCTGAAGTGGGGTTGAAAAATTGCACAGGTGAGTTTAGATCCCATTCCAGAGCATAGGCCATTTTGTAATGTCATTGGTTTCAGGAAGCCTCACTGAGGAGTTAGAAGATATTTACTAGGAACTTAGGGATCAGTGTCAGATTCTCAAAGTTAAGGGCAGTAAGAGATAGAGAAATGGGTCCCCAAAATTAATCCTTTGCATCCCCTACACATATACATTCCAACAAGCCACACTGTCTGAAATGAGCATGTGCTGATCTGTTCTAGTGTGGAGCCACCTTTCTCTTTGTTTCCCTGAACAACTCTGAGTGCACATGTAGCTGTATAAGGTTATGCAATTTAGTTTTTAAATCCATCATCTAATGTCAGAGTTATGGTTTGAGATTATCTTGCTTTTTAGTTCCTTGATGCAAAAAGGTTATACATACAGACCATCACAGTTCTTCACCTGACAGGGACTCTTGGGTACATGGTATGGCCATGGGTTGAGAATTCATCCCCACTTTGTTTTTGAAAATTTGAAGCCCACCTTTTCAAAAATGGCAGCAATGCAGTAATTTTTGTTTCTTTAAGCTTGTACAAGACCTACATTCCACTTTCTGAAATTCAGTCCCTTTAGAGTGCCAAGCTAAGCATCCAACATCACTGGCCACTTTGGAAATTCTTGGTTTAGTACTTTATATTAATATAGTATTTAAAAATAAGTAAGCAATAACTGTAAGCTATAGGCTGACAAGTACTTCAGTATTTAACTTATTTTATATTTTAACAGTTGCCTTACTTCATGTCAGTTCTGCTTAGTGTCTTAATACTTTAACATTTGTAGAATTACAGGCGTAGGAAAATACTCTTAGGTTCATCTGCCATTCTTCTGGCCCCATCAAAATCTTTCCTGTCGGTTTCTCTGTGTGACTGATGGTAGCAATTATTTAAATGGTGCTTTCAAACACCATTAGAAACGTGGAGCTGGCCCCTGGTTTCATGTCACTCCTTCACTACTGTGTTATACTAGCTAATCCCTTGCTTATTTGAAAGATTTAAAATGACAGTTTTGCTGTCCCATGGCCACACTCTGTTTTTTTCAGAGTATTTTCAATGTTGAATGATTATGTCATTTCTCTTTTTATTTGCTGGGACCATTTCTATTACTACTGATTTTATGTTTTGCATATTCCTCACTTGGACAGGCAGATGACATTCACATACCTTAACCATGTAATACTTCCAGTGCAAGAGTAGTCTTGTTTGCTGCTAAGGAGCCTTACTAAATAAATTTACAAACCATAAAGAAGCATACATTTTCTTCCTGTAGGTCAGGAAACAAGCTATAAGGAAGTATATTTTACAATTTCTATGCATTTGTAGATTATTAATGTATGTGATGGATAAAAGGAGATCCTAGATATCAAATATGGAATATGTAGACTCTCATCCTCTACTTTTTTCCAGTGGAACATCTCTACTGACTTTGTGGAAGATCCACATAAGATACATCAGTATAAAACTAAGAGCACAATCAGACCAACAAACTTCACTGTGATTGTTCCCTGTGCAGGAAAATACAGTGATTTGTCATAGGTTCACTTAATGCAGCTGTTGCAGACATCTGTCTCTGCCTGTGAAGTGTTTGTTGGGGTCTCTGACCTACCAGACTCCAAACAATCACTAATGTCCAGTTATTGTTGCTCTGAATTTTTGGAAAACCATGAGCTAGCCTTTGTATCTCTACTGGCTTTTTCACTGCCTGCAACCCCTGGGTTATAATCTTCCCTCACCAACATAGAAATCTGCAGGACAAAGCTTGCATGAAGGAAAATTCAGTGAGGGAATTTTGCTTTGAAGATCAGCACAGATGCAGTCTGCAAATCAGAGATTTCTCACGGTTTTGGTGAACTCAGAGCAGGTGGGCCTTACATTTTGTTGGTAGAACTGGCTTTTTCCTAGAACACTTTTTGAAGGGCAATTTGCATTTTACAAATTTTCACTTGTGATATTTTGCATGTTTATATATATCGGCAGTCACTGCCTACCTGTGCAGTTTCTGTGTGAGTGTGAATGTGTTTGTGTATTTTTATACATTTTATACCACTGCCCTTCTTTCTTAATCTTGCTTTTGCTTTTGAGAAATCTTATTTACTTTGTAGGCTTCTCCTGTCTCTCACATTTCTCCCATTGCTTTCTTTCTCCTCCTGTGCTCTGTGGCGATGTTGCAGCCAATCTTCTGGCCCAGGGTGTTCTCACTGGTGCACTCTTTTTATAGCCTGGTCTGGCTCTTCTTTTTCTGGCTGCCAGAGTCATTGTGAAGCAGTAGCAGGAGTTGTGGGACCATGAGGATTAGAAAGTGTATGGTGTTCCTGGTGGAATAGGCTGCTTTCACATTCCTGTACTGAATGGGAAATGGAATTGTCTTGGTGGAAAAGCCTGTGTAAAAATAAAAATACATGTAAATTCCTTACAATGCGAGGCTTGAGCTCCTCATAGCATTTAGGCAGGCACATGCTTAACTTCTTTAAGCTCATGACTAGCCCTGTCAACTACTCACACCATTAAATTAAGTCTGGACCTCAGAGTTTTGTTTAGGACTCGAGTCCTAAAATTTTTAATTTAATATCACATCCTAACCATGTGTCATAGGAACATGTCAGTCATCCTGGGTAAAGAAATCATGCAATAGGCACCTCGTAGGGGCATTTTAGACTAGCAGAACTGAGGCTTTGCATTGTTGCCATGCAGAGGGAAAAGAAATGTAAGTATTGCTTGTGTTATGAGAAAGTGTGAGGTGACTGTGCAGACTGTGACAGACTGTGACCAATTTAGGAAGGCCCAAGTGCCACATGTATTCCAGGCACTTCTGTCTTCCCTTTCTCTCTCTTTCGTTGTGGAGGACTGCAGATATTTTTAATAACTCATGAATAGCCCTTTAAGTTTCCTGTGTCACCAGCACAGATGAGGCTCTGCAGCTAGACTGGGCTGTATCAAAGTGTGACATTGGAGAAGTCTCCAAATGAACAGAAGTCCTTGCAGGCCAAACACATTTTCCATTCATTGCCTCAATAAATTGTTACAGATCTGATTAAAATATTTTAAAAAATCCCCTCTCTTGCCCTGATAGACTTTCCTGACCTTGGCATGGCAGAAGAGGCTTATACACCATATTGTTAATGTAGATCTATCTTAAAAGGACTTAAAATTAGACACCAAGAAAAGGGCTATAGGAATGCAACAAAGTCCCAGTTACAGGAAAGGTCAGACCTTGGGTCTCTGTCCTTGGAGCAGCACAGCACTGCAACACATCCTACCAAACTTAGCAATCATCTTCTAATATGCATATTTCATCTCATGCAAGAAGAGATGTGTATAATTCCCAGCAACTGTAAGGAAAAATCCCCAGTAAATGAAGTCCCACTAGGTGTCGAGGTACGCAGAGAAAAGCAGCACTTCCATTGTAGCCAGCTGCAAATTCAGTCCCTTCAGACATTGTCATTCAGAAACTCTTAGGTTAACATGTCTTAACTGTGATCCATGCCAAAATAACACATTTGTCTTGGGCGGTTTTTTAACACCTAACACTCTATTTTTTTTCTTGCTAGGCTGGATTCTGCATGCTGCAAGGCTGTCATGTCAGGATGCTGCAAAAGAGGGTGTTGCATCTTCTTACTGTAGAGTTGGTGAAGTTTCCCTGTGTGCAGGGAGTTATGGACAGGAAACTGGTTTCCTTGCTCTGCGTTTTCTTGTTGCTGTTGCTTTTAAAGGGGTTAACACTCTTAGTTCCAGGAAACTGAAATTAGGTGTGAACAGAGGTTGGAGGGAGGGAGGAGGCAGGGAGAATCCCGTACAAGATTCAAATGTGCCTCATTTCTGGGAAAACAAAATAAAGCAGGATTCAATTTCCAGTGACTAAATAGCAGCAATTGATGAGCTGTTCATCAAAAGCCCCAGACAAGCACTGAGTCCTGTGGGAAGCTGGAAATCAACACAGGGCACCTCCAAAAGACTCTGTTACTGAAACTCATTGTCAACCTTTTTTCACGTGGAGGATCTAGTCCTGGCAAATGCGTAAGGTCAGCCCTTAGAAGATCTAACAGCTTTCTCTAGAGAACTGAACAAGTGGCCAGAGTGTGTCCATTTGTCTACCTGTCTTTTGGCCCTGGATTACTGTGCTTTTCAAAACTGTGTTGCCATAACTCAGACAAATGGTAGACGTTTCACATAGCTCTACAAGTAATAATCATCCTGTTCATGCATGATATCTGATATCTGAGGGATGGGCCCAAACTAAAGGTATTTCTCATTTGCCTGTGAAGTGTCCTGCTTTAGTGTCTGTACAGTTGTGAGCATGTGAGTCCATTGCCTGCTCGAAAGGAGGCAGTAACTTAGTTTCAGTGACTGTAGAGAGTTTCACTGAAATAGCACTGCTCGTAGTCTTACGATTTAGCAGGCACAGTAGCCAGAGAGTTCTGAAAATGTATTATAACTGTAGGCAGCATTCCCAGAAAATGCTCTGAAGTCTTCTCCCATTGCACCATTGTGAGAAAAACCTCTGTGGCTTTTCAAGCTCCACAAGTCCATGCAGTGTCATGTGGAAACTGGTAGAAAACCCAATTAGCACTGAGAAGTGAAGGGCAGAGAGGGATGCTTTGGCCTGGAATCCCCTCCCTTTGGCAGCAGCAAAGGTGAGCCGTGCAGCCAGAACTTCTAAACCAAAGGTGGACCTACCCTGTGCGTGTTTGCAGCTCTCTGCATAGGAGAGTGGGGAGAGAGAACTGACTCTGGGAGGGGAGCAGCTGAGAGGAAGAGTGGAGTAAATGGTACTCTGAGCATGATGGCCAGGGTTTTAAGAGGGTACGCTGATGGATGCTGGGCATCCAACTTCCCTAGGACTCCTTATCAACAGCACCCTGTACATCTTTATGAGTGACTTTCAGTCTGTCTGGCAGTCACATGTATGAGAGAAAAGATGTAGAAGGCAGTTCCCTCTAGCTTGGCAGCTCTCAGCACCTACAGGCAAGGACTGTAACACCTCCTTGAGGCTGCTGGGTGAGGGTCTGATCCTCTGATGAGCTGTGACTTCATGACTACCCATGACTCAAACAGGCTGTGCAGTCTCCTCTGGAGATTTTCCAGCCTTGCCTGGATGCAGTCCTGAGTGATGTGCTCTAGGGGATCCTGCTTTACAGCAGGGGAGTTGGACTGGATGATCTCTAGAGGTCCCTTCCAACTCTGGCAATTCCGTGATTCCATGAATGGGCTTCAAGAAACTGAGGTGCCCGATCCAAAGAGGTGCCCGATCCAAAGAGGTGCCAGATCCAAAGAGGTGCCAGATCCAAAGATACTTTTGCAGCAGGTCTGCTCAGTAGTCCTGATTGTGGATGTGAGCCCACAGATCTTAGGAGGCAACATTGACTCCATGTTCATATTGTTTGGGCACAAACAATACAGAGACCGATTGTACATCTTGCAGTGTGGGACTTCCCTGAGTCACTGTCTCTCCTAATCTGTGTGGCAGTCAACCCTTCTTGCAAGGGTAGTTGTCTTCAGACTCAGTGTAACTGCAGGCTGCCTTTAGAAAGGTGTGACTATGCTGCAGAAGTGTGTGGGTACCCTTCAGATACGTGACATACAGGTCAGAGACTTCAGACCATGCTATGTGCCAGCACAAACAGCAGGGATGGTTACAGGATAGCTGTTCTTTTGCTGTGAGACCTTGCTCTGATGAGTTATTTCAAGGAAGACAGTTGGGATTTACGGGCCAGATCATGTGGTGAGATAAGTAATTCCAGCTCTCTTATTGGAGGTAGGCTGATACACACAAGTCTGGTCCAACATTTCTGAGAAATTGTGGACGGTAGGGGCTTTTTGTTTGTTGCACTGAAAACCTGATGCCTTTCAAATAAAGTATGGGAGGTAAACAGAAATTTTGAGATGGAGCACTGAAAATGCAGTGCTCCAGGCTGTTTCCTGGATTCACACTTTGAGAATACAAGTTCTTTGTAGGGAATCCCACACGCGATGGGAGGAGAGGTTATTGGGCTTGAAAGTTGACCAAGCAGATGTGACTCGACTGAGCTTTGAACAGCAGTCATTGTCCTTATTGGTGATGTCATATTATGTGCTTGACTCAAACTCAGTGTTGCACAGGCCCAGAACCTGATGAAACCATGTAACTAGATATTTGTGATTGTTCCTGTCAGTGTGATCCACTGTTAAATAGGATAAATATATGAATAAAATCAATATTTTTTAATGTGTGGTGTGGTTTTTTATGTCAAAAAGACTGGTTGCACTCTTGGACTTTATTGTGTTCATATGAAATACTTGGTGTGGAGTGAATACAACTGTGGAGCTTTCTTAGGACAGTTCACAGCCACTTGCAGAAGTGCATCCTCCTCCTCAGAGGCGATGGTTGCAGTGCTGCACTGACCACCTGCTGCAAGGAAAGATGTGAAGGTAACTTGGCATGTCCTTCTCCTGGTCCTGCAGGGGTGATTCCTCTGTTCTGTGACAGAGCAGCCCAGCTAAGCTTACCTCAAATTGAAGTGATCTCATGGCTGAAGATCAGTCTAGTGCTGGTGAGGGGGGTGTGTGTCTCATCACTGCTGCTGCTGCCCCTCCCTCCCCTTCTCACTTCATGGCCCTACAGATACTAAAGGATGGATGCGTTTCAAAGGACTTTCTCCTTTTCTACACAATGTCTGGCTCCCTTCCAGCCCTTGCCCAGGAAAGGATGTTTTTGGAGGTCCCTCTGAGGTGCCTTTGCATCTCCCACATTCTGGGTCTTGTTGGAAATCTAAGCAAAATGAGCTGACTCAGGCACTTCTCTGAACGTTGCCACCTCCCAGGAGAGCTGGCTTGCTCCATCAGGCTGACTGCATCTGGGAGTGCTCAGTGGTAATCTCCAAATGTCTCCTCACATCTTCTGCTTGCTCCTTGACTTGGCAGCCAGAAAAGCAAGTCCATGTACGTGGAACTTATCCCCCAGGGAGGCATTCTGCCTGCTTTACAGTCGCACTGAAAGAGAGTGATGAGACAACAGACAAGGAAAATGCCAGGCTCAGTTCCCCTCACTAGCTGCAGTGCTCTGTATCTTGCTGAATGAAGCAAGGGCAGTAATTCACACACAGCATTTGTTTCCTTCTAGCTTGACATTGTGACAGTGCTGTTACCAGTGAGTATATGTGTTTGTCTGCTCCCTGTTACTCATCAAAAGAATCATAGAATCACAGAATGGTTTGGGTTGGAGGGGACCTCAAATCTCATCTCGTTCCAACCCCCTGCCATGGCAGGGACACCTCCCAACAGCCCAGGGTGCTCCAAGCCCCATCCAACCTGGCCTGGAACACTGCCAGGGAGGGGGCAGCCACAGCTTCCCTGGGCAACCTGGGCCAGTGTCTCACCACCCTCACAGGGAAGAATTTCTCCCTAATATCTAACCTAAATCTCCCCTCTTCCAGTTTAAAACCATTACCCCTTGTCCTATCACTCCAAGCCCTTGTAAAAAGTCCCTCCCCAGCTTTCTTGTTGGCCCCTTCAGGTACTGGAGGGGCTCTAAGGTCTCCCTGGAGCCTTCTCTTCTCCAGGCTGAACAACCCCAACTCCCTCAGCCTGTCCCCACAGCAGAGGTGCTCCAGCCCTCAGATCATCTTTGTGGCCCTCCTCTAGACCCCTTTCACCAGCTCCATGTCCTTCTTGTGTTGGGGGCCCCACAACTGGACTCAGTACTCCAGGTGGGGTCTTACGAGAGTGAAGTAGAAGGGGAGAATCACTTCCTTCGACCTGACTGTCTCTATTTGCAGCCTCACACACCGTCATATGAGGTCCTTGACTGTCTTTCTAGCTCTTGAACCCTGGACTCTCTCACTTTCAAATTGAGTTCACACTCATCTTTTGTTTGTCTTATAAAGCCTTTGTTCTCTCAGCTGCCTTATTTCAAACCAGTCTCCACCTGATCCCACTTTCCTATTTGCTTCATCTCTTTCCCTTCTTCTTTCAGTCCAGATGATTCTTGACTCCTCTTTTGGAGGAAAGAGGAAAGTTACTGGCCAAAAAACTCTACATTAAGGTGAATGGTACAAATGCTGTTGAGGAACCAGAAAGTGTCTTGGTTCTGATCATTACGGATGCTATCACTGCAAGCTCTGCATCAGCAGTGGTCAAAACCTGCAGCAGCATGTAGAAACGAGATTGCTCACAACTGCCAAAGCATTTTACAGGTGGATGCATTATGTCCAGGTATGTTATAGGCAATACTATCAGACAAATCATCTTCTGTTCAGCCAAAAAATCCCAATTGTAATTAATCAGGTTCAGGTTATAATTCAGATCCAGTCATGTCCAATGATGCAAACCACCTTATCTTCCCATCACCACTACCTCTCCCCCTTTTCTGTTTGAGTAAGACTCAAAATGCTCCTAGGGAAAAATATAAAAGTTTTTTCCTATGAAAACACCCATTTTATCTGGCAGCCAACAAAGATTTGAAGTACTGCCAAGGGAGGACTGGTCATCTCACCTTTCTCAGGCTGTGTGCAGGTGGTCACTCATCTGAACTGTAAATGAATGATGGAGGTAAAACCATTTCTAGTCAGGCTGTAAGCTTAGTCCTGACCTCCACTCTTGTAAACACAGAATAAAAATGTCACCCCATAGAAACACATAATTCATGGGTAATATAGGTATAAAAGCAACAGCAGGATGAAGGAGCAGCAGCAAAGGGTATAAATTTATTAATTTTGAGTGCAGCATTTATATTTGCTATTGTAATTGGCCCATTATAATGATTTTCCTAGAAGTGAATTAGCGATCCCAATAGAGAGTGCAATTTGAACAGTCATTGAATTAGAAGAAATGAAATCACAGATTAACATCTCTCATATTAAATAACTGTAGCAGAAATTGTGTTGCAGACATAGAATGAATGCCAACGAATCACCAGAACTGAGTGATACTCACTCATGCCTTTCAAGAGAAGTAGTGGAATTACTTGCAGCACTATAATTCACTTAAACTTCCATAGGTGCCTGAAGTCTGGAGAGAAGCAGGCATGGTGATATTCTTTAAAATAGTTTCCACAAGAGTGTCTAAGGAACTGGTCTGGTAAATTCGACAACTGTAATTAATTAATAGACAAATAACAAAATATAACAAAATAAAAAAAATAACAAAATATAACAAATAGACAAATTAATAGACAATATAACAAAGAATTGAATCAATAGATGTCTCATAAATGCAAAAAAAAATCCTTTGGAAAAGTCAACATGGTTTCTGTTAAGAAAGGTTTGCCTTAGAAAATCAACTTATTTGAAGGGGTAAACAAGCACAATGATAATGGTGAGTCTATTTGGTTAGGGTAGATTTCCAGAAGGCTTTAGAGGGAACTGTACAGCCATGGGACAAGAGGGAAGGAGGCATCATTAAAAATGGGCAACAGTGGGTCAGAGTCTCTGCCCAACTTACAGAACAGAGAGAAGTCACTGTTGGACAGGGTCTGTCCTGAGGCTTGTGCTGTTCCACACGTTCATAAATGATCTGGCAGAGGGGGTGAGCAGTGCAGAGATCAGCTTTGCTGATGATACAAAGCTCTTCAGGTCAGCAAGGAAAAGGACTGGCTGAAGATTTGCAGAAGGACCTGACAAAACTGAGTGACAGCACAATGAAAAGGCAGATACAATTCTGTGTAGGTAAATGTAAAGTGATGGGTATGGGGAAAAATAATCCTAGCTTCACAGTGACAGACACCAAGTTGGTCCTTGCCAATCAGGAATGAGACTATGTGATTATGATAGTTATCTCCATCAAAAACCATTTCAGCACTCAGTTGCAGTCTAAATGTAAGGCTTTGCTAGGAGCTTGAGCACCACCTGCAGACCTGGTACCCCATCTTCAGACCATAACTGGACAATGTCTGGAGAAGGCAAGAGGGATCATCGATGTAAGCAACAGCTCTGTCTGAGGAGTGACTGAGAGGCCTGGAAAAGGGACTATGGGTGGTGGGGAAAGTATGACAGAGGTCTTATTATAAATTACATGGGTAGCTTGAGTAGAGATTAAGAGTTACCTCTTTCTTCTGGGTTACTGGGAGTAAAAATAAAGTCGTTGGGATTTAGGTTCAAAACATAAAGAAGGAAGTGGTTCTTCATGCAAAGAGAAGCAGAACTGGGGAGCTCATTGACAAAGGATGGTGAGGAGACAAAAAATGTACATGGAAATAAGGGGAGACCTGATAAGCACTAGTAGAAGAGATTGATTGCAGATTACTAAATAAACAAAACACATCAGGTTCAGCAGACCCTGAGAGCTAGAAATGGTTAAAAGATGGGAAAATGTCATATATATTTGTTCTGTTCATAGTTTTCTTTAGGTGTCTGTGGTCATTGCTAGAGACAGATGTGGAGCTAGATGGCCCCTTAATCTGAACCGCATCTTATGGTTAACTCCAAAAAGTCTGGGCCTCATTTGCATCTCTCACAATTACATATCAAGTCAGAACTTAAAGTTAGGTGCAGATTAGGAATAAATCAACAGTCTAAAGTAAAGTGAAAAAAATCCAAACAAATCACAGATATTTTAATTTTGTCCATTACATTAGCAACACCTACAGGACAACACCAAGATCATGGAGAATAGCATCAGGTCTTCAGCTGGTGAAATTTAACCCCACTAACAAGCACTGTTCCTGAGAAGAGATAAAGTAACAATCAGCCCCATCTAGCTAGTAGTTGGCAAAATAATTACTCTTCAGCCTTATTAATATTCATGCAGAGGATGGACAGAAACAGAAAACCTAGATCTAGACCAGAATCAGATCAATTTCAATAGCAAATGATACCAAATGGGGTTATATAGCTTTGGCCCTTTGCAGAGATTTAGATCTGACCTTTACCAAGCTCCAGTGTAGTTGTACAATTGTTTTCCAATCTCTTTTTGATTTGCAGATTTTCTAAATATTGTTGGTGGAGATGAGAATAGCAGTACAGTAAACACCAGCTTACTGACAACCAGCTCTATTTCCTTAATGACCTTTATGGACTAATTAAAACTTGTCCATAGACCCTTAAAGAGTCTTGAACAATAGCTACACCGGGTAGAGCTGACCCTTACTTTTCAAATTTATTGTAGGCAGCAGACATCTCTTCCTGGGAAACCAGTGAGTCAATAGACACTACAGTGAGAGTCTAAAGTTCATCAGAGGGAGTTGAGGAGTGCTCACCAGAGGAAGATGGGAGCTCTCTATCTATTTGTCTTTGTGACTTGGCCATATTTGTCTTCATTAATTACCACGTCCAAAGAACTGCTGTTCTTGGTAACGCCATCAGGTAACACAAGGTCTGTATAGCACGCTCTTGCTCTTTTAAAAGGGACAAAATCCTATTCCATCCCCCAGGCCATGCTTAGCCACTGTGACTGGTGTGTTTGCCTCTGAATGAAGCAGACAGTCTGCCTGTGTATTGATTTTATGCACATTAATAGCTCCTAATAGCCTAGGGCATTTCCTGGACAGCAATTTGCATACTCATAGGGGAATAATTTCCTTGGTTATTAATAGAAAAATTCACCCTTTACAGTATGCTTTGATGTTGACCATAGAATGACCATTTCAAGCCACTTTATAACAGTCAAAGATGCATCATGGTAACCATGATCTCTATTATGCTTGCAGTCAACAAGCCTGGAGTGGACTGTGAGCCCAGCCTGGTGTCCTTAGGGTCAGCAAGTTCAGCCAGCCCTGTGGGAGAAGCAAATGCTCAAATAAGACACATTTTCCTATGATCACTTGATCTTTTTTCACATGCAGTTGTGAGGGTGAGGAACAGCAGGACCCCTTCCCCAGTGGTTTGTAGGAAGCAGCATGAGGATAGTGAGAGTCCAAGCCTACGTGCTCAGTAGAGCAACACTATGCCTTTATTAATTTCTTTATTAATTTGCACCTGAATGTTGTTTGGGAGCTGGAGGTGTCTGTGGAGGCTCACTGTGTACACATCTTTGTCAGGCAGAGGCTGAAGGTAGCCTGGGGACATCCCTGGGCTGGAAGGGGTTTAGTGATGATCTGAGGGTACTGTTAAGGAGATACTGTGCTTAAGGAAGTCATCCCCTTTCCTAAACTGCTTCACTACATAGGGATGTGTAGTTGTGGCTTCTTCCAATCAACTGGGAACTAGTTACCTCCTGCAGCTGCTCACTTTCTCTCTACACCCAATAGAGTCCTTTTGTTGCTTTATATGCCCATATGGTAATCAAGCCTGGGCATCACATAAGGAGGGAAGAAAGCATCTAGGACTGTCATCCATACCATGCACTCCTGATGGTCACCAAGCTGAGAGCGCTGCAATTCCAAATTGGAGGCACCTCCAAGTGGCAGGGGTGCAAATATACTGCAGAGCCTTTAGTGTGGGGCTCAACTCTCTACTGCCCTGCAAGGACCTGCTTGGTACCTTGTAGTCCTACTGTGATCCAGCCTCTGTACCTCCCTCTGTGGTTGCTTCTGGTGTGGTGTCTGGTCTCTTCACTGGGACAGTGGGGAGAAGGGGTCGTGGGGCGTACCCTTTCCAATAGCTTACAGAACTCCCTTTCTCCTGCAGACAGCAGATCTCTGCATGCCCTGGCCAGGGAAACAGAGTCCCTTGAGAACAGTGTGGGTCTCACAGGCTGCAGGGATAGGTGGGGTGAAGGGCTCAGGGACACCTTGCACTATGGGTAGAGTCTCCAGAAGTAGAGATAACTTTCCCCTGTCTTTGGAAAACTGCTCCACCCATGAAGTGAGGCTAACAAGGAGCTGGGGATTGGTGAGTCTGTGAAACTTCTTGGGAAAGTGGCAGCAGTGAGCTGAGCAGCACGGGTGCGTACTGCACACCAAGGAGCCTACCCCGGAGACTGGTGGTTGTGCTGGCAGCACACTCGGCAGGTACCACTGATTGCACTTGTGTTTGGAGAATAGATGGCACAATTCTGATGTCAGAGACTTCTGCTCACGTTTTTAGTAAATCTGCAGTTCTGAACCCCTCTCCTGCTTGCCTGCTCCACTGCAGCATCCAAATTTTGGAGCCTACTCTGTCAACTCTGCTGTGGAGTGAGCTAAAGTAGCCCCAAATCCCTTTGTCCATCCCTTCCCCTCCAGGCACCCTGTAGAGAGCGAGCTCGCTCACATCAGCTGTTGCGTAGCGCTTCATTTTCCTCTCAGATTATCATTATCTCCCTCGAGCTTTCTCTCTTCTGAATGGCCCCTGCCTTTTCCTAACCGTGCTGCTTCCCACTGCACACCTTTATTTCCCTTCCTCTCCGCCCTGCCTTGGCTGGGATGAGCACAACGCCCCAGGAGAGGGCGCAGAATGCATTCAGAGATGAGCTGGAGAAAGTTTGGATGCCTGATTGATTTTTTTTTTTTTTCCCTTTTCTTTTCCTCTGCAGCACTATCTCAGGTGTGTAAATACCTATCCCTACAGACTCTACCTCTAACACACTCTCTAGATTTTTCTCTCTCCCTTTTTTAGCACAAAGTAGCTATTTGCTTCTCTTTTTTTCCTGCTTCGGTTCATTAATTAGTTTCTGTGGAGCTGCCCATACATCTGTCTTTATGTGCCACAGCTGTTTTAAAACTCCCCAAGCTGGACAAGGAGGTTGATATGACAGTGCTGGTGGTTTTAGGCTTGGCCTGTATTCACTTCTCCTTTATTATCCACATTTCAGTGGGAAAAGGTAGGTCCTGTGCCTCACTAGTGTGGGAAGTCAAGCCATCACTCAAAGTGTGGGATTTCCACCTGCTGAGTTTATCCTTTCAGGGTAACTTGTGGATTTAGGGGACAGGAAAGGCGTGAGGGTGACAGGAGAAGAGCTAGTTGCATTACAGGGCTGCTTTGCCAGTAGGTTGAGCTACCACTGTTCCTTTCCCTTTTCTAATTACATTACATTACATGATCATAGCAATCCTTTCTGGCTTAAAAATTGATGGCAGATGTATTCCCCAGATAATGAGTCTCATATAAAATTATATGAAACCTCCCGTTGAATTTGCTAGCACGGGTCCTGTTCCAATTTAAAGGTTACAGGATGACGCAAAAAAGGTTATCCTTTTCCACTCAGCCTCTGGAACCTGGGTAATTATAGAGCTGACCTTGCCAACACTAAAGCATATGCTTTTGGGTGACTGAATGGAAGCTCTCCATGGACAAGGAACCCCAGGAGTGTTCCCTCTGTGTGAAGTGGACAGAGCTGGGGCCGTGCTGCAGGGGGCTGAGAACTGTGCCACCAAGATTTGTCACCAAGTTCCTTCTCAAGGCAGAGCAGCAGCATTTGCTCTGAGGAAAAATAAAAATATTTTTTTAAACCCACAAATATTCTATCATGTTGCACTTCAGAATATTTAAGTGGGATGTATTAACGTGAAATGACTATATTTCTGTAATATAGTCAATGTTTTTTCATTATTAAATATGATCTCATCTTATAGACAGCTCTGTAGCCTAGAGATTTTGCAGCAGGTGCTTTTCTGCTTCTTTGACACTGAAGTCTACTCCTTTTGGCTGTGGAGGATGGGTCCATGAACCAAAGTCCCTGTGTCAAGTCTACATCTTTTATGGCAGTGGCAGCAGAGATCTGTCTTCTGGTATTTGTCGAGCCTTTGGTCCCACGGTTGAATAGCTGTTTGGAGACAAACATTCTTGCTAAAAGCCACAAACACAAGTGTGGCCCAGGCTTATACTCAGCAAAAGAGCACAGAATAACCAGACCCTTCATGTCTTAACATATCTGGTGCCAAGAGAGACTCCTTTTCCTATGGCTGCCACAAATGAAGTTAGCCAGAATTTGGTACTGTGGCCCATGGCTGGGGATGCTGGGGACCACAGCAAAGCAGATAATGAATATGCAGGGAAGGATGTGTGCTAACTTGGAAAGGGTGTGGGTTATTACAGAGATCCAGGTTTTAGTGACTGGAATTCTATTTAGTGCCACTAGAGGATACCCAAACTGCTGCCAGCCTGTAAGAAACAGCTCCTTAACCTCAGCTTCTTTGGAAATCAATTGCTAGGAGAAGAAAATGTATTGGGAGAGAATAGAGGGAAGAGATATTTAGGTGCATCTAAACTCTTTCTGTCAGGTTACAGTAGTTCAATGAATGGAATCAAGGGCACACAAGTTGAAGCAGCGAGTGACAGCGAACTGAGCTGATGAGCTCTCTGTACCTAAATGCTGCAGCTTTCTCAGTGTCAAAAAGTGGCTGATTCCTGTGAGACAGGACTGACACATCCTGTAGGAGCTGGCACATCCTATCGTGAGACACAGGAAACAGCTAAGGTGTATGAGAGAAAAGGGTATATCTAGAGGCTTAGAGAAGGGCTCGTGGGATATTTCTAGATTTTTCTGCTGGCTGGATAGCTAGGATCTGGTGCAAGACAGATAAATGGACTTGATTATCATTAACTTAGCTTGTAGAGGTAGAGGGAGCAGAAGAAGCACACAAAACTCACTGAGGAGCTCACTTCTCCAGCCCAGACCAGGGGTGTTCTGCTGGCAACGTCTAATAGCAACGGTGGCCTCATGTTGTCACCCAGGAATTATTTTACTCCTCCAGAAAAAACAAACTGTTTCAGACAGGGAAGAGTCCAATGATGTGATGAAGTTTTCAAAGAACTAACAAGAAATCACTACCATTTTTCTCCTAGAGTCATGCTGAGGAGGGATCCAAGTGTCCTCTTACCTTGCTCAAACCAGGCTACACCAACAGTGCTGCTGCTGAACCTGAGAGCCTCACCATAAATCCTTGTATTGGAGTGGGTGTGGGGAACAAATTACTCTCGGTCCTCCAGTAATATTCCCTCCTGGCTGATGTCTCAGGAAGACTGTGATCGAGATGGTCATCCTGTTAGTGTCTGAACTGCATCTTTTTGGGATGGTTAAACTGACAAAGGCTGTTAATCTTGCACTTAGACCAACACAAAGTTCTTTGCTACTAATCAGAAAGTTTTTTAAAGGCATATGAAGCTTCTTAAGACTCATGGCAAAGCTGTGTCTTGGTAAGTTGCTCACCAGTGGTCTCATCAAACACATGCAGGATTTATGATCAGGATTCATTCTGAGGCTGTCTTTTCATTTTGTGCCTTCCCTTTGAACACTGCAGTGGTGTGAATGGGATATGCCCCAGAAAAAAAGTCTTCAAACAATTTCCACTGGAGATTGAAGATAACTTTTTTCACAGGGACTGGTCAGGGATGTAGCTGGAGGATTCCTTGTCAAAAAGCTCTTCTCTGGGATGGATAATATGTTAATGTGACCTTCCTTCCCAGTCAAGGTGACACGGATGCTCCTTTTCCCTTGGTCCTGCTGACACAGATTTCCTGAGTGGTTGCTCATCTGTTTCATAATACCTGCCCACCTGAACATCATCTGCATGCTGCTGGCATGAGGACTTGCTTTTGCTCCTCAAAGGGCTGTATATCAATGTTGAATAATGCAGCCAGAAGTCTCCAGAGCTCATGTACTGCAAGTCATTAAACTGGACTGACTTTGGCTGCCTGTGTGGTGAACAAGTTGTTCTTATTTTAAAGCAGTGATTTAGTGTCTCAGATTGTAGCACACACTGCCCTACAGAACAGGAGTAACTCCAGTTGGCAGTGAGATGGTTTGTTTTAAGGCATTTGAAGACACTTTAATTGTCCTCTATGGTTAAACTGTTCATTTCTCCTCACTGCCTTCTTCATCTCAAATGAGGATGTGTTACATCTGAACATTTTTTTTGTAGCCAGTTGTGGTGCTTATTCACCCCCAGGAAGTTTCTCCAGCTGTGCCTTTGTAATCTTCAAAATTTCTTCCATCTTTTCCTCTTCTTCCCCACCTCTTTGACCTTCTCCTTTTGTCTTAAAAACTCTTTCGTTCTGCTGGTTGCTTGTGGCAGAGCAAAAGATCTTATTTTTTTACCTTTTCCAGGGGCCTTTGGGGTAGTTTAGCCCTCCTAGAACAGAAGGGATAACTATAATGGCATGTGTGGCTATGGCTGTTGGAGGCGGGGGGGAATCCTTTCTTTTCCTCACTGTTTCTAGAGTCCTCGGACTTTTACAGAGCACCCAATGCAAATACATGTTTTTTGCAGCATCAGGACTGAGATATCTGTGATGGGGAGGAAGCAAAGAATGGACAAGTGACTCCTCTTACCAACCTTCTTATGGTTTGGGATTTCACCTGCAAAAGCCATACCAGGCTTCATAACTCAGCAAAACTGCATTTCTATGGGTTTTTCTCTTATTTTCCATTGCTTTCCCCTTGGTTACATGCCATTTTTAAGTATAATGAGGTTTCTGGGAAATATTGCAACTCAAATGTTTTATGTTTATTTTTTGCATCTATACATTCAGCTTGATTTTGAAGATCCATGAGAGAAGACCTAACATGGGCTGAAAGGTTAATCTCTCTGGTGTGCAAGAGTGCCAGTCCACTGTGCTTGCTGGGAATATCACACTTGTGGCTGGAAGCTCTGCAGAACAGAGCACTCCTTTGCTATTGGCACCAATTAGCGGGCAGGAAAACGGTGGGCTGGAGCTCTGTGGGGAACCACAGGTGCCTGTGGACCTGGTGGAGAAGGATCACTCTGCTGAAAGGTGACACAAGTGACCAGTGAAATGCTTAACTGGTTTCCAGCTTTAAGAGTTTGGGATATTTTTGTTGAAATGCAGTTATGTTGGAGGCCATAAGTCAGGCAGGTAAGTGGCATTCAGTGTGCCCAGGAGGTGAAGTCACCCTGTCCTTGCCCATAGTCTTCCAGCTTAGGTAGTACAGATGAAGAAAAGAACCAGTGGTTCCCCTGGGAGTGCTCTGGACTTGGTGAAGCTTCCTGTTGCTCTGTAGTGTTTCTCCCAGGAGCAGGGGGAGCTGGGGCAGGGTGGAGGTTTCTGTGGCCCTGCAGAGGAGCAGCCTGTAAGGAGGACTCTGCCGTGACATCCTTCAGCTGGAGCAGCCCAGAAGAGCCTGGATCTGCTCAGAGTTTGCCCACCCTGCAAGGAGGGCACCAACGATCACAGGAGGCTGGGAGACCGCATGGCATTGCCCTTCCATGCCTCCAGAGGTAACTCAATTTTCTTGTGGTTCTGGGAAAGAAAATCAAAACAAGGGTAATCAAAGTTCAAGGAAGGAAACCTTAGACAAGCAAACCTGCCTTCTTTTTCATCGGGTAGCATCTGGCAAGGAATGCCACAGGAATAAGGCAATCCCATAAAGGAACTGTTATCACACCTTCAGGAGCCACCATCAGTGACCTGGAGTGGCACACATGAGGCTCAGCTTCTGCTGAGTCACTCCTTGGCAAATATCACACTGTATTTGAGAAAGGACAAGTGCATTTAGGTAAGTGCTCAAGTAAACAAAACATCTACAGTGTGCAGTTGTCTGTAAAGCAGCTGCCAAAAGTACAGGGGCAACCTAAACTGGCTGAATTTTGTGGCAACTTAAAGGAAGGTAATTCCCTGGAGCTCATAACTATTCTCTGAGGTGACAGAGTGGCTTTTCTGGGGGTGTCTGACCTCTCCTGTACCAGTGGCTTGCCTTTCTATTGCACTCCTGCCAAGAAGTCAGGCTAGGTTTTTCCTCCCTTGCATCTCTAAGTGAGAGATGGATCAGGTTATTTAAGAAGTGACCATGGTTTTCCCTTTCCACTGGTGCCTTTTCAGCTAGTGATGAGGATGAAGTCTGCCCAGGGGTAACCTGTGGGCAAATCACAGATTTGACAGACGTGCTGACTGCTCCCTGCCCAGGTGTGTGTCACTGGTTTCAGCTGGAGAGGCCTTTCCATGCTGTCCTTTGGCTGATGGCAAGGTAAAGTAGGTCAGCTAACTTGGAAACCGTCTCTGGTTAACCTCCAGCAAGGTTACTGATGCGGTTTTGGCCACTGGAGGGCTCCAGTTTCATTTCACAAATATAACAGAATGATACTAAAAATTGTAGTGGGCCAAAAGGGGACTCTAAAATCCTGCAGGACCTCGTGCCTTGTCCTAATGCTTGGGTGTGCAAATTAAAAATGAGATGTCCAGCTTCCTGCAGCATGAACAATCAAGAATCTGGGACACCTGCTTAAAATTATTTAGGTTATAACAGTTATTTTCTCAGCCTCCCAAGGTCTCTCTCTGTGCCAGTGCAGCAGGGATGTGCTCATAAAATCCCTTTCTGTGTGAAGGAGCACTGGCACTGGGGAACAGAGGTGGGGGGTGTGCAGAACTGTGGGAGAAGCAAAGGTAGGAGCTGGGCAGGGGTAGGGAGGGAGGCAATCCTCAGACTGCATCTGCTTGACTTTATTAAAATTCTGCCTTCTGTCTCTCTTCTTCCCTCGCTGAGGGACCAGTGCAGCACAGAAGGGAATCAGAGAGAAAACTTTTATTCACTGCAGAGCACTGCAATAAATTCACTGTGTGTCCTTAAAGGAACCCCATGTTTTGCAGCTGACCCTGAGCTTTAGCATCAGGGAAGGGTTTTTCTCCTTCTCTGTTTTTTCCCCCTCCCTAAGCTCTAGTCCTATTTTTAGAGCTCGTCGTTCTCTCAGGGTCTTCACAGTCTATTTTTAAAAGACTACACAGGCTGCTAAACCATTCTTTTTGCTAGGGTGGTATCAACATGGTGCCTGTAGTAAATGTGTCCAGCATTTGCAGTAGGGACTCTTTTAAAGCAGAAAAACATCACTGAATGTGAAGAATGCTTTTGCAAATACAGCCCTACTGTGAAGGACTTTATTTCTACAGGGCATCCTTTTGCTTGCCTCATGACCTTCCCCTTTTCTGAAACACTGTTGGTCTGACCCTCAGATTGTTCACTGCTGCATGAACCTGATCTGTACATTATTAGATCATCTAGAGAGACCGTAAATCGGGTTTGGTCCAAGTCTTGCAGCATGTTTTTATAAAGCTCTTTTTCTTGCCTTTTATACTGAGGATGGTTTAAGCAGCACAGCTTTGAAAGCAGAGTAAGGAAGAGTTTGAAGGGCTTGAAATATGAACAGTAGCAAATATTCATAATGATTATCATGATGTCATCAATTCTGGTGGCATTTCTCAAATGAATCCAGGATAATCATGGCTTCTTTTTACCTGTGGGGAGAAAACAAAACAAAACGAAACAAAAACAAGCAAAAAAAGGCAGGAACAGTTATGTAAAGATGTGGGAGCAGATGTACTGCTGCTGTAAGCTGGCATTGCTCCACCAACGTCAGTCAAACTGGTTGATGTGGGGGAACATTTGTCTGCAAGGGAAGCTGGTCTCAGATTTGCCAACGAGCTGCAGTGCCTTCATAAGCTACCACACATCAGCTTACCCAGGTAATGCTCTGCTCCCCACACAAATGTGAGGGCAAAGGTGTGTGTTAAATCTCTTTTGGGGATGCTTAAGCCAATGTCTCTTCTCCCTACCTGCTGCAGACCAACACTGCCCAAGAGGACAGTTCTGCTCTTCAGCCGTGTGTTCCTTGAGCTGCAGCAGCTCAGCTGTGCCTCTCATCACCAACTTTACAGGCCATGGACATGTGCAGAGCACCTCCTTGGTCAGCTTCTTGTGTGAGTGCCATGGAGGACTGAGGGAATATCGCCATGGGAGGTGGTGAGCCACCCTTCTCCAGAGTCACTAGGGCATTTAGAAACCTAAAATTCTTTGCTTCAGTAACATTTGAGATCATAAATACTTTTGCATATTTGAACCATGGTATGTACTATGGGTGCAGGGCAAGGAAATAATGCAGAGTAAACGTGAATGGCTCTACTATTTGCAGAGTCCTTGCTCTGAGTCCTTTCCCTGAACCATGAATCATCCAGGAGCTTCATGAGCTGGTGGCATTCATTTCCGTTATAAACCTCCAAGGGATTTCTGTTCCATGAATCTGTCCAGCTGCCTGATGGACCCTTGTAAACAATTACCATCCACAGCATCCTGCAGCAAGGAGTCCCACAACTCAGCTCTCCCACGTGGAGAGTCACCTCCTCTTCTTTGAACCTGCTTCCTTCTTTGTTGCCTGTTCACTCACCACTTGACTTCACTGGATTGCTTGAAGACTCTAAATTGCTTAGTATTCAGCTGTGGTTCATGAAAGGCCCATCTCAAGTTTACCAGGAGACCTGTGAACTTTTGTGAACATAACCCAAGACTCACATTTGTAACCAAACCAGAGGTGTTTTGCCTAGTTTTGCATTTCCTTACACTCTTCTTATAATCCCAGTAGACAAAGAACAATTCTTTCTAAGCCTTCAACAAAACTGCCTGACATGGTATGTAAACCCCCAGTCCTGCATGAATTCAAGTTATTTTGGCACCAGCTCTCTTCATCATGCCCTGCACTCTCAGAGAAACCACTGATTCTGGTTCATGCTCTTGGCAGCTGAGCTGGTTGGCTGGTTTGGAAGGTACATTGCCATTGCAGATGGCTGTGAGGTTAGCAGGGAATTTATTCAGAGCTAGGCATAAACCAGGCTCTCTTTCCTCAGAGGGAATGGCAATCATGAGCACGCTCACATACCCACCCACATCTGCATACTGAAATCCCAGTGCTCTGTGGTGACAAAGGAGCGGAGGAGACAGCCTGTCTGTCACACACCAACTCTTGTGTGCTGCTTTACCCCACAGTCTGTGCCAGCTCAGCAGGGCTGTTGGCTCTGTCTGCACTACTGAACAGCAGAGGGGTTTCATGGATAGATGAACTTGCTCTGTTCATAGCAGAATAGGGCTGAAATGGTGCAGAGTCTCCATCTTGGGCATACCCTTTTAGATACACTTCATGACCTGTGCCCAGCCAGCAGTCCTAGGTCACTGCTGCACCTCCACTGCAGACTGGGTCTCAGCAGTTTGTAACACTGCTTTTCTGGAGTAGTGGTTTGTAGGAGGCTCAAAGTCTGATGGGAGTCAAAGAGTTGGGACAGGAGGGACAGGAATAATTCACTGTTTTCCTGGGAAACACTACTACATTAAATGCTGGTGTTGCAGTGAAGATGGCTGAACAGAGGGCAAGTTATAAACCCTTGAGAAATTTCCTCTAAACTGTCTGTAAGAGCTAAGCATCTCCACCATGTGTTGAAGATGTGAAGGACCCTTTGTCAGAGCCTGTGACGACTCAGCAAAGACACGGGAAGGTAATGGAATTTGAGCTGCCAGCTCCTTGACTTCTTTTTCTGCCCCTAGACTGACTGCATTGATTTTAATCTTTCAACATCTCTGCTGTATGAAAAAACCCCACCAGTGGTACCAGCTCTGAGTCATGCCAGCATATTTGCATGCTGGTGTATTTAGGAGTGAAGTGGTTGGAGTTCAATAAGTACAAAGCAGCACTTGAGCAGTGAAGTAGTGGTAGTAGTAGGCTATTTAGATAAGGGAAAGGGAGGTGCAGTATGCTGTCACTAAGTGCTTGGCACCTTGCAGTGTTGGCTCCAAATGAGGGTGGCCCAGGCTGTTTCTAAGCCACTAGATTTCCTGCAAGTTAAATTCCCTTGCTCAGGCTTGGAGGACATATCAGTGTTATGTGCCCAATGGGAGGTGGAAAAGATTGAGATAGTGAAGTGTACTTTGCTGGGCATCTGTTCTTAACCACTATGGTCATTTGAAGAAGGTATCTGCTAAGTGATACGATTCATGTGTCACCTCTCTTTGTCCTTTTCACCTCAGGCTGTGGTTGCACAATTAATGACTGCTGATATGGGGTGAAGTACTGGATCACCCAGCAGGACCAGTTGGGTCTGAAGCAAGGTGTGGGTGTTTATCGTGTTTCTGCTGAACTAACCCTAGCACACATACTAGTTGCTGACAGTAATTGTGGAAAGAAGGACAGCACCTGCCCTTGCTGGGACCGAGTTAATTGCGGACACTATGTGGTCATGCCATTTTTGCTTCAGCACCAGAAGTCTTCCAAACAAATTTGCAGGGTCACTACAAGGGCATAGCCTCTTCCTATGTACCACCCTCATGCCTGTAACAGAGATAACACTGGAAGTGTGGGTGGAAACCTGTGAGGCATCCCTCGGTCTGTAAGCCCTGCAGTTTTACAGGCTCTTGATGGACCATGCAAACGTGTTAGCACTTTTGAGCCACCTTTAACAGACAGCACTGTCACAGCTATTGCTCCCCAGCTCCCTAGTTGCTTTATCCCACAAAGATATGGCCCCTGTGAGCAGACCAGTGCTCTGCCCTTTCAGTCCTGTTTTCCAGTCTCTCTCTGGCACACATCTGCTCACTTGCTGCCCTGAGGTACAGCAGAGAAGCCTTTCATTCCATTTCTAACCAAGCTCTCTGTTCAGAACTGCATGCAAACAACCTCTCCTTGTCACACTGCAGTTTCTGGGTTACTGCTTTGCAGAGCCCTTGCTGCTGTGTCAGGGGAATTGGTTAGCTTCTAGGTAATGGGTTACCTCTTCGCTTCCAGCTGCTGGAGAGCACAGAAGGAAGCTAAAAATACATTTCAGCCAACACATAATGTCACTGCTCCACGTGAGGGGTTTGTGCAGTTGCCCCAGGGATGTTAAGCAGTTGCACAGGGAAGGGGACATAACCCTTATTTTTGTGAATAGAAGGGGAGGTCCCCATGAGAAAAATCCCTCTGTGAGATGGCTGTGGAGCCCAGTGCTTTGATGGCTGAGTTGAAAAAGTGTGCAGCTAAATACTCACAGATTTAGAGCAGCCAATCGTGTGTGGATGCTATTTTTGGAAAGTACAGAACAGAAATATGGCACATGCACCACATGTGAATTGGGAAAGTGCAATCTATTTTTGGAGCCTGTTTGCATATGTGCTGAGTCAAGGTTTGCACACAGAGCAAGCCTGCACCTTACATCTCTTAAAGCTGCTTTACAAGGCTGTTAGCTTTCAAACAATTCGTAGGGCCCACAAAATCCCTTCTCCCTCTGATTTCACTAGTATCTCAGCATTGCAGGGAGATTAATTAGAAAAGCTAAAAAATTAATTGAGAAAGGGAGTTATAAGAAAAGGGGAAACAATTTAGAGCCGAAAGGGGATGTGTTCTGCAAAAGTAATAGCAGAGGAAGTGCACAAAGGCCAGAAAAGCATTAAAAAGTATGGAAAGGCAAGAATGGCTCTGAAAGAAGGTGGGAAATTTACACCTGATTCTTTCTTTGCTAAAACAAACCTATATATAGGGAGTAGCCCCTAGAGAACACAGGAACTGGAGAAAGAAACTGGAACAGCACTGCATTTATTGCAGCCAATTACAGCCAGCCCTGGCTTTATGGGCATGGGAGAGAAGCCCCTGGGTTACCAGGGCTGTGAGGCTGCACGGCAAAGGGATGTTTGCTGAGGGGTGAGACTGGCTGGTTGGTGCTGGTCTCAGTGGATGCCTTTCAGAGAAGTGCTGCTGTCCTCACAAATGATGGAAACTAAAATACAGGTCACTGTAAGGTCAGACATTTTGCCCAGCAAAGGGTGATTCTTTATTCACTGGTACCAGGAGGCAAAGCCCTCAAACACTGGAGGCAATTAGGCTGATGCAGGCTGCTGTGGTCATTAGGGGGGAATTTGGGTCCTTGTCTTCTCCTGTCCTGCCATGCCACTGACACCACTGTACTCCAGTGCTAGAGTTTACCTCCTGCTGGCAGGAAGCAGCAGCATGAATCCAGAGAGGCGATAGGAGTGGTGCCAAGAGGGAGGCTCTGACAGCTCAGATGTGGCACTGGAGAACTTTCTTGTTCCTGTGTGCACAGAAATGGGGTTGCAGGCATGGAGAACAGGGTGTTTGCACACCAGTGGGCACAGCAGCCAGACAGGGGTGCTGGCGTGTGGCTGGGCAGAGGCCAGAGCAGGAACTGTCCTTCAAGAGCAGTTAGTCACAGCCGACACACCGCAGGCTGTGTTACCACTGTCACCAAGAGCTGGGTAAAGCCTGACGTGGAGAGGCTGAGCACGGTGTGCTGGGGCTGCCCACCCAGCCCTGCCTTACAGCGAGGGCAGCACAGAGGTGATGGGAGGTGAGGAGGGACATGGCACAACATGAGCTGGACTCTTCCTCTTTACATGCCCATCCCAACCTACCAGCGTGTCCCCTGACCTGGAGCACAGCTGTGATATGAAGCCACGAAGCAACGTTTCCGAGAGCTGCTCTGCTCTGGGGAGGTGCACACAATGGACCTGCAGCTCGCTGGAGCTCTCAGGCTGGCTTGTGTGGAAGGACCAAGATGAATTGCTGTTCCAACAAAAACCAGAAGGTGAGTGGAGCCAGGCTATATTCACAGCTGCCACTCATAGAGCTCTAGGGGGAAGAGGAGGTGTTTTTATACTGAACAAGATGGGAAGGATAGCAAGAGCAATCTGAGGATTGTCTTGTTGGTGGAGGTCCAGATGAGCTCGAGAGCAGAAACATCCTGTATCCTTCATGCCAATATCAGCCCTGCAGAGTTTGCAGTGATGTTATAAAGCCCTTGTCCTGGGGAGGTCAGCAGTAGAGATTGACCTGAGTGCCATCTAGTGATCTAAAAGCATAAATAAGTGGTGTTCCAGCCAGACAACCAAGTCACACTGCAGCAGATGCACTGCACAGTTCAGTCAGGAGAAGCAGAGAAGCAGCCCATGTGGATGAGGTAGATCTGCACTGATCACACAGTAGTTTCCTGAAGGACAAGTCTAGTGATGTGCACAAACATGGTTTGACATTAGACTTGAACAGCTCAGCTGAGTTCATCTGAGCAGCACTGAAATCTGCACCACTGCAGAACCTGCAGAGTTCTTGTGTTCCCCGAATGTGGGCAGCAAATGTAGACCCTTTTGTTTCAAGCTGCATGAAAGGTGACAAGCTCTACCCATGAGCAGCAGGCTTAGGGTTTTATTCATTCCCCCAAAAGCCTTCTGAGGTGGCAGGTGCAGAAGGATTTGACTGATATCCTGCTGTGGTTCCCTCTGCTGATACTAGAGCACCCTAGAGGCTGCCTTTCAAAGGTTAAGCCCCTGAAGCCCATCAGTTGCAGTGCTGGTTCAGCTCTAGCCCAGCTGCCTAGAGCACAGTGTATTGTCTCTAGGACTGGGAGCAGACACTGCAGCCACATTATCCCTGTTTTGCTCCCATGACAGGAGTGGCACTGCCACCATGCATCCCCTTACAGGCTGCTGGGAAGGCATGAGAAGCTTCAGCAGTGTAAGACGGAAGAGCCTTGGAGCATGGGCTACAGAGGAAAAGGAGACAGCAGTTCCCTGACACATCAGTCCCTCTTGTGCATACAATACCATGTCATGCAGCAGGAAACAGTGACAAGGTGGGATTCATGCTGCTCTCTGTAGGGGGACACAGGTGACTCAATTTGTTTTTTCAGTTGCTAGAGTCATAGATGTCAACATGGAGACAGATGTCAACACAAGAACTGACACATACCTATGAACAGGTGAGACACAGCAGGAAGCATGCCTGGCAGCCTGCCTCCCATGCAGGCACTCCTGTGGATTTAATCCCCATGGAGCTAGACCCATGTGGTCTTTTCTGGGCCCTTCTCTGCCTAGGTACATGTGGTTAGGAAGAGTCTGCTACAATGACATATACTCTGTTTCTCTTCTTGTAACCAGGCAGAATAAAAAGTGAAATTCACTGCATCAAAGAAAAAAGGAAATTAGGTTTGAAAACTACATAGGATTAAGGATCTCAAGCCCTGTTTTTGAAGGTGAGCCTGAGTTTAAAGGCAGAATGGCTTAAAACAAGAATAAAACATGCAAATGTTGATGCAATTTCCAAATTGGAAAGTGGATACCGGCCAAACAAATGCCAACATAACAATACCCACAAACCAAACAAATCAGAATTCCCTTCCAGTTTTCAGTGTATGCTAACAAAGGCTTGAATACATATCCAAAACCTGTGGAAAGGCAGAGGAAAATCACATAAGGCTCCACTTTTAAGCAGTTCTACCAGCAAACCTTTTTCATTTTGCTCCACTCTTACAGAGGCTTTGACACCATTTTGTTCTTCATATAACCAAGCAGAGAACAGAAAGCAGCACTTTTCCAGATCTTAGTATGGACTGGTTTCTGGTTAAAGCCACTTAGGTTCATAACCTTCCTTTCTGCAACCACAGACCCTCAGCCCTAGAGCCCAGGTTGACTCTAAACGTAACTTGGAACTGCTGGAAATTTGAGTGGTCATTTCATTCAATACTCAGCTCATGCCCCTGGAACTTTGATGAACCTAACCTGAGATTCATGCTTGTAATCAAATCTAAGCAGAGATGAGTTTTTCCTGGGTTTTAGTTTCACATCAGAAGGTGCCCACCTTCCTACCTGTCTTCACCTTGCCCAGGCAGTGGAACATCCAGCTATCCCTTCACGTGTCATCAGTAGCTTCTCAGGTTTTATAGCTAGTCTCCTTGTCCTGGTATTAGTAACCCCCCCCCTTGTGCTTCATTCTCATAAAACCTGCCTGTTCTGGTTAGTGTTCCCTGCAGCTGATGTGGTCGGCTCTGTTCAAGGGATGACTCTCCACCCAGATGGTAGCAAAGCCTAACAAGGACTCTTCTCAGAGCTCTGTACGAATCATGCTGTCTTCTCTTGGATGGATTAGAGTCAACAGCACCATAATTGCAAACCCACGCACCCACCTCTGCACACTAGCATTCCAGGACTGTGCAGGAAAACAGAATGCCTGCCTGACCCACACAAGTCTGCCATGCCAACAAACCTCACTGGCTGTAAGCAGAATTAGAGATAACAAATTATTAGCTTAACTCACGTAGTATTTCTTGTTTGTAGCATCAGAATGGCCATTTTCCACTGGAGAAACAGGTACATAAAATCAAAGTATTTTTTAGCAGTGAGGCATCCATCTAGAAACAGAACACTGGACAGTGACTGCAGCATGTACAGAACTGGTTATTTTGGTGTTAATTCAGTGTCTTCTATACTGCTCTGCAAAAATAATGTGAAAGAGCACCTGTGTCTGCATTCTCTCTACTCTCAGATTGTCTTAACTATCTCGCTGCTTGTGTCTGAAGTATGCCACAGTCTCAGGGGATTCTATGGAGTTCACAAACAGGTGATTATCAATAAATTGCTATTTAAATCCCTAGTTACATTAGCTTGCGTAGATCAGGTAAATAAATTGCATAGTCTGTTCTGTTTCTGGATTGCTGAATGTCTCAGACTCTTTCTGGTCTGGAAGAAATAGTCTCATCAATACATTTAAAATGGACTTCCTTTGGATATTGTGAATGACTCACTTTGGATGCACTGCTTCTTTGAACTGTCTGACCACTAGACTTTTTTTAAAAACAATTAGTTAACTCACAAGGTTTAAAACCAGAGCCTGACTAATTGCTCTCAGAAGCAACAGGGCTCTTTGGTATAGGACTTAAAGCAAATGCCACTCTTACTTGTGTTAATATCCGCAGTAAATGTATCACCCTGGGTACCTCTCTTTTGTGAGGACATGGTAAAATCCTCTGGGACAGACAGCATCTCTTCTAGAGCAGGAAGGTTTGAAATAAATGAGCAGAGTATCCCAGACATGTCTAGGGACTTACAGGCATGGCATGTGGCACTGTCCTGAAGCAGCAGCTGAAAGCCAAAGCAGGAACACCCTCAGCCATCTCAGATGTCATCAGATGTCCACGATTAAGCAACTGAACTGAGCCATGGAGGTCCCATTGATAGCCAGTGGAGCCAAGAGAGAGCTTCTGCTTGTCTGAAGCAGGCTTTGGCTGGTGGTCAGCTGGGTCACTGGGCTCCAGTAGCTTGCACTGGTTGGATTTCCTCTGATTGCAGACCAAGCTTAACAACCAGTCTGCATTACAGACACTGTCACAGGCATGGTCTTCATCTTGAGCTCAATCTCTCCCCAGCTGAGAAGGACAATGAGGTTGTGTAAATATAAGCCTGCCCCTGTTCTTATTGATAAGAGAAGGAAGAATAAAAAGGTAACAGGCTGCATAGAGCAGTAGCAAAGACGTTTTGGAACATCACTTCTGGGCATCCCATGCAGATTGAAAATACCAGTTGGTACGATGGTCAGATGTGCACCTGGAATTTCCTGTATGTAATAAAAACAGGTGGAGCAGCCCTCTTTAAAACTAGTGCTAAAATATACTCTGCATTGGGAATGTCTGCTGGCTCTGTGTGGTTTTACACTGAGAATTATAATCAAGCAAAATGTATAATATGAACAATAACTCAGCCCATTTTAACTTTTAGGAAGAGGCACAACTCTATGATGTTGGTCTTAATATTTGGAGTGGAGGTAGCTCCACTGGAGCTGATGAGAATCCAGTGCTATTTGCACCTGGTCCGTGGCACACACCCATCTCCCTTTGGGGACAGAACTGGCAACAACTTCCACTGTGTGGCACCTGTGTGTGCAGGTGGGCTGTGACATACCTGCAAGGGCAGGGAGCCAAGCTGCTGTACAGGCGTGGGTCCAGCCAAGAGCACTGGAAGCACAGCAGGAGCATTGTTGACTTCATTAAGACGACGTGCATGCTTAAACAGCTGCTTGAGAGCCCTCCTGGATCGAGCTTTACACAGCTGATAGAGAGCCCTGAAGGCTGAGGTACATCTCTGAGCACAACTTTTTTTTGGTTTAAGCCATCCGTCACTCTGAAATGATGTTGTTGTTGGGGAGGAGGTATGACTATTTTTATGGCTATGTGTAATATTTTCCCCTCTCACCAAAGTGCCTTTCTGAGTGATGAATGTGTAGGTTTCCTGCTTCCCCGGGTGTGGAGGAGCAGAGGAGCCTGGTGCCTTTTCCTTGTTTATACAAGCAGTGCTGGTGGAATGGTGGCAATGGCTGGGCTATAAACTGGTGATGATCAGCCTGCAGATGCCCTTTCCCAAGCAGCACACCGGCAGGCTGATGCAGAACAGGAACTTCTTGTTTACACAGCTCACCATCTGCATCGAAGTGGCACTGTCCTCCCATCTGTGTGTGCAAACTGGAGTGCTGCCCCACGAGCTGCCTCCCAGTTAACTCCTCGTAGCCTTCTGAGAATCCAAAGTCTTCTCCCTGTTCTGACATTATCTTTTTCTCCCCCTGGGAGAGCTGCTGTAACCTGGACCTGCATGACATGGCTGTAACCATTTAGTGCTAGAAAGATAAGGAAAGGAAGCAATAACATGTTCCTGTGTGACCTGACCTAGGTGTTCCTGCTCTGGCAGGGGGATTGGACTGGATGATCTTTTGAGGTCCCTTCCAGTCCCTCACATTCTGTGATTCTGTGATTCTGTGATTCTGTGAATAAATGGAAATGAGGACTTATTCCATTTGGTAACCTGCTGAAGTTTTACTGTGAAATGTTTTATGTGCCCTGTTGGTCTCTACCTGAGGAAGAACTGTAAGTTAAAAGGGAAAAAAAAGAAAAGATTTATTTTCTTTTCTTAGGTGGCAAAGGCAGGAGTGAGTCATGGTCAGTTGTAGTCAAGTCTGTAATCACCAGAGGATTAAACCATGCCAGAGACAATGACAAGGCCATCAGTGACAAAGCTCAGTTGAACACTGCAGGGTTTAATCACGTATTAAACATGGCTTGTCCCTCTCTTCAGCTGCAGAAGTGATTATTATAATTGTTGAAGATATCTTCATCAGGTAGTATGCTGCTTTCCTAGCAAAGGCTAACGGTTTCACAATGAAACTTAAGCTACAGGATGGAAAGGACCATGAAGCAGTATTGCCAGACAAAACCACACTTTGACAACCTGCTGATTTTTTTCAGGTCTGTGGTGACAGAGGATTGCAGTGAGGTCCATGTGTAATGCCCAGCAGGTTAGCTGTACAGGAACTTCTTCAGGTGGGGCTCATGTCTCTGCTGGATGGGACTTCTGAAACTTGCCTGCTCTTAGACCAGTCGAAACCCAGTGTTATTTATTTATCCCTCTCAGACAGGGACACATTAAAACATCTGCAGACATCTACTCTGAGGCAAGCGTGGTGGCATCTGATAGTTCCCTCAGCATAATTCTTCCCACTCCCTGCACCCACCCTGCAGCTGTGTGACACTGGAAGCCAGGGGAACGGCCAAGTCACCAGCTCTTCCCTGACATGTTGCTGTCTTTAGGTCATCTAGTTGTTGTGCCCCATCCTTAGAAGCATCCCAGCCTTATCTGGTAACCAGATAGGGCTTGCTAGGTCCTTGTCCTTTCCCCCTGACCCATCCATTATTGTCTCTGTTCTTTTGTGGGTTTGGGCCTGCCAAAGAACTCTTTGCTCTTTACCTATTTCAGCTTATTTTTAATGATTCTTTTTAATCCTTGAAAAATAGATAATTATTCTGCACTCCATGTCTAGCTGAAAAAATGCTGTCTCCTTTTTTCCTTACACCTGCTTTTCAAGACCTGAAATGCTGCCATGGCTCCACTGTTTCCCAGTGTCCTTAAGTGCAGTAGAGATGTTTTCTTCTTCAAGACTTTCTACCCTTTCTGCTCCCCTCTGACAAATGAAGGTGTCTTTTCAAATGTGAAACAGGCAGTTCTTTTTCTTTGTCCTGGTGAGTGGTTTTATATCAGAATTGCTCCCAGAGAGGATTGCCAAAGATCTTCAGGAGAGTGACCCTGCTTTCTGTTTCTGAAGGCTTCCATCCTCCTTTCAGAAGCAGTGATTTTATGTATCTTGCCATAGCTTGACAGTTTGTTGGAGAACGCAAGGCACTGGCTCAGAAGCGTACCTTTGTCAGCACCCGGTGTGCCAGGCACTAGCAATCTATATTTGCAACCAGCTTTCACAAAGCAATGACTGTTTCTTTCTCATGAGACTTCTGCTGCTATGCAGGACTGAGAAACTCATGTATACATCCTCCTAGCCCTTCATTTACCAGTACCAAGCCCACTGGTAGGAGTGGTGCGTGTGGACCTGCCGTGGTGGTCCTGCCTGCAGTGCAGAGCAGAGGTGACACAACTGTTCAGGGCCAGTGGTGTTCTTATGTGCATGTCTTCACCCAGCTCTTTATCCCTCTTCAGCTCAGCATCAGCCTAAGCTGTCCATGTAGCAAAGGACTTTCTTGGAGTTTTGAGAAACGTTTTTTTTGGTTTTGTACTCCAGCTGCAAGGCTGAGGTACTTTCTTATGGGAACAGTTTCTCTATCACAGTATCTCTATCATATTGGTGAATATAGACCTTGATGCTCTGACCCTTCTTTCAGCTCATTTCATGATCTAATTCTCACTGAGCATTAATACTCAGACAGAAATACCCTGCAGAACAGGAAGCAAACTGAAGTACATGCTGCTTGCATTGGGCCCAAGGGCTCCCAGCACTTGAGTTGCTGGAAATACATTTTTTGCAGACTGTTTTTTTTGCCTAGTGGCAGGGGACATGTGTTTTGTACTTTATTGCATGTTACTGTTTTAAGAAAGATAGATAGAATTTTAAATGATGAAAATTTTAAATGTAAAACTTGGATTAAAATTCCAGTTGTTTTCACATGTTCAACTGTCTTATTCCAGGTGCCTGGAAATTAACTCAAGAAGCAATGGAATTTGGGTCATCCTATGGATATGCCATTGTACTCACCAAATCTCAGAACATGCCCAAACATGATCTTGTCCAATTCTCTGTTCAGTTTTGCAGAGACCACAAGTAGAACACGAAGGATGACTTCGATCCATTGCAGAGCGAATCCTGGTGAAGAAAAGATGTTTCACTTTGAAGGGAGTAAAACTGATACTTTGCAAGATAGTTGTGAAAAACCTATGGGAAGACAGGGTAAGACCAGTGAAAGGTGGGAGCAGGTCACAAAGTCCTTATGTACGTACAGTTTAACAAGCCAGCACAACCTTTTTGCACTTTCCCTCAGCTTAAGAAAACCTGCTTGAGGTTTCTTACACTGCTGGGGTTTTCTTACTCATAGTGGGAGTTTGTTTGCTGTTACACATTTGTAGAAGGTGTGAAAGAGCTTTTGTAGAAAAGATGCTCCTAGTGAGGTAATTAAAGGCAGGGTGATGAAGGTGACAGGCTGTCAGCACTGGATTCATGGCTGTACTGCACTTGTGCTTCCTACACCTACGCTGAAGGCCACCTGTCCCTAACCCTTCTGGTCCCCTGCCCCTGCCTGGCTCCTGGCTCCACAGGCAGAGTGAGAAATGGGAGGTGCAGCCTGAGGTTCCTGCAGCCATTCTGCTGTGCTCAGCACTAGCCATTTCCCTCCTTTGACCCTGAGAAAAAAGGGGTGAGGGCAGCTCTGCTAACAGTTCCCGTGCTTCTGCTCTTGTCATAACCCCCAGGGGCAGAGATATGGGGTTCATTTTACCCAGGGAGGTGACAACTCCCAATTTTACTGTTTGCAAAATGCATCTTGAATGCTGTGTTCAGTTTTGGGCCCCTCACTCCCAGAAGGACACTGAGGTGCTGGAGTGTGTCCAGAGAAAGGGCAACGAAGCTCGTGGAGGGTCTGGAGCACAGTGTGATGGGGAGTGGCTGAGGGAACTGGGGGGGTCAGTGTGGAGAAGAGGAGGCTGAGGGGAGACCTCATTGCTCTCTGCAGCTCCCTGAAAGGAGGGGGTAGTGAGGGGGGGTCGGTCTCTTCTCCCAGGTGACAGTGACAGGACAAGGGGTGATGGCCTCAAGTTGTGCCAGGGCAGGGTTAGATTGGATATTAGGAACAATTTCTTCCCTGAAAGGGTTCCCCAGCCCTGGCCCAGGCTGCCCAGGGCGGTGGGGGAGTCCCCATCCCTGGAGGGATTTCAGAGCCGTGGAGATGTGGTGCTGAGGGACATGGGGCAGTGGGGACTGGGCAGTGCTGGGTTAATGGTTGGGCTGGGTGAGCTTAGAGGTCTTTTTCAACCACGGCTGTTCTGTGATTCTCTGATTCTCTGATCTTGTGGTGGAATTTGAAGCATTAGATTTGGGGGCTGATGTAAGTGACCAGTAATGCTGGAGCTACCCCCAGGAGAGCAGCAAGCAATGGACCCAGCTTGATGATGGGACTGCATTTGTCTTCCAGGGACCAACAAGACTCTGCTCCTACTGTTGTTGTCTGAGAGTCTGATACCCTGCAGAGTGCTTGCAATGGGAAGCCAACCTGTGTGTGTTTTTTACTTCCTCTGCATGGTCTGGCAAACCAAAAACCCTTTGGGAATGCACCAAGAGTGTGTATGTGTATTAGAGGACTAACCCATCTTCTTCAGCTGCAACTAAATATTCCACAAGCAGCATCTCAACTCCTTTGGTGAAAGGCAAGAGACAAGGTCTTTTGCAACTGGTCCTAAGCCTAACTAGGAGGTGGGATAGGAGTCTAAGTAATGTTCATCTCAAACACAGTCGTATTGTTTTGACCTCTTCAGTCCCTCCCTGGACCTCCTGTGTTGTTCCCTGACTTCCACCCTGCTTCTGGGAGTGGTGTAGCCTTGTCTGTACTTCAGCAGAGGCCAGGTTAGGAAGACATTACTTTGTTTCCTCGGTAATGAGTTAATACTAACTAACCTGCAATTCAGAGCTTCTGTGAGCATATTAGCTGAATTGAACAGCTTCTGGTACTGTGGTTCCAGCCCTCACTACCCTGCACTAACCACAGCTGTCCTCTTGCTGGAGTCTCAGATTTTGGCCTTGGTCAGTGAAATTCAGTAACTCTAGAAAATCATTTTCCTGCATGGAAATGGTGTTGCTGATTACCCAGTATTCCATAGAAATTTGGTGGTGGTTATTCTAGCCCCACAGAATAAAATGAGCTCCTCCTCTTCTGCGGGTTCTGTGGGGAACCATTTTGCCCTGGTCCTATTCCAGTTCTGCTGAAATCCTGAAACTCCCTTTGAAAATATGCACAGCTTTCATTTCTAGTTTTCATTAGCAATAATACCATGGAGTGAAGGAGGTGGGAAGGGTGTGATTTGATGTTGGCAACTGCCAGGGTCTTCCTCTTCCCTCCTCCACTGCTAGGGGGTAGCACAGCTAGATGGTGCTCCATACACAGTGTGTGGTACAGCCACCAACTCATCCTGAGGTTTGATGCAGAGACATGTCCAGTTCAAGTGCTGAGATATGCCCAGAGAAATGATACAGCAGGCTGTGGTTACAATGGTCTTTGCACACATCAGATCAGTCTGAACTGCAGATATATCTGTATGTGCATGTGCATGTCTGTACACACACACACCCCCCTCTCTGTCTGCAAGCAGCTAATGTGACTGCCTCTGCAGCCCAGCTGGATCTTATGAGCTTCTTTTGCTAGTGGTTGAACTCATGGCTTTGTTTTGGCAGGAGCCATCCTGAGAGAAGGTCTACACAGAAACTCGTGGTGGAAATTAATCAGTACAGGTCTCAGATGCCAGACATTCAGACCCAAGCAGGCTTCTGGAAAAGGGGAGGGTACAAAGAACCAGCTAGATGTGTTTTCCTTCATTTGAGAGTCCGAGAGCAGTGCAGGCTGCAGGAAGCAGGACAATTCACATTCCATTGGGAAGCAGCTGTCTGTGTATTTTGTTAGGGTTTGAGAGTACCTTGAGCAAGCAGCACAGCTCCAGGCTGCTGGGTACCCCTGTGCCAATGGTGCCAGAGGTTTCTCCTGCTGGAAATTTTTCTGCTTGGGTTGCCAGCAATTAAAGAGTTACTGTTTTCTTCCCTTTGGAATTATGCATGTATGCCACATACCGCTGTGGCCTGTCCTGTCAGAAATGTGACCCATTTCTTTATCCCACTAGAGTCCACTGCCAGAAATTTAATGAATATGCTCTTCCAGCTGAGGATATCCCATGGATTTCCTTTTTTTCCAGCAAGAAGAATCTTTGTGCTTCTTTTTCTCACTGTGGATAGGTCACGTGGTCAAATTCATGTGTCTGTATTCTTCTGCTTTGCACTAAACTCTGCTTTCTAAACTTTGCTTTGCAAAGGTGTTGCTATTACATCTTTTCACTTTAAGCTGTCCTGCATCTGTTTTCTATAGGACAGCCTTTATTTCACTCTAATGTGTTTTAAGTAGCTTTATAAGGCAGCCTAGCAGCTGTCAAGGGGTTAATGTTTTCCCTCCTGCAGCATGTAACAGAAGTCAGAGAACAAGAAGACCAAAGGAGAACTTTTATGTTCAGTACATAAACAATAAAACAAAAAACAAATAGAGAAATAAGTGGCAGTGCAGGAATTTCAGCCAACTTTCACTGTTCTCCAGGGCATTTACAAATCAGCTGGAAAAATACAGGCAAACATTGTCATGCAGAGCATCCCTATTGGTGCCTAGGGGGATGTGCTGAATTGATTTTAATTTCTTACTGTTTTTCCTCTTGAAATACCTACCAGCAGTAATTCACAGATACCTTTCCATTCAGAGGCCAGTAAGAGAAGGTCATTTACCATTTTTTTAGCCAACACCATAGTTGGACTGATGGCCTCAGTCCTGCATGGAGAAGTAGTAGGGTTTTTTAGGTCAGCTGATAAAATTGGCAAACACAGGCAAGCTTTCTATGACACAGTCCCTTCATCAAACTGAGTGCTGTGTTTATTATCGTGTTACTCCAATGTAATACTACTGTAAGTCTACAGAAATCAATGGACTTACATTAGCACAATGCTAGGGTAAACCAGCAGTAAATCAGGCCATGAGTTGTGGTTGATGAGCTCTGAAGTGGAGCTTTATTTCCTGCAAAGGTCAGGGTGATGGATTGTGCATCAAATCTTCCCTCCTCTGCTACATGTTTATTTCTAAATAGCCTTTCACAAACCAGCAAAATAGGGCATCTCTTATCCTTCCACACAAGGTACAGCTTTTCTGAACTGAGTCGAGGTGACAAAGGTGCTTCTGGGTTTGACAAAAAGGCTGTGCCTGTTGCAGTAAACCCACGTGTTTCTGGGAGCACTCGTGGGCACTGGAATGTGACTGCCTGCACTACCAAAGCCCTGCAAACACTCAGGCATGAACTTGACCTGTCCTAACGAGCACTCTGGTTTGCATGCAGCCATCTCATGTCAATGGATGTGATTGTTCACAGCTGCAGGTGTAGGTCTCTCCATGCCTGTTGGCACCTGTGCCCGGGCACGCTGCTGGGCATGACTGGGTTGGTACAGTGCAGGTGTGACCAAATTATCTGAAGACAAAAGTGCAGCTAAACAGGTCAGAATCTCCTGTACCTCACCCACCCAGAAGGATCAGCTCTGCAGTTGGGGAAGGGTTTTGTTCAATATCTCCTGCTCTGCCTCTGCTGATTTAATACTGTATGTTTTACAATGAAGTTGCCCTAGCTTGCTGGAGGAGGAGAACCAGAACAAGCATGGTGTCCACATGCAGGTCTACGCTCACTATTCCATGCTGTCTGGGTGGACTGGGCATGAGTAAGGCTGAGACAAGTAGTCTACTTGATCTTGGCCCTTCTTTAGCACTGTGAAGATGCTTTGAGTTAGAGCTGCCCCTCTGCTACAGTCATGATCAGATGGGAAGTGCATGGGTGTTGGGTCTCCACACCTCATCACATGTCATTTCCCTGCCACAAAGTGTAATTATCTCCATCTTCCAAGTGTCCCTGATGGATATGCAATATATACACTCCTTACCAGGTACTGAAAGAGGATTCCAGCAACTAGGAAGATGAGACAGCAGTGCACATGGATATATTGTTATGGTGGTGGTGGCAGGAATATCTACAGACAAAAAGAATGGTGGCAAAAAGAGAGTTCAGGGAGAAATATGATGGCAAGATGATGTATCACAGAGATGAGTGTGAGCTCCAAGTTAGTGCAGGAAGCAGGGGGAGTTTGTACAATCTATTTGCTCTAAGGAGAATTTTATGGCTTGAAGGCATTTAGCTGGTGGAAAGTTTTGAATAAAAACAATGTTTGCTTAAGTCAGGCAGACAGAGTCACCTATATTTGAGGGGAATAGGTGTGTTGGCAGCAAAGTTAGATCTGGAACAGGCTTCTGAGAGAGATGGTCAATGCCCCAAGGCTGTCAGTGTTTAAGAGGTGTTTGGATGATGCCCTTAATAACATATTTTAACTTTTGGTCAGCCCTGAAGTGGTCAGGCAGTTGGACTAGCTGATTGTTGTAGGTCCCTTCCAACTGAAATAGTTCTGTTCTATTCTATTCTATTCTATTCTATTCTATTCTATTCTATTCTATTCTATTCTATTCTATTCTATTCTATTCTATTCTATTCTATTCCACTCTCTTCTACTCCTATTCTATTCTATTCTATTCTATTCTATTCTATTCTATTCTATTCTATTCTATTCTATTCTATTCTATTCTATTCTATTCTATTCTATTCTATTCTATTCTATTCCACTCCACTCTCTTCTACTCCTATTCTGTTCTATTCTATTCTATTCTATTCTATTCTATTCTATTCTATTCTATTCTATTCTATCCTATCCTATCCTATCCTATCCTATCCTATTCTGCTTAAATTCCATGCTGAGGATTACAGTGACCAAGCAAAAAGGACCTGGGATGATTGAGCAAAGATAAGTAAGGATGAAGCTTTTGGATTGCACATCATGAGACACTATAAATGGAAGGAATTCTCTGACATGATGTAAACAGCAAGTATAGAAAGAGGGTGACTAACGAAGTAGAGTGAAGGGATTAGGATGAGTGTCCAGAGATGTCCTGAAATGCAAAGGTTCATCTCACTTGCCACTCAATGCTCCACTCTTCCTCCTGCATGTAGACTCCTTGCTGAACACTAAGCCTGGGCTTGTAGACTCTTTTGAATAGTGCCTATAGGTGATAAACCTTTATCTCTGTGCTAAGGTCCAAGAACATACATTCATGTTTCTTCACAGTGGATATTTTATTTTTACAGCCTCCTTTTGTGATCCTTAAAGGCATTATAAGACACAGCTTGGAAGTGTTAGACTGCGGAAATTGCTCTTGCAAGCCTGACCTCAAGCCTTATGACTGTCCAAATCAAATATAAAGCCCATTAATTTTTATTATTATTTTTTTCTCAGCCACAAAAGTGACCAGGAGCCCAGATCAGAAAGCCCTGGAATTCAAACTGAAAATACAGCAAACTATTCAGACTGTTTCCTTGACAGGTCACAGGGGAGACAGAGATCTTTTATTTTGTGTTTTAAATAATTTTACAGTGTAAGACTTTAAAGAATACTGACACTGAAAAACAGAGGTCTGAAAAGTTGAGAAATGCCAGAACTGGAGTCACCTGTGCTACACAGAGGTTTCAAAACCTTTGCAGTGGGACAGAAGCAAGCTCTGAAGATTTCACCTGAAGTACCAGAGTGAGTGAGCCAGCGGTGGCTGGGACAGTCACTAGGGATGTGGGAGACCCAGGGATAAGGTCTTGCTCTGCCTTCTCCAGCATCCTCTGTAAATGCCCCAACCCCAAAGCCGTAGGCTCTCTCACTCCTTCCTACTGCAGCTGCTTCACTTTCCATAAATAATTAAATATTCATTGAGGCAGGGACCTGAACCTCAGTTTCCCACATCCTGTGTGAACGCCTGAACAACAGCACTGTCAGATCAATCTCTTGCAAAACACTCTCTCAGCAAGTGTTTAAGTATTTATGCAGGTCAGATAGGCTCTAGCAGTGCTGTGAAGGACCTGCCCTGGGGAGGAAAGCACCCTTCGGATGGGGAGAGGGGCTTTGCTCACGAATGAGAGAGACAGGAGCCTCAGGCTGAGGTTCCTTGCCTAATCCAGGCCTTGGGAAATAAACCCACGTGTTATGTACATGGTTAGTCAAGGAAAATGTGCTCTTTCATACCCCTTTCTACCAGCATTTTCCTCCTGGATCTATGACCTCTGTCTCCCCAGAGCTTTCACTGAATGCAAACGCTCCCATGAAAGGCTGCTTTTTGTCACAGCCCCATTTTCCACCAGCAAGCCCTTTGCTGAGAGCTCCTTAACAAGCAGTACACACCAGGGCTTGCTGCAGCTTGGCACGCCAGATAAATGAACAGCAAGCACCACACATGAGCTAACCATTGTCTGCCTTCTGCAGGGAACAGAAATATGCTTTGTTGGGGAAAGCACAGGGCGAGGATCCCAGTTTTTATCTCCTGGATTTCCTATCTGTGCCTGGAAGGAGAGCACGGCTTAAGGGTGAGAGCTGTGGTTGCAGGCAGAACATCTAACCACAGGCTGGGTGTATCCTGAGAAACAGAACAGATCAGAGTCAGCTCAGTCATATCAGTGACTGGGTTAAATTTCCTCATTAAAAAACCTTTTAATGAGGTTAAAAATGACCTCATTTGCAAAGCAGGATGCTGCCTCCCTGACCCTTCAGGTGAGGGCAGAGGTTCTGAGCTGTAATAAAGGTGGTGAACTGCAGCAGGGGATTAAAGCTACTTAAGAAGAAGAGATGAAAGAGCATACAAAGTTGTTCACCTCTGTCTGAAGGCAAGTGTTTCATGTATGGGTTCTGTCTGACTGTAGCTGTGTGTCTGTCAGGTCTGAACTGAGAGACTCCTGGGTTCTGCCATGGCTACCAGGTTTGCCAGCTGGCTAGAAGAGAGGAAAGTGAGGAAAGGAAAAGGATATCTCCTTAGAGAGAGGAGATACTAGTGAAAGGTGCACTAATAATGCAGAGGACCCTTAGAATGAAAGAAATTTCATGCAGGATGACAGAAAATACCTTTTAGCAAACAGGGCTAAACTTTTTTACAGCTTTTCCCTGGAAAGGCACAGGACCTGAAACCCACATGTGCAGCAGCACGGGGCACGTCCCAAGTCCACCTTTTGGCCATGCCTCAGAAGGAGCTACAGCTGGACTCCATAGCACCCATCCTCCCTCACCTTCGTGCCCAGAGATCCCACCATGGAATGGGCAACTGTGGCCAAGTTCCCCTGCTCCCTGTGCAGCCAAGGGCTGGAATGTCTGGGGGTCACCACTTTCCTCCACACAGGGAGCCTGGGGGTGAGGCAGGAGCACACTCCAAGACCCCAAATCCAAGAGGCAGCAAAGCAGCAAGCAGCAGTGTGGCTCTCCATGGGTTTGCTCAGCCCCAGCACTGGCACTGCTGAAGGGAACAGCAGAACTGGGGTAGGAATGGGTGAGGAGGACGATGGCAGCAGCAGCTGTCCTGGTGTGGGGGGCCAGGAGAGTGCAAAAAATGTAGATCTACCTTTGTCATGGGCTGATTGTAAAGCTAGAAAGTGCTTCTCTGAGGGTAGGGGTGCCCTATACTCCAGTTTTGAGTCACCTTGAAAGGACCATTGGAGCAAACCAGATCAGCTTGAACTTCCTAGTGGTAGATTTTAACCGGGTAGTGAGCCCAGACCTGGAGGTACCAGACATGGTGCTGGAGAGAACAGAGCCTCAGTTCACACAGCATTGCCTTGACTCAGAGCTTTGCACAGCCTGGTGTTTGACCTGCCCAGAGATGGCAATCTGATGGTGATCAGTGGGATACCACATCGTGGTATTGGGGAGGGTAAGCACAAGGGGACACAGGGTATAGTGAGTTTAACCCTGAGAAGGAGGAAGGAAGGGAGACTGAGGCTGCAAGCCAGGCTGATGAAAATGTGAAGGGGAAGCCAGGAGACAGTGGAACAGGGTCTGTAGCAGTCTGGGGTAGGGAGGACGGTAAATTTGGGTAAATTTGAGTAAATTCCCACCCTGGGAAGTGGAAGGGAAAGGCTGGGGCTGAGAACTGCTTGTGAGAGAAGGGTGCAGACAAGGATGCAGGGGAGAGATGGACTGTGCAGAGCTGAACCTTTGTATGGCTCAATGAACAACCTGGGATGCAGAGGAAGAGCCTGAAGAGAAATTCAGGGTGTGCAAAGGAAAGACAGCAACACTGGACGCATGTGAGGCAAGAGGGGGCAGCTCTTGCAGGGAGTGGGTGAATGCCACTGTGTCAGTCAGAGCACTTTTACCTCCATGAGACTGAACAAAGGCCGAGAGACAGAAGTTTTATCAGTTCTCTTGCTGTTGGGAAATGCCTTTGGAACCTACTGATAAAGTGTTTGCTGGATTCACCATCCAGGTGCCTGTGCTAGACAGCTCGTATCTCAGGCTCCTTTCTTCCCAGAGAAAGGGTCCTCTGCAGTGAGGGCAGAAGGACAGGAGTGATTCAGTGCAAATAAATTAGACCCCTGCTTTGATTCAACTGCTGGAGAATCAAAGAAAGGAAAACAATGACCTAATATAGCACTAAGCTGCAAATATCCCCTTCTCTATTGTAACCCAGTCCATCCCATACTTAGGGGGTTATCTATTATAGCTGTTTGTTAATAGTGGTTAGTCCTTTTATTGGCATTATCTGCCCTGTGTAAACAGACATGCAAACCAGAGACCCAAACAAAAGGCTTCCTAATCCAGTCTAAATGTAAAACTGCCACGCGTAATCTTGCTCCCACTGATGCCAGTGATAACTTTGTTGCTGACTTTAGTGGGAGCAGACTCCAGGCTTTCTAAAAGTAACCTCCAGAAACATCTTCAGAGAACATTTTTCTCTTCCCCCCAGCCACAAAGCTGTTGTTGTTCTTCAAGGACAAATACACAAAGTCATTAGGAAAAAAATACTGTACCAGTGCTTCAAAAGTTCACTCTCCAGGAGAGTGAATAAAGTGTATTTCCTTTGAGTCTCAGGCTGTGTTACCTTCAGAGAAAGCTGCAGAAGTGGGAACAGCTCTCCCAGGACCCGACGGCAGTTGGTTTATAGGATGTGTTTTAACTCTCCTCAGAGCTTTGAACTTCAAAGGTGTCTTTGAGTGCCTGCTCTGAAATCCTCCTGCGGGTGGGACAAACTTGTAAACTCAGCAGGTAGAAGTCACCTGGTCAAGTGGTCTCTGGGCCGTGCAGTCCTATGGCTACAGGTCAGAAGACTGTGGTGGGTGGTTCAGAGCCTCGTTTCAAATAGGCTGAGAGGACAGCACTTAATTAATTCAACAGAGAAGATTTCTGCACATTTCTATGCTGCTAATAGCCTGATAACATTTTAAACCTTTACCTCTGAGGTTTGGGTAGTCAAGATCTACACCCACTTTTGCCAAAAGAAGAATTCATTACAGCTTTTTTGTTGAACTTGCATTCTTAGAAACCAACACAACTCTCCCTTTCCCCAGGAGTATTCTGCCCTTCAAAACCCAGTTTCTCTGTGACAGAGCTTTCCAGACCAGCATGGATTTAAAGTACTTTCTGTGTTTTCAAATTCTAATAATCCTGTCTGATGGTAGAAACTGTGAATCTTCTGGCATTCAAAGCTGTTGCAGGGCCTATGGGCACCTTCTGTTCTTATAGAAGACTTGAATTGTGCTCCCTCATCATCCATGGCTGGTCAGCTGTTGTTTTGGGGCATAAAAACACACCTCTGGAGAATCAAGGGATTCAGGGGTGGAAGTAATAAAAGAGAAGTATTTGCACATGGTGGGCTGGATACAGTAGGGGCAGGGTGGTGGCAGAGGCAGAGATGCACCTGGTCACATTACAAATCACAGAATCACAGAGTGTGAGGGATTGGAAGGGACCTCAAAAGATCATCCAGTGCAATCCCCCTGCCAGAGCAGGAATACCCAGATCAGGACACACAGGAACACATCCAGGGGGTTTGAATGTCTCCAGAGAAGGAGACTCCACACCCTCTCTGGGCAGCCTGTGCCAGTGCTCTGGCACCCTCACTGGGAAGAAGTTCTTCCTCACATTTATGTGGAACCTCCCATGTTCCAGCTTGTACCCATTGCCCCTTGTCCTGTCATTGGATGTCACTGAGAAGAGCCTGGTTCCATCCTCATGACACTCACCCTTTACATATTTATAGACATTCATGAGGTCACCCCTCAGTCTCCTCTGCTCCAAACTAAAGAGACCCAGCTCCCTCAGCCTTTCCTCACAAGGGACATGTTCCACTCCCTTCATCATCTTTGTGGCTCTGCACTGGACTCTCTCCAGCAGTTCCCTGTCCTTCTGGAACTGGGGGGCCCAGAACTGCACACAATATTCCAGATGTGGCCTCACCAGGGCAGAGTAGAGGGGGAGGAGAACCTCTCTCGACCTACTAACCACCCCCCTTCTCATACCCCCCAGGAGCCATTGGCCTTCTTGGCCATAAGGGCACATTGCTGGCTCATGGTCACCCTGCTGTCCACCAGGACCCCCAGGTCCCTTTCCCCTAAGCTGCTCCCCAGCAGGTCAGCCCCCAACTTCTACTGGCACATGGGGTAGTTCTTCCCCAGGTGCAAGACTCTACACTTGCCCTTGTTATATTTCATTAAATTTCTCCCCTCCCAGCTCTCCAGCCTGTCCAGGTCTCTCTGAATGGCAGCACAGCCTTCTGGTGTGTCAGCCACTCCTCCCAGTTTGGTGTGATCAGCAAACTTGCTGACAGAGCACTCTATTCCCTTATCCAAATCGTTGATGAATATATTGAACAGTACTGGTCCCAGTACCAACCCCTGAGGGACTCCACTAGTCACAGGCCTCCAACTAGACCCTGTCCCGTTGGCCACAACTCTCCGGCTTCTTTCCTTCAGCCAGTTTACAATCCACCTCACTGCCCCATCATCCAGACCACACTTCCTCAGTTTGGCCACGAGGATGCTGTGAGAGACTGTGTCAAATGCTTTACTGAAATCAAGACAGACCACATCCACTGCTTTACCATCATCTGTCCACCAGGTTATGTCCTCATAACAGGCTGTCAGGTTGGTCAAGCATGACTTCCCCTTGGTGAAGCCATGTTGACTGCCCCTAATGACCCTCTTATCCTTGATATGCCTAGAGACAGCACCAAGGATAAGTTGTTCCATCACCTTTCCAGGGATGGAGGTGAGGCTGACTGGTCTATAGTTACCTGAGTCTTCCTTCTTGCCCTTTTTGAAGCCCAGAGTGACATTGGCTTTCCTCCAGTCCTCAGGCACCTCTCCCGTCCCCATGACTTGACAAAGATGATGGAGAGTGGCCTAGCAATGACACCCGCCAGCTCCCTCAGCACCCGTGGGTGCATCCCATCAGGACCCATGGATTTATGGATGTCCAGGTTTCTTAATTGGTCCCTAACCCAGTCCTCATCAACCAGAACAAACTCCTCCTCTATCCTCACTTCCACTGGAGCCTCAGGGGTCCAGAGCTCCTCAGGACAGCTCCAGCAGTATAGACAGAGGCAAAGAAGGCATTCAGTAACTCTGCCTTCTTTTTATCCTCTGTCACCAGGGTACCCACCTCATTCACCAGTGGGCCTACATTGCCTCTAGTGTTAGTTTTATCTGCAATGTATTTGAAGAAGCCCTTTCTGTTGTCCTTGACCTTTCTTGCAAGGTTTAATTCCAAGGAGGCCTTGACTTTCCAGTTGCCTCCCTGCATCCTCTGACAACAGACTTATATTCCTCCCAAGTGGCCAGCCCCTCCTTCCATGATCTGTACATTCTCTTCTTCCACTTGAGTTTGCGCAGCAGTTCCCTGTTTAACCATGCAGGTCTTCTGGCACCCTTTCTTGACTTCCTACCTGTTGGGATGCACTGATCTTGAGCTCAGAAGAAGAGGTCCTTGAATGCTAACCAACTATCTTGGATGCCTTTACCTTCAAGTGCCCTGTCCCATGGGATTTCCCCTAGCAACTGCTTGAAAAGGCCAAAGTTGGCCCTACTGAAGTCCAGGGTTGTAGTTCTGCTGGGTATTCTATTCCTGCCACATGAGATCCTGAACTCCACCATCTCATGGTCACTGCAGCCAAGGCTACCCTCAGCCTTCAGCGCTTCAACCAGACCCTCCTTGTTCATGAGAATAAGATCCAGCAGCACTCCTCTCCTAGTTGGCTCATCCACCATTTGCATCAGGAAGTTATCATCAGTGCAATGGAGGAACCCCCTGGACTGTGGCTGGCTGGCTGAGCAGCCCTCCCAGCAAATACCAGGGTAGTTAAAGTCCCCTATGACAACCAGGGCCTGCATTTGCAAGACCACTATCAGCTGCCTGTAGAAGGCCTCATCAGCCTCCTCACCCTGATCTGGTGGCCTGTGATAGACCCCCACAGCAGTATCACCCATGCCAGCCTGCCCCTTAATTCACACCCACAGCTCTCCACTCGCTCCTGACCCACCCCTGGACAGAACTCAGTACACCCTCGTGCTCACTCACATAAAGGGCAACTCCACCACCTCGCCTCGCTGGCCTCTCTTTCCTGAGAAGGACACAGCCATCCCTGACCACGTTCCAGCCACGCGAGCTGTCCCACCAGGTCTCTGTAATCGCCACCAGATCATAACCCCCTGACCGAACACGGATGTCTGACTCCTCCTGTGCATTCCCCGTGCTGCCTGCAGTGGGGTACGGGCATTTCGGGGAGCGAGCTGAGCAAGCCGAGTTCACCCTAGGGGGTGGGAGGCCTCCTGGTCTTCATCAATACCAGAGCCCTGCCCCAGTGGTGCAAGCCCAGCTGCAGCCCCATCCCCCTTGAGATGGAGTCTCCAGCTCTCCGAGTGAGCCCTGCTCACACCTGTCCCCGGGCCCTTTTGCCCCTGCGGGATAAACCTTCCCCAGGTATTACTGCCAGGTCTGGTGTCCGATAAAACCAGCCATTACCAAAGCACCCAGAGCCCTGCCTGCAGCACCAGTCTCGTAGCCAGGCACTTATGGAACAAATCCTCCTATTCCATCCCATGTCATCACCTGAAAATGGGAGGAGGGAGGAGAAAATAACCTGTGCCCCAGCCTCTGTCACCAACCGTCCCACGGCCTTGAAGTCTCTCTTCATTACACCTCAGTTCTTTACATGACAGTGTATACTGCATCGGGTAGGAACACTGGGGGGAGAAAGGGGAATCACCATTCATAGCCCCTGTCCCCCCTCCCGGTAAATCTAACCCTGAAGGAGAACATTAGGTCTTTTCATGAGGCACTGCAGAAAAATAGAGTAAGATAGAACACGATTTTTTGGTGCATTGGACAAAGCTGCCCTTAGGCAGTTTTAACTTGTCTTACTGACATTTAAATGGCCTAAATCAAGGTGACAGAGATGTTAGTGGCATTGTGTGAAGAACTGTTCTGTAGGAATGCATTGTTCTTTAGAACAATTTATATTCAGAGCAGAGAATTAAGTGTAAGTGGGTTTAACATGAAGCTCACATGTCATCATTTTCCAGCTCTTATTATCTGTGGTGTGACTAATGCAGGATTACTCTTCATCTGTGCTCATGACTAACTTATCTCTGTCCTGTATCCCTCCACAGAGCCTTGATCCAAATTGCCACTTAGAACCTTAACTGCTGCTCCATCTCCCAGAGAAACGAGGCACACGCGATGTGTGTTCAGTCTCTCCCTCCCCATCCTGGGACAGTGTTTGGATGTTTCTCAGAGAGGGGGGGGAAACAGATTCCCCTACTGGGGAAAACCACCTCACAAGGGGTACTGCCCACTGGCTCTACCTTTTTCTACACTGTGATTTTTGTTTGAATGCTTTGAAATTCCTCAAATGAGCCTTTAGGATGGACATGATTGTCCATGTTGGATAAGAAAGCAGTTGATGAGAGTACAATGAATCTACAGAACACTAAAGCAAAGTTGGAATCATTGACTTAGTTGACTTATTTCCTTCTGCTATGGATTTTATTCTGCCAGAAGATGCTGCAGAAGCTCTGTTATTAGCTCTCAAAGCTAATAGCAAATACGTTACTAAGTATGGTTCTTCACTGCTCCAGGACAAGGGCTGTGAATGAGTGCTGGGCCATTTCCACACTGAATTTCACGATAAAAGTATGTTTGTACATTGAAGATGATCTTCAGTAACATGAGGATGGACACAAAGTAAAGCTGGGAAAAATGTATGCTGAAGAAAGCATAAAATTTTTGCTTCTACCTACTTTTGGATAAGTGTTGGCTAACTCAGAGCATTTTACAGGTTGGAAAGTATTAACAGCATTTATTTCAACACACAAATTCTGCAAAATGCCTAAATAAATTTCTGGGGGAAAAGGGAAAAAAAAATTAAAAACCATTTCTTCTGAGAATCAGATTTAGATTTGAGACCCTGATTCAGTCAAATGCTTATTATGCAAGTTTTTAAACTTAACCATTTGAGCAGATATTACATAAATTAATTGAACAGCTCCACTGCATAAAATCAGGTGTGTTTTAAAGCATCTTGGTTATCAGAAATCCTGAGTCAGTCAATATTAAACATGTCTGCACTCTGATTAGCTAAATCCATCCAATTTCAGAACATTTTTTACAGAATAATTTGTTAAAGCTATCATGTTCAATACAAAAGTTTTACACTAGAGGATAACATGGATTAATCATTGCTTAATCCCATCACTCCTTGATTAAAGTGTAAGCAGAGTCTTTGAAATTCTATCTGAAACATAAGAAAGTGGGGCTTTTTTCCACATGCAGTAAAAGAAAGGATTGAAAATTGGCCTGACAAATCAACATTTAAAGGAGGAAGGGGAAGAAAGGGAACTATTGTTCACATTTCCATATTACATCCTGGTTTCAAACCAGATCGGTAAATAAATAAACAAACAGACAATTTCAGGCAAAACAGAGTAGGAATTCACTCTTTTTGTTTCACAATTAAATTAGTTAGCCCTTTATCTTGCAAAGCTTAGCTGTCTGTCTGAATCATGTGAGACTTGGTGTTCACACTGAAGGTTAAATCCACTTCTCAAGGCTGACAGCGCTGAGCTTTCTCAGGCAAAGGCAGAAAATGGCAGTATGCAAGGATGATGAGAAAAGAGGTGAAAAATCACATGCTGACAAGGACTTGTGAGGAGGTGGGTGGCTGAGCTCAGCCTCCAAGCGAGCATGACTAGAAAGGAGGCTAATTGCTTTTATTTGTGTGGCACAGTGCCTTTGTAAGATATCAAAGGGCACAAAGAAAAGTTGTGAGTTGTCCAATCTCCATGAAAAGCAGGCATTCCTAAGACTCAGAGGACTTTGATTCAGAGGCTAAAAGGATAACTGCAGGTTTCAGGAAAGTTATATTTTCTTTAAAAATGGTATCCAACAAATCTTCTGTGTCGTTCCAGGTAATTTTCAGATGACTCTATTTTTTTTTTAAAAAAATTTATTTAAAAATAGCTGTGGGATCCTAGTATTGGTGTTTCTTGTTTATGTTTCTTTTCTTGCATATATGCAGGAAAACTGAGATCAGTTCCCAGTTCTGCCACAGACACAGTGTGCTGACAGACAAATCAGAGCTGATATGTCTCACATTCAGGTGTGTATCGTGCGAGATGTGTGATTGACACGTCTCTCCTTTCGTGTAAAACATCCTCTGTATCTGTTTGGATTGCAGACTGTTTAGGCAGGGACTACTAGATGTGGTGGATGGAGTTAAATCCAGTTGGTGGCCGGTCACCAGTGGTGTTCCCCAGGGCTTGGTATTGGGGCCACTCCTGGTTAACATCTTTATCGATGACCTGAGCGAGGGGATCGAGTGCACCCTCAGTCAGTTTGCAGATGACACCAAGCTGGGTGGAAGTGTTCTGCAGAGGGACCTGGACAGGCTGGGTCCATGGGCTGAGGCCAGTTCCATGAGTTTCAGTAAGGCCAAATGCTGAGTTCTGCATGGCCACAACAACCCCATCAGCGCTGCAGGCTTGGGGAGGAGTGGCTGGGGGGCTGCCAGGTAGAGAGGGACCTGGGGGTGTTGAGTGACAGCCACTGAACACAGCCAGCAGTGTGCCCAGGTGGCCAAGAAGGCCAATGGAATCCTGGCCTGTGTCAGCAATGGTGTGACCAGCAGGGGCAGGGAGGTGATCTTACCCCTGTGCTCGGCTCTGGTGAGGCCACACCTCAAATACTGTGTTCAGTTCTGGGCCCCTCACTCCCAGAAGGACACTGAGGGGCTGGAGTGTGTCCAGAGAAGGGAACGGAGCTGGGGCAGGGTCTGGAGCACAGTGTGATGGGGAGTGGCTGAGGGAACTGGGGGGTTCAGTGTGGAGCAGAGGAGGCTGAGGGGAGACCTCATTGCTCTCTGCAGCTCCCTGAAAGGAGGATGTGGAAAGGTGGGGATGAGTCTCTTCAGCCAGGTAACAAGCCATAGGACAAGGGGCAATGGTAGTTGTGCCAGGGGAGGTTTAGACTGGATATTAGGAAGTATTCCTTTACAGAATGGGTTGTCAGACATTGGCACAGGCTGCCCAGGGCAGTGGGGGAGTGCCCATCCCTGGAGGTGTTTCAGAGTCGTGCTGACACAGCGCTCAGGCTATGGTGGAGTTGAGGACTGTCAGTGTTGGGTTGGTGGTTGGACTCAATGATCTTCAAGGTCTTTTCCAACCTAGGTGATTCTGTGATTCTGTGATCATTTAGACTGCCTGGTTGGTACCACAAAACAATATATTACAAATTTGCTACCTTACAGCAATATGAGAAAGCAACAGATAAGTGATCTGTATCCTTAACTTTATGGAAAGACAAAAATATTCTGTCTATAGAAGTCAAAACTGCACAAGATGAGATGGAGGTATAAATCTGTTGGTTTTGTGAGAACAAAAAAAGGTAATAATTTCAAATTTCATACAAAAATTTATCCCCTTCAAAAACTAAAAATGTGATTCATAAGAGGAATACAGGGAAAAATTATAACAAAGCTATCAAATAATGATTACACCATCACATGTTCTCTGGAAACTTCTTAGACTTCTTGAGGGATTTTCTGATGATAAATTCCTACTGTGACCCAAAACCTATGGTGTGATTAAGTGTCATTGCCATGCCCTCACCAAACACACACAAATGAAAATACTGATTTTTCAGGCTGAAAATTTAGATGTGATTACTTCAAGTTTGAAGATCCTATGGGTACCTTGAAGGGGGCCTACAGGAAAGCTGGAGAGGGACGTTTTACAAGAGCATGGAGTGACAGGATGAGGGGTGATGGCTTTAAACTGGAAGAGGGGAGATTTAGATTAGATATCAGGAAGAAATTCTTTCCTGTGAGGGTGGTGAGACACTGGCCCAGGGTGCCCAGAGAAGCTGTGGCTGCCCCCTCCCTGGCAGTGTTCCAGGCCAGGTTGGATGGGGCTTGGAGCAACCTGGGCTGGTGGGAGGTGTCCCTGCCATGGCAGGGGGTTGGAACGAGATGAGCTTTGAGGTCCCTTCCAACCCAAACCATTCTGTGATTCTATGATTCTATACCTCCTATAAAATGAGATTCTTCAGTTCTGTCAAGTGAAAAGGCTTCTGCACAAAATAAATGTAACTGTTCTTTGTGTTTCCTGACATGCTGCTTACTCCACTGTTTAACCTGCTGCCTTGTCTTCAACACCTTCCCTCCTCTGGTCAGAATAAGTAGTTTCAGAGGCAGATTGCTGATGCCTTACAATCACTTTGTAGTTACTCACAGAGGAGGTGATGAAGTACTACATTCTACGTTTACTCGGTTGATTAAAAAACTTTAAAAGTGAAAAAATCTACTCAGACATAACAATTATCTTTAAATGTAAAAAGATTTGTAACTTGCTCCGATCTGAAACAAAATGTTTCATTACAGCACCAACAAATGGCAGCAGTTTTATCAGAGTTACTCTGATTGAAATGGTTCATGTGGTTCAACAAATGAAAATTTTGAACTCAGGTTGGGTTGGTATAAAAAAACCTCCATCTGATTCATCTCAGAGGGAATTTAAAAATACAAATTAAGAAACTGATTTTGATGAGAAAGTGTTTTGCTTTCTGCTTAAAAGATAATTTGAAAGTAAATTTCTTCCAGGTACTTGCATTCCCACCTCTAAATGTATACTCTCATTTTAAACACTGGCATTCAAGCTAATAATTAAAATTTCGGAATGCACAGACCCAAGACATTGTCAGACCTACTCTCCATGTGAGCAGCCAGTCTCTGGGTTGTTGGAGTTCCTCCTCAGCTGGAATGCAACTAATTCTTCTTTATCCAACTGAAGAGAGTTGCTTTGGGCATTAGTATGGGTGTATATTATTTTTGTTCAAATGGTCTTTTTAAAAGAACCTTTATAAATAATTTTATGTTCTGGGCCACAAAAAATTGAGGCCTTTGATTCCTTTCTTGTTTCCTCAGGACTTCTTTAGTTTGCTTGGATGATATTTATTTGCAACCATGGTACTATGGGATAAAGCCTGTTCCAGTTCAGGTCAGCAGCACCTCATTGGCTTTAGGATGAATTGGATCAGGCACAAGTTATTTCTAATTCTTTTACAGGGCTTAGTCCCTTTACAGGACATCTTACTGAAAGACCAGTCTTCAGAGCCTTTTATCTTTGCATAATAAATGAAATATATGCAAAAGAGAATCTGATAGGTACTTCAGTAGTGTTGCAGTGCTGCGTCTGTGAGAGAAGCAGGAAATGGTGGCACAAGGCAAATGCCTTCAAATATCTGTGTTTGAACTACTAAGCCCATACAAAAGAAAATTAAATATGATCAGGGGATTCATCCAGTGCAACCCAAAGTGGATTTCCTGTCATCTTATTATAAGTGACTGCAGATAGGGTTTGTAGTTTTAGTTCACAGCAGACAGCTGGTGTTCTGCCATCCACTCTTAGAGTGAAACTAAAATTTTGCATGAGCTGAGGACAAGACAGATTTGTGGGCTGCCCAGAACTTAGAGTTCCCACCATCCTTTGAAGGGAAAGTCCAGCTCAACAGATCTTGTATCAAATGCACCATGTGTGTGTTGATCATAAAAATGACATCTCTGAGAAAGGAAATGGAAGATGCTGAAGATTCTGATAAATGCCTTTGTTTTGTATACTAAGAGTTCAGTGCAGCACTGTCCTTTCCTCCTCTCCTTTGTCTTCTCCTGTCTTTTCCCCTTTCCCTTTTCCATATTTTTTTAAATGCTTCTTGAACTCCATGCAAATGCCCTCTGAAGAGGAGCAGCAGGTTGTGTTGAAGACCCAACATACACCCTATGCACTGCAGTAGATGCATTACAATTTCAAAGCCTTTACACACAGCAAATTCAAGAGCTCCACTAGCCTACAAACACTTGAAATTAATGACACAACAGCCTCAGGAAATAGTACTTCAGATGTGCAAGCACCTCATGGGAGGAACTCATTACTGGAGTTACAGTAAATTGCCACTGAATGAATGCTGGAGGAGCTTCCCACACTTCATAAGCTTGACCTTGTCTGATTTCAAGGGATAACTGAATTTTTGCATGATTAAATACTAGAAACTTTGACCGTCTGAAAAGGCTTGGACTTTCAGGCTTGTTCCACCATCGACTTGTGGGGACAGCAGTGCATATTATGCATTGTAGCAGCTTGCTCGAGGTTTTGTTTGTTTTAAACTAAAGGCCAGCTACTAAGCTAGGCAAGTATATGCTAGTTGAGGCTCTGCTGCTGAGATTTTAGTCCGGTTTTGTATATATGTGAGGTGGTGGGAGTTTGGAGAATGAAGGTGCAGAAAGGCATAGTCAAGATTTCTTTATTTTTGACCCTCAGCAAATTCAGTGCATTTGACTAGGTACACATCAAGAGAGAAGCCCAGCTTGAACTGCTACTTGCTTTGCTGTATGAGAGACTTCTACTTTCATCTCTGAAAGTTATTTTTTCCTGTCTTAAATCATTGTTAAGTGCCATAATTCCAAAGTTATCTGTCCTGAAACCACCCTGCCCTGAGGTGTGATCTCGATAAGCCTTTATAAACTGAAGCTGGCTCCAGTCAGCAATTAGAGTGCTGTAAGGACAAAAGGTGCCTCATATATCTCACCAGATTAGACAAAGTGTTTCATGCTGGACAGAACTTCCCTCTGCAGTGCAACAGTGTTGGCTTCATTCATTATTGTTGTTTTCATTAAAATCAAGCTCTCAGTTACAGGTGTGCAAGTTCAGAATTGCAGTTGTTCCAAAGGGGATGGGAAATTCAGCTGTGCTCTTTCTAAGGGGTGACTGATGAAGAAAAGATGAACACTACTACTGTGAACACTGACAACGCGTACGATCTCTTCAGATGCGGAGAGCCATGCTGTATGGTGTGGCTGCACCACTGATGGAAAACAGGAGTGTTCTGCTCATTGCTATAAAGGCTGGTGGTGTCCACATGTGGTCTTACGCTGCTTGACTGCCCGTTGTTAAAGATATCTGTAGCAGAGAACTGAACTGTAAAGAAAGCAAATGCTGCCTTAGTGAAATTTCAAGTGGTGTTGGGAAAACAATGGAAAACATATTAGACAGAAGATTTCCCAGCCCAGCACATTCTAGGCTGACATATCTGGGATTAAATTTGTATTAAACTCTTGCTAAATTGGCAAAATACAAACCTGTCCCTTCCCCAGCCACTGTGCTGCCTTTTATTGTAAATTGTCCTGGTTTAGGCAAGATGCATGCTTATAATGGGCGAGATTCTCTGTCATATGGAAATGAAAACAACATCCACAAATATTCAGGAGTACCTGGTATTCTGGAATTTGTGGGTGCTGCCAATATTCAGCATACACTGTTGCTTGCTCTTGTGTTAACAAGTTTCTGTCACTGACTGGATAACCCAAGCAATGTGTCCTTGAAAATCCTTTTTTTTTTTCTCTCCTCTCCTCTCCTCTCCTCTCCTCTCCTCTCCTCTCCTCTCCTCTCCTCTCCTCTCCTCTCCTCTCCTCTCCTCTCCTCTCCTCTCCTCTCCTCTCCTCTCCTCTCCTCTCCTCTCCTCTCCTCTCCTCTCCTCTCCTCTCCTCTCCTCTCCTCTCCTCTCCTCTCCTCTCCTCTCCTCTCCTCTCCTCTCCTCTTCTCTCCTCTCCTCTCCTTTCTCTTTTTCTTTTTCTTTTTTTCTTTCTCTTCAATTTCCATTAAGAAAACATGAATTTGAGTCTCCACTGCTACATTTCATATGCCTTTAAGCCAGGACCCTGCAAGAAATGCTATATTGTGGCTCAGCATTTTTATGTCTAGAACTTTAGCTCCACAGAGGAAAGGTATGTAGGGGCTAAGATCTTACCCAACTACAGCTCACTCTGCCAGAGCTCTAAATGAGAGCTTTTGTATGCATTCTCTACCTTTTGTATACTACTCTGCATAATACTGATGACTTCAGAGGAATTTCTAACAACACAGGTACATGGTGGCTGTAATCCAGCTGTCTTCGTTTGTCCACAAAATTAAATTTCCATTAATAGAAAACAGAATAATACCACTTTTTCATATCCACCTTTCTTATAGAGGTATTCAGGTGTGTGTGTGACACCAGGAAAACAAGGCAAACCTGACCAAACACATAGTACAACCTGCTTGACTGTTGGACTCATGCTGCAAGAATCCAGTATTCACCTGGTAAGAGACATCATACACTTCTAGCTTCTTAAAATCCAAGGGCAGTAGGATGAAAAATGCCAAGGGAGGACTGTTCTTAACAGGAGTGTACCTTCCATGCATTTGATGAATGGCTCCTTTAAGTTAACAAACAGTAGTCCTGTGTGCATGAATAAGCAAAGGCCGAAACATGCAGAAAATGCTTCTGCTTGTCCAAAACGATGCCTTTCTGGAGGAGTGCCTACATTATTTGTGTGTTGGGGCCCTTCCCACAGGAACTCTTTCCTTGGTAGTATGCCAACAGAGCCAAACAGGGTTGAGCCTGTCCATAAAGCAGACCCCAGAGTTAGGGTCTGGCTGATGTGTGATGTTGACTTCAGTGAGGTTTGTGGCATAAGAAAAAAACTGCAGGTTTTGATCCTCCTCTAGGAGTTGATTTGGCCACTCATTACTGCTGGGCAGTAATGAAACACTGAAACACTGCCAGGCAGATACTGACAGGAAAAAATATTTTGAGGATATCTTCGGGGTAGAATCAGTTGCCTTGCCAAAATTACACCAGCAGAAGTTTAGGTACATAGATCCTTGGGTAGGTTCACACTGGCTGCCTGCAGTGAACAGTGTTTCTTAATCTGGGGACAGCTACTAGTTGTGATTGAAAATACAAGTAGAATACATCTCTTCCGACCCAACATCTGTTTTCTATCTAATCTGCTCATTGCTAACAATCCACTTGGAGTCAGATAAGATCTATTTCTGTTCTACAGAGAAAAGCTCAAGTCGAAATACAACTAATTGTTGAGAAGGAAATTTAGGCACACATCCGTATTAAGAAAGGGCATGGAATTACAAAGGTCATTGGTTGCTTTGGAATAATCAGTTTGTGTGATGGGGGAGCTGAGAGAGTGAATTGAAATGAACCTGTGAAGAAATGGGAAAGCCTTCCATACTTCCATAAACATTATTTTGTTTTGGGTTTTTTTGCGAAGAAAAGGTTTCCCTTTGAACAGCTCTTCCCCAAATGCTGAAGTGTTCTGGAAAGTAACTCTGGTGAATCTGATCATACAGCAATTGTTTATTGTTCTTCCCTCATATTTCCAGGGATGGATTCTTCTGTGGTGAAATCCCACCCTGGGGTTCATCTGATTTGTCCTTAATTTCCTTCCTCTGACACCTTATCTTATTTGTGGTGTTAGGGCAAGTCCTTAAGTGCAAGTCCACATCATCACAAAGATCTCACTTTGCCATATTCTCTGTGGCTCAGGCCTTACCATCTTGGATGGAGCGCCATGCTAATCGCTTGTGGTGTGGGCATCGTAGCATAGCTCTGTCTCAGGCTTAGCTCACACAGCTTCTTTGCTTAATGCCATGTACAATGAAATGGATACGTCCAACAATGGTCAGATTTGATGATCTAAAAGGTCTTTTCCAACCAAAATGACACTATGATTCTAAATGGGGATAGCAGCTTTATCTGACCTTGGGAGGTGGAGGAAAGGAAGGGACTGTTATGAGATGAATGAATCTCTATTTAAGCAGTTCATCTGGTTGTGACAAACACAAAAGATAATGGAGTCAGTCTGTGCTCACACTTGTAAAGTGCTGGAAATTGTGGTATTTAGCACATCCATTTCATTAGGCTGGTACTGAACTGGTGCACTGTGTACACTGTTAGTGGACACTGTGGTGTTGACAGCACTATCTTTCCAGTAACACAAACTGATATCCCCATCACTTATGCTCTCTAAGAGATCAATTACACTTTTCTCAAGTGTTATAGGACCATTAACCTTAGCTTACCGCTCAAATTCAATGCGGTTAATTATAGCCTAAGTATCCAAGCTTTCATCTTGCATTGGCAATTAGATATGGTAATCTGCAATCCTTCATAGCCTAAAGTGATGCACAGGAGTGTTGTGTGCTGCTAAACGGCTGCCATGTTCTGCTCTAGAAGTGGCTCTGTTTTTCACAGAGGGAAATGCTGGAAGTTACAAAGACAGCTTTTTCTAAATATATTCAGTGTCAGTGAGTAGGCACATAAACAACAAACAAACATGGGCTGAAACGTATATTCCACTTCAAGGTAGTAGAAACACAAACATTCTGTAGGTCAGTCATGAATGACATGAGGAATATAAAATAACCTCACTGTCAAAATCTACTTTTTTATTTCCTCAGTGGTCAAGCCTTTGAACTGCAATTTGCTGAAGAAAGTCAGACTGACCATTTCAATCGATTTCCTCTTCAGTTTACTTATCTTCAGCCTCTTTCATTTTCTCCCAATCATAGGCATTTGCAGCCACCTGATATTGCCATCTCATAGGCAGGAACTGAATTAACCTGGCCTTTATTGCTGACTGCCTTATCATTTCCTAAGCATGACATTTTATACACCTACCCTGCTGGTTCATAAAGCCCTACCCTATGCATTGCTTCTGCTAGCTAAGTCCTGCATGCCCTACTAAAGTCAACACAACTCTCTAGAGTCTTGTTGTGCCCTCCTCAGTGTCACACACAGCCAGAGCCTAAATTTCTGTCTCGTAGTGCTAACCACTGGAGATGAACTGGGAAGAATTTCGAAACACAGACCTTATTTTGTGAACTTGGCCTCCTTTTCCTGGGAGTGACTTTAACATTTACAAAACTCCTGCAATGCTTAGGTGAGTGTTTGATGAATGCCTGCATCACTCTGTGGGTGTCCATGAACACATGTATTCACTCTTTGCAGCAGCTACTGGAATACTTGCACCGGGGAGAGAACTGCTGTTATTTTTAATTTTTGCCCTCCAGAAGCAATTCTGCCCCAAATCAGAAGCAAAATCACTTGAGCATCCTATGAATCTTGATTATGGCATGGCATCCCTTTGTGGACACCTGGACAAACTTTAATGGCAAATGAGAAAGAAAAGTTATTGGCAAGTCACTCCACTCCGGTGACCTGGAGAACACACAGGATGCCATGCCTTGGCATGCTTCCACTACTCCTGCCACAGACTGCTGGGCCTTACACATCCTTTGTGAATCACCATGTGCTGTATACAGAGCTCCTCAGCACTAACAGCAACCAAAACATACGTGGATCACTTGGTACTGATGTACGTGTGAAGTGCTGGGGTCTGAACCCCCAGCCCTGAATTAAGGTTGACATATGGGTGGCTCCCACAGCCCTTTAAGAGGAGGGGATGAGTTTACCTTTTGGCTTTCCTCCAGGGTGCGGCCGGCCTTGCAAGGAGAGCCCTCAGGTAAACAAGCCCCAGGTGCCCTGCATTTTGGTAACGAGTGCCAGGTGTCCTGTTTGGGGATAAAAGCTGGGCCCACTTGCAGGAAGGGTTGGAGAGTCTGTCTGTGGAGTGGATGCATTTCACAGAGTTTCCTGTTGGGGAAGGACTTCCTGACTCCTCATGGAACCGGGTCCCAGTCAGGTCTGGCACATTCAAACACGGGCTTTGTGGGGAGGCAACATGGGGTTACTTCTGTCATATGTAACTGCCTTGTTCTCCTGGTTGTCTCCCATCTGCTCTGTGGGTTATCTCGTGTCTCTGTTTGTTCCATCTGTTATGAGCAATATTGTGTCATTCCTGGGGTCGCTGGGGTTGGTGTCTGTTATTCATGATCTATCTGACTTGTTTGTACCCCCAGCAATCCTCTATATACTGACCCCTTTGTGTGAAATAGAACCTACCTACTGGATTGTTGTTCTGCTGCTGGCTGTGTCCTTTTTACTGGGCCTACTAATTGGCAAAACAACATGTTGATACCCAGATTCAATAGGAGTCATTTATTGGATTCAGGAGAAGGATCTCCTGAAGCTTCTTTCTCTCTCCACTGTATTCATCCACAGCCTTCTAAGATTTTATAGCCCCTGCAATGCTACTGATCCCCTTCAGCACTCCTCCACTCCAAGAATGCTGCTGTCACTTGCAGTTGTGCCAACCGTTTGTAGATTTTTTTTCTTGAATTGCCATGTGCCAGGATCCTTCCTTCACCTTTCAGCTGTTTGAAATGTCACACTATCACCAATCTCACCTGTTTCCTTCCTCTTCTCATCCTGGTCCTACTCTGCTCCTGTCACAGAATGGAAAGATCTTAAAGCAGCAAAACTAAATGGTTCCTTTTGTGAGATGTGCTGGAGAGAAGGTCTCTTTGAGTACACCCTGAATCATGAGAAATTTGAGATGCAGAATTCATTGTTCTCAGAGCCCCAGGCACTGGGGAAACATTTGAGCTCTGTAAGTCTTGGACAGAAGAGGAACTAGTTTGTGTTTCCTAAACTTTATGGTGAACTATGCTGGACAACAAACTCGGAGGTAGCTGTGCAATTTCCCTGGACTGGGATGCAGACCAGATGGGATGGAGGATGGAGGTAGGCTGGGACTGTCTAGGACTGGTATAAGACTGAGCAATGCCCGGCCAACATGCAGGTGGAGGGCTGGAGGTGCTGCATTCCGGGTCCTCTTTTCACTGCCCACCACACTGGTTCTGGTTTTGTTCTTGGTAGAGAAAACCTTGAGTACTTCCACTGGAGATTCTGGTCAATCCAATTTAGACAGAACCATGACATGAGTGGTGAGCCAAGCCTTTTGCCCTTTTGACAAGCACAGGCTGAGAAATTGAGCTCATGTTGCAGGACACGAGCCACAAGTGATAAACTAATTTTCTATAGCACTGGGTATCCCACAGCCCACACAGCAGGGGAGGCATCATTTTCTCTGTCACTGCCATGTTTGAAAGAACACCAGACTCTAACAACAATCATCTCTACATGCTTATTCTGCCATTTTTTTAAAGTCAAATTTTGGAAACATACCCTCTAAATCTCTTTCCAAGCTGAAATATCTCCTTTCTTTTTTTGCCAGTATTTCTTCCCTCACCCCAAGTCTAATCAAAGGGTAAACCTCTAAAAGCAGTCAGATGCAATATAGTCTAATCATCATTACTGTGTTAGAAAGTTGATGGCATAGAAGCCTCTGAGTAGCCAGCTTGGTAGTATTTATTGGGATTTAAGAGCTTACTATAATTATGATGTCCAGTAACTGCCTGGATTGATGTGTGAGGGGAGAAAGAAAGGAAGTTAGAATCATATCTTGTTGTCAGGATGTGTACAAGATCAATGAATGGATGGATGGACAGATAGGGATGGACAGGTATTTACTCTGCCATGCAGCATTTTTGTGTTTTCCCAGCCATCTATCCCTATTTCTTCTGACATGTCTCACAACAGTTCTGAAAAAGGTTAGGTCTACCTCTGTACTGGGATCATGAGTAGGTGGGATTTTGTCCAGTCTTCATGACCTTTGTTTTTCAGTGCCAACCTATCTCGAGAAACCCAAGTTTGCCATAAGATTGTCCTTTTTTTTTAATTAACTAAAAAAAATGCTGCTTTAGCAGGTGAGTTCCCAGCATACAGCTGAAATTCACTGGAGAGAGCGCATTTTAAATAACTCCAGAAGCTTGTAGCCAAAGAAAAGTTAGAGCAGATTCCTACCAATGCACATTTCTCTCTTGAAGGCTCATAACCTTGCCAGCATCTCTATCCATCTATCCCACTGGGCTGGAGCTATCCCTTCGGCCCTTGCTATGTTATAAGGGTCTTTCTTGCTCCCTTCTGAAAGCCCTAGGAAAATCTGAAATGTCCTGGGTTTCTGGGTCTCCATCACAACCTGAGGTGGAGTTCCTCCCTTATCATCCCATTACTTCCAGTCAGGTGATTTTTTTTTCCTTCATTTTTTCCTAGAAAACTAAAATAAAAAGAAAGACTTGTTTTAATGCATCTCTTCATAAGTCAACTTTGTGCTGCCTTGAGGTCCAGGCTGAAGTAGTTTTCAGGGTGATGGAGTCACATAATTTGCTGAACTTGCCATTACTATAGTAGCAGTTCTGAAATGTAAACTTGGATCTTAAACTAATAGGAAGCCCAGTAGTAAATGTTCCATATACATTCATGTCCAAACTGGAGTTCTCTGTCCCTCCTTCCCTCAGTCTATGAAAGAGTCAGAATGGGATTTTGATGATATTTTTGGGTCCAAAGAGGCCTGGAGACAAGACTTGGGTTTTTTATCTGGGATTTCTGTTGAGCTCTTGAATGTTTATTTCATATTCTTTATGCAGGGCTTCCCCATCTGCCTCTCACTTGTTCCCCAGGATCCTCCCCTAGGCTATCGTAGGGGAGCCTGGCTGCCACAGTCATCTCTGATGAGATTAGTCACAATAATGCTGCAGAGTTAAGCTCCTTATATTGAAGCCTGGGAGAGCTGGTAATATTATCCAAAGAGCAAAATGCTAAAGCAATGTTTGGCCTGTGTTGTTTTATTTAAATTATGGCTTGAGGTGGTGGCAGAACTGCTGCAAATATATAGGCTTCTTTGCACAAGATGTAAAGGCAAATTTCCTTGAGGGTTACCATTGGACACATGACATGCAGTGTTATAGTGCACCTATGATACCCAGATATATGTAGTACCCCCACTTATTTCTATCTCTCTGCAGCCAATAAAACTACATGGGTGAATGCATCTCTGCTGGCTTGGGTCTTAGTTCATTTCTTTCTCCTTCTATGCATGAAAAGCAAGTTACATTGAGCACTGAAGTTAGCCTGATGCTATAACACAACAGCATGAAGAATATGAACAGATGTGACACTGCTTAATGGCAAGAGTTGTAGTTTTCCCAACTGAAAACACTTTCTTCTTCCAGGACAACAGTATGAATTTTCTGCAGTTACCATTTCCACCATTTCTGTGTCATCCCATGAGGGTGTTGCAAGTTGCTCTGTGTAATTGAAGTGTGTTATTTTGCCTATGACTGGATAAGCATTATTTGATGCATTTGGTAATCCTCTCTTAAGCAGGATGCCCTGGTATGACTTTCATTTTGTGATCCTCTGAAAATGTTGCTTGACTAGCACCCTGCTTGGGCACACAGGCATGAAACTAACATTTCATGTCTATCCACAATGCTTTACATCCTCTGAGAACAATATCTAGCTAGTGTCTTTGCATGGTCAGTTTGCAGTTCCTAATTAGCCTGTGGCATTATCCTGTCTGTCTCAGTAACTACAGAATCTAAATGTTGAAAAATAAGCCCACAAAGAACAAACGAGGGACATCTCTGAATGAAAAGTTCTGATGGCTGGAGACAATTGCTTCTGATGGTTTTGAGGGCCTTCTCTTCACTAAAATCTCAGAAGACAACTCAGTAGTCAGCTCATCTCAGTCATTATTAAATAATTTCAAAATGCTTGCTTTGGTTTTGTTTGTTTGTTTTCCCCAGAGAACTTACTGTGTTCATGGAGAATGTTGCTGCACTTTCATCCTTCTCTTGCCAACACCTCCTTCTGGTCTTTATTCAGCTCTGAGATGTAGAGCTAGGAGTCTTGATTAATAGTGTGTAGATCAGGGGCTGGGTTAAGGTTACCTAGAGAAAACATGCCCTGCCCCTACCCCACTGCCACTCTGCAAGGACTTTAATATCCCAAAGTGAGAAACACTGGAGCTTTTCTTTCTTTGTGATGGAGTGAGGTCGGTGCAAGGTGAAGCAGGGCAAGAAATGGAGCCTGTGCTCTACTAACATGTCCTCACATCCCCAATTCCATACAACTCAGAGCCTGGGCTTCAGTTCAGTTTCACCATCTGCACTCTATCATATTTCTCTTGCACTGGCCACAAACACTCATCTGATTCTCCATCACCCATCTTGCCCTCTTGCCCTGTGCAGGAGGTCCCCACTGGTGGTTCTTGGATATGGGCCTCTGGGACCTGCTCACTTTCTGAGATGAAAGAGAGAATCAGGGAGACACTCAGTCCCTGGCTCCCTCTTTTCATCACCAGGGTTAAGCAAAGCACACTGCTCTCAGTTCATTTTCTCCAGACCTGCTTTCCCTGTTGTCTTCTATATGCGGAGTTTTCTGGACAGACTACACCTTCAGCGCTGCACGTGCTCTCCCTTTGTATCAGCCATGTGGTATTACCACAATAATTACATGTTGGAAGGTGCAGAATGAACAGGGGAATGATGAAGGCATGAGATTTCCCAGCTAAAATTGCCAGGAGGCAATGTATCATGTAAAACAGTACAATTTAACTTTGAATTGATCTGAGATGGAATGGTAAGTGTAGCTCAGCAATGCAGTTTATTTCAGTCCAGGCTGAAATTCAGACTTCTTTTCAGGACTTCCCAATAATCCACAACATATATATTGATAAAGTTTTCTTCAAAATCACTTTTTACACTGAAAAAAAAAATACTTACTTTCTCACAAACTTCCTCACTCCTCAATGGAATAGATTAGTTAATCAAGTCTAAGTTGTCCATTGAAGAGTCCCAAATCATGTATCAGAATTCCAGTCTCCAGTGACTGGGACCTTTTGGTACAGGGACCTGTGCAAATCAGATGATTGTAGTGTTGTCCATACACAGAAATACTCTTGCAATACAGCTCCTGAGTTTTGCAGTGGTGACATTTGCCTTGCTGGTTTTAGTATCTGCATGTGAGGGAAGGGAGGAGGGAGGCAAGCGTTGCTTTTATTTGATCATCTTAAAAAGCATCTTTCACATTTCAGTTTGAGATGGTAAATTGCAATTTTGGTAAATTTGAATCCTGGAGCATTTGATTGGTGCTCACAGTTCGTGTAAATGTGGCAATGAAGTAACAGTTATCAGCCACATAGAAATATCTTGGCTCATAATGATGTGAAATGTGGTTATTAACAAGGTCAAATCTGCTGATAGCCTTGATAACCATGTAGCATAACAAATGTTGACTAGAAAAAGATAACACTGTGAAGCAAATAACTGTGTTTAAAATATATAACATCTACTTGGGAAAGTCACAGAAAGAAAATGTAACAGAGCAAAATACTGGGAGCTACAACCTCAGTTTAGGCCACTGAACTTATTCTGCATCATCACTCCCTGTGGCTCAAAGGGTGAGCTTGTGTGAAATAGCTGTCCATTTCCATGTCTGTACAGTTCCATTGTATATACGTGTCCCTGAAGGAGAGCCTGGTATTCAAAGCATGAAGTTAGCATGAACTGCTTCTGACATGGAAGCTATGGATAGCTTTAACAGATATGTCAGCTTTATTTAAGCCTGAAAAATATACAGGGGAAGTTTGAGAAAGTTATCCTCAAAAGTACACATTTTAGTGTGATTATTTTCATTTTGGGGACAGGAACTTAGAGCACTGGAGAAAAATACTTTGTTAAAGACAGAAGTTCAGTGTCTGAAAACCACTAAATATATAGGAAAATATCTGTCTCCGAGAGCCTGAAGTATCTGGACTGTGTCAAACTTCAATGCATTGAATTGATAAATCTTTGGAATTCATATCCATGCTTTCCCATTTTCATGGAGTCTTGTCTTAGACACCGTGACTGAAGCCTGGTATCCTGTGATTTTCACTTTTTATCTATATCCAGATGGTCAATGCCTGTGTTCAACCATGCAGAGACTTCTGTGCCCAGCAGGTTCTTGTAGCTCTGGAAAATAAAATGTTCTTGGACTCTGGAAGCTCTGGAGACTCCAATTGCAGTGCTTTGAAATATGCCCCCAGCTGTCCACCCTCACTTTCTGCTCTGAGGTCACCCATAGTAGAAGCAGCATAGAAAAACACTCTCTTTTCTGAACTTCTCTGGTTTGCACTCCAAGACATCAAACTGCTATGGCAGGTGAGTTTACTCTGGGTATACACTTCTGCCTGCTGTTCCTGTACTCCCTGGCAGAGGCAGGAGGAGCAGCTGGAGGTGACAATGTCCTAAACTTGCACAGTCTGACAGCCCTGACTTACATGAGTCAAAACCCCAGCACAGCTCAGGAAAAATTCTGCAGAGCCTGTGTGAATCCCACTGTGTTGGGAAAAGTGCTTTTGACTGCAAGTGGCTTGAGTTTTCTGGGAATTTGGAGACATAAAATGATCCCTTGGAGTTAGCTGGAATAGTTTGCATAGTGGGTTTTTTTTTGTTGTCGTTTTCAAGTCAAATCAAAAATTTATTATGGATGTTTGACAAGTCTGCACCAGGATAGCATATTGCTGATCTGTAATAAAAATTAAATTTAAGTTCCTGACACAAGAGGATGAAATTGACATTTTAGCTATGATGTCTGCATTTCCCATTCTTTTTTTGTTTGGTTTTGTTTTTTTTTTTTGAATGCTTGAATATTTATTTTGGATGCTGAAATGATGTTATCTTTTGCCTAATTTGATTTACAATATAGTATTGTGTTTATTGTACACAGCAGCAGAAATGCTGTTTACTTTGAACGCTTCGTTGAACTCCCTGGAAAATGATGCTTCTAAAGAAGTTGAAATGTACTGCTTTGTGCAACAGATTTCCTGGTTCAATTGCATTTAAAAAAAAAAAAAAGGAAGCTGAAATTTGCAACACTTCCAAAGAGGTGAAGCTCTTCAAGCTCTGAAAATATCAATGTAAACCTTTACCTTCAAAATATGAAGAGCATTGTCAAAATCACCAAATTGCTTTAATGCAGGTGGAGTGGGATCCATTCCACAGGTTGAAAACTGGTTTAATTTTGCCAGTGAAGAGCTGCTTTTGCCAAGGCAGGGCCAAAGGGAACAGATGCACACCCACTCCTCCAAACACTGCTAGCAAGTGAGCATGGCTGGAGCACTCTGGGACTTGGTGGTTCCCACTCAGCCAAAATACCCATCAGAAACCCTCACTATAGAACAAACCCAGCACTGAATGACCTCTGATTTTTGCTTTGCAAATCTCTGCACTATTATTAGCTTTCTACAGGTAACTGAGGAGCTAACAAAGGTAGTTCCCAGCCTCTTCACCGTTTCTGTTTAAGGCTGTCTACAGATGTCTTGTGCACTCCTTGCTGTGACACCTGGTTCCTCATTTGAAGGTTGCTTTTAATTCTGCTACAGCTAAAAGTTTGTTTGCGTTTTTTTAAGTTCAAGTTTTGAATTCTAGAGCATCGAGTGCAGTCATCCAGCAAAAGTCAGGCCAGTGCTGAGACACGATGTGCTAAGAGCTGGGGAAGAGCAGATACGAAAGGTACAACGCCACAAATCTACTTGGCACTCTCCAAGAAAAATGTTCCAATCAAATACCCTGCTGAGGGCACATGCTCTCCCCTCTCCTGACAAGAGCATGGGAAATAAGAGCTGCTTAAGAACCAGAAGTTGGGATTTTAATTGTGTAGTTTTTCTTTAGGATTATGTCAACTGTGTCAATCCGAGCTAGCGTGAGGGCCAGCTGCATGCTGTCTCCAGACTTTCTTATTTGCTTATTTCTTAGTTATTTGTGCTCAGATTGCTGAGAGCCCCACAACAGGAGATACCTGCCACAGATCATCTGCCAAGTGTTTTGTTGTTTCGTTTTCTTTTTTTTCCTCTTTTTCTGCTGCTTCATGCAGATGATGGAAAAATGAACCGGCTCCTCTTGGCAGCGGGCACTGCTGCATTGCCATCTGCTGCAAAGCAAAAGGTGCAAAGCATGGCTGTGGATGGCTGCACGCTGGAGGGTGAGATTATAGGAGAGGACTTATGATAGGTATTGAAGGAAAAGATGGCTGCAGTGGGACCAGTTAGCTTTGGATCACCGTTTCTGGCTAAATAACCAGAGTAAATGCAATATGCCTCATGGCACAGGAGATCCCTCTGGTTTATAATTGCACAAAGAACACCTCTGCTCAGTGGAAAGCACCGTTTCCTCTCCGCAGGGACAGAGTGGTGGGAGTTTCTTGTTTCCAGTAACAAAAAAGGACACCCCAGTGGGGAAACCAGCACAAAGGGATCTAGGAAAGATTTCTTAAGTGATCAAAGTTGGACAGAGCCAGAGGGCAAGCTCCATCAGGAACAAACGGTGCCATTATTCCCTCTCTGTGTTGCTGAGTGTCAAGTTGAAGATTTTTTCAATCTTCTGCTGGCATGGGATCAGGGTCACCAGGGTTAGATGGGGCACAGACATGTAGCAAACTCTTCCTCCAGAGAGATGGCAGTCTGTGTAAAAAAGGCAAGATGAAAGGTGAGAAGGGAAAGAAAAGTGTCTGGACCACTGCTGCTGAGGGTCAGAAGTGGGAACTAGGGCTCTAGCACTGGCATCTAGCACTTTATCCAAGTTTCAGCATCTAGCACTCCATGCTCAGACACATTGCCATTGCTTCTTGTTCTCAAGGACCTCACTGTCTCTCTAACATAGAAGCGTAGTGATTCAATGAGCTTGCACTCATTTTTGGAATTATTCTGTGGACGAAGATTGCTCTGTCTCTGATTCTTTCCCATTACCAATTTTTCTCTGCATCTCTCAGTGTGTTTGAATTTCTATTCCCCTGCCTGCAAAGCTGTCACCAAAACCAGGATGCAATTTTCAAGTCAGATGTACATTCTTCAGGTATTTTATTTTTCCTTTTAAGAAAGGAGAAATGAAAGTATGAATCCCCCTACAAAGAAACTGAGAGCTCATGGTGGTGAGCAAGTAGTGGAGGTGCATGTTTATTTCCCTTTATTGAAAACTTCATATGCATCAAAGTTGCTCAGACACAAAGAGAAGTAAAAGCCAGCAGCAAACATTCACCTTTACAAGCTTATACAGTATCTTAAGGAGTGTCATTTGACAGAATTATAGATCAGAATCATCTCCTTTCTGCTGCACGCTGCAAAAGAGCTGTGGGAGATGCCACTGCCAAAGGGCCTGCAAAAAATATGCCAGAGGAACAGTGAGAGATTACCAAAATGATGCATAAAGCAGAAACCCAAGCAAAATAAATCCACACACAGTATGCCAAAGGTATCTGAAGCCATCTTTCGCAGTTTGGTTGTTACCTTCAAAAGCAGCAATGTTTAGGCTCTGGCTCACTGATTTTGGCCCATTTCCCAATCAGCCATATTCTCTGCAGACATTTTTCTATCCTTTTTTAAATTTTTCTCTTTTTTTTTTTTTTTTCCCCAGAAAACAGAAAGTTTGCCATGCTGGATGAGATCAATGAGCTGTAAGAAGAGACCTCCTGCCTTTATTCCTGTCTGGTGCCTGATGCTTTGGTAAAAGCTCCTCCTTGACTTATTTTCCCAGCCAGATATGTGATGATGCCGGTAAGAGACATACATTACTTCCAGAACCCTCTGGGGAGTCAGTGCACACTATGAACCATGAGTTTTGATTCTCAGTATGTTAGATGTTAAAGCTACAGCTGCACCAGTCAGACAGGGGATCAGCCAGACCTTCTCAAACACAGCGGTGTTATTCCACTGATGTGACCCCACTGCAGAATTTTCCGTGGCTCAGCTGTGGTGGGCAAAAATCATTCTTCTGCAGAGAACATGCGCAGGGTTTATGAATCACTTCAGTGTCCTTTAAATCCTCAAAGCAGGGATTAAGTAGGACTTAAGAGGAACATATGACTTGTGCTTGTCCTCAATACAGTGGTGACTCTTGTATTATGCAAAGAACTAGCTCCTTTGATTGTTCTGTATTTACTTGGTGTTAATGTCACGGGATGTCTTTGTTGTTCCCCTGGCTAGCATAAAAGAGTAGCTTGGTCTGCTCACAGAGCTTTTTGACAAAGCAGGATTCCACACCCAAGTGGGCCCTCCAACCTCTACTGTAATAACACATACCAGCACTCTGATTAATTTAATGCTCCAAGTTATAACTCACAGGTTTTTCATCTTGCTGGCTAAATAAGTAGAGTCCTTTGTGCTCATGGGCTAGCTGGCAAAGCGTGGCTTTGCACAAGCAAATTTGATTTCTGTACCCTACTGCCATGTACCCCTTCCTCTTTAATGAGGATTCTCCTTTATCTCCTTCAGTTGATTGTCTCCTCCAATTTTGCAGCAGGAAGGTGAAAGTGCTGCTCCACACACCGGTTTCCCAGTTGGTAGCAACCCAACGAGATATGCATAGGCACAACCACCTGTATGACCTTTTTTAAATAAAGTTAACTCTCAAAATTTACAGCTGTGGATAATCTGACACTACTCACCATTTGTGTTACATTTAATAAATTGCAGTTAGCAGTTAAAGAAGGATTTTTTAAAATGTGGAAATACTTTATTTTTGTGCATTTTCTTTGTTTTCTGTACTGTTCACCATCTTCAGTTGCTATATTCAATGCATTTTCAGTCTCTTTTTTCCCCACAATACACAATACATAGAACTAATGTTACAGATACAGATACCATCCAGTATCACATCGTGATGATTGCATTTCTGTTTCTTTTTATTAATCAAACAAAATGGCATAATTACTTTTCTACTGCTTCTCTGTTGTAGGAAAATGCCCTCACAGAACCAGGTACAGTGACCTAATACAAGCCTAGGTAAAATTTTCATAAGGAAACCTGAAATCTGTCAATGGATATGTAAGTGGTAGGTCGTGAATTCTGTAAAATTATAAACAAATGGGTAAAAAAATCCATATTCATTCATAGTGGAAAAAGAGATGCATTTGCAATGTATAAAAGATGCCAAGACACAGGCCTGGGTGCTGGGTATTATCTTCTCTTGCAGCTAGATTGGGTTCCTTTCATTTCACACAGTTCATGGAAGGCTCTGTAGGCAAGGTGTTGGCTTCTGAGGACAGAGGCAAGCATCAGGTTTGTGTTTTTAAGCTGTACTGATGATGATAAGGGAAATCAAAGATTATGACTGGATGACAGGCTCTGAATCCAAATAAAAGTAGTGAGTGGGACAAGGATTGTGCTTCCCCCAAAAGCATGCCTGCTAGTTCAATTACTGGGACACCTTCAGGTTTCAGGCAGACACCAACCACCCTTCTACAAGTGGGTCTGCTGGCTCCTGCCACACATCACAGTGCTGAGATGTTTACCCAGGACTGTGGGGCTGCAGACCCATGCTGGGGAACTGGCTTTGGGCAGCAGGTTACCCTCTGCAAAGCACCTCTTGGAGTGTGGGAAAAAGAAGATATTCAGTAAGACTGAGTAGGAACAGAGGTTCTATATTCTGAATCCTAGTGCATGCCTCTGCCTTTTATAATACATGGTTATTAGCAGAACATTTTACAGTAGCTGCTGGCAAGACATTTTGCACTGTGCTGTTCTGTTTGCCCAGCAACATACATCTTGCCATCCTTACTGCTCTCTGTACCTTGTTGAAAGGCCCTTCCTGGCATGTCTTGCATTAGCAATGTGTTTCTCTGCTGCATAGTACAATGGGATCATTATCCTGGGATCAATCCTTAGACACTATTAAAGTCAGGAAATACTGCTGTACAGGGTCAAATACTAACTCATGGGCTATTGCTTTGAGGCAATGGGACATAGATGGGAGGTAATGCAGACGAATGTTCTTTCTCTTTTTCTACATGACGCACAAGGATTTGAAATGTGGGACGTAATGGGGCAAAAGCTTTCGAAATTTGCAAGGCAAGCAATTTGTAAATAAATCAGCAAGTTGCCATGTAGGGAGGGAAAGATTTGTCTGAAGTGTAATGGCCCTACTGCATTGTGCTCACTAAGCTCTAAGTGGCATTTTAAACATCATAAGACTTGATTTTGAGGCTTCAAGGGAAAATAAATCATAAAAAGAGGTGCTGAGAACTCAGGTGGTAGGATCTAACAAAGCACTGAAGAAATGCACCCAACAGAAAGCAGACCATTCCCTCCTGCCATAGACAGCACAGAAGAGGGGAGGCTTCGGCCCTGCATAAAAGGAATAGATCACAAACCTCTGGAATCCAAAATAGACCCTGGCCCAAACATAAGTAGGACAAGACACAAAAAAGCACGACTGAGAAGCCAGAACAATAGCAGTGCCCAAGGCACAGAAAAGACTGGACACTGATGGACTGATAGTCTCTGAGGGGTGCCTAGCTGCCTTCATTTTGGGTAAGACAGAATTATTTTGAAGCTCTTATGATCACCTGAGAACAAGGCCTCAAAGCACCTGGGTCTTTCACTTTAATACACAGTAGCTGCCAGTAATTTTGTTTATTCAAGTTCCTTCTTTTTATATGAATAATTGCTTCACTTCAGCTGTCTCCCCAGCATCCAACAACCATCCTCCCCAGGCAGGTCGTCAAGCACTTCACAAAGAAGCCATGCAATTCCTGAAAGAGGACATACAGCTGTAACTCCAGGCTGAGGCTGCATGGTCAGTGCACACGTGAAACACACCCTGGCAGGCCCTTTTGCCTCCCCTGCATGCTGACAATAATGCAAGAGGAAGCCCTGCTGCCAAAGCAGCTCTGCAGAACAACCTGCCCTGGGAGGTTCCATCACGGAAGGACGACAGTAACGGGGAGCATTTCCAGTCCTTTGCCACAGACACAGGCACGTGAGCAATAACCTTACCATTTTCTGCCCTTAGGTGGTTCTGTGAAGCTTTCTGTAGACTTAGAGCTGAGGCTGCAGATCCTGAGTCCCTCCAAGAGAGCTGGAGCCCCTTACTGCTGGGCTTTTGGTTTCCCTCAGACCTTTCAAGTTGTTCCCCATGTCCCGTTCCTGCTGCTGCCCTGCTGCACAAGGAGCTCAGTTCTGATGCCTTCTGTGGGGTCCTGCACTTGCTGGGTCTTTGCTCAGGTTGTGTGGAGTCATTTCTCCCAGTTCTGCAGCTATCTTCAGTTTTCCATCACCACTGTCCTGTCGCTGTGGTTATTCCCTATGGTCTCTGCCAGACTGCAGCTGCGTTCCCTTGGCTATCACCCACCCTGCTGCTCCCTGGCTGTCTTCATATCTGCTTCACTCGGAACAGCAGCCACAAATTACTCTTTTTTCTTCCTTTTTTTAATGTGAGTGGCTTGTTTAGTGTAGCTGCTTCTAAAGCCTGGCTTCTTGACCACAACCCACCCCCCTCCACACCATCTTCTTCAGTCGATGCATTCCTTGCTCTCTGTCTGCTCAGGGAAAAAGCACTGCTGTGGCCCAGCTTTGGCAGGTCAGAATCTCTTCTGTGCTCTCTTGTTTTTGCTACCAGTCCCTCCGCTGTTTATGCTGCCAACTTTGTTTGCTCTCGCTCTTTTTCGTTTCTGATACCCACGGCAAGACATCTGGTGCTCAGATCTGCCCTGTTAAGTGCTGAATGGCAGGAATTGTGCTGCAGCATGCCACGAGTCGTGTCAGAGCAGAGTGTGTTAGGCATGTCACACTGTGGAAAGGTGCTGCCTTGACTCCTGAGCAGTTCTTGCCAGAGTTCCCTCCAGAGTCACCTCTCAGAAGCAGACTGTCTGTCTCCTGTCCTTAAAATGACCACTTGCAAAGGCATCTTGGAGTGGCAGAAAGATCATAGCTGACCCGTGTACCCTGAACATGTCACACAGGGTCATATATGCTCTGCAATGCACACTCATGCCTGGCCAACGGAAATAGTCTGGCTCAAATAAAGCACCCTCTATCCCTAGGTATGAAGTTATTCATTTCCGGATGTCAGCTCTTCTGTCTGCAGGGATTACTGCTTGTCCTGCTTTCAACAAAATCCCATCTTGCACATGTGCACACACACACACACACAAACAACACTCAGTCCTTTGCTTAGTAACAAGACAGGCGATGCATGTGGTCCTTCTTCCCCCCAGTACAGCCACACCTTCTGTACAGGAACTATTTTAATGCCTTTATCAGACCACCCAGACAACTTGCAGGAGCACTCAGCACTTTCTCAGCGTGCTTTCTGTTTGCTGGGGCTCACACTGCATCTTTACCCGGTGCCCCAGGGGGACACAATGGGACTGTCCCACCCCTCCTACACAGGGGCAGTGGCTCCTTGTTTATCTCATTCCATCCCAGTTGTGTCAGGGCTCCACCAGTAAGTGCTCGAGGTGCTGACTGTGCAGCACTGTGGCTCCAGGCGTTCTGTGGCTCTATCTGTTCCAGGGGTTTATAGCAATTTGGGACTGGTTCCCTGCCTTGGATTGCCTTTACCCCATCACATGGGGCTCTGTCTGCTGCCAAATGGTGTCTCTTCATGTCAACTGCTTAGATGATTCCTGTGTCCTGACAGGCAGGAGGATAAACAAGAAGAAGCTCGTAGTTCATCTTCTCTATGAACCCATAGAAATCCTTCACCACTTTTGCTCTGGACATTTCCTTAGTGGCTCTAAGATTTTTTAAGGTATAATTGGAAGCACTCAAAAATTCACAGGTGTTCAGGTAACCATTCTTTGCAAGCTTCAGCTTCTCTGCATTTGGGCTAATAAGCTCTCAGCACCTCCTTGGGGTCAGTCACAGCCTGGGATCATGGCTGGGGACTCTCTCTTCTTCAACACTTTCAGTCACAGTAGGAAGTGTCATCAGCCACTGCCTTGGTGCCTGGGAGCTCCTCTCCCGTGTGTTTTGGTTTCTGCTGGAAACACTGTAATCATGATCATGCTCCTGGCATGACAGGCAGCACTCTCCTTAAACTAGAAAGCTACTCCTTTTTGGGAGGCTAAATGGGGCCCATGGGGACTTCTCCCTCTGCTCCCTCAGACTGAAGATATTCTAGTGATGTACTATGCTTCCCACATGGCTTGCTTCGTGATGGATGGGCTTTTTGAGCGTCCTTTATCATAAGACCAAGTGATTAACGTGCCATACTTCATGGCAGCTTACCAAGAGCTTGTATCTGTCCACCGGCCACGAAACAGCCTCAGCTGTAAATCACTGCTGTAAATTCTGAGTCTCATTACTGCAGTCTAACGTTGTTGTTAATGAATGTTCCTGGAGTTCTACTGCAGGTGACCTTGCAGCCCAGCTAGAACTAAATCTGGCTGTGATTTGGTGCGATAGCTCTAATTATGGCTATGGTAAGACTGGGAGATTATTTGAGCACTGTGAGTACCCTGAAATGACTTTCTCTAGTCAGCCATGCTTTCTTGGAAAACTCAACTAAATGATGATGATTGTGTTCTTCACCACTCTGCCTTCAGCCTCAAGCTTGGGGTTTCATAACAAGACTTGCTGTGCTGTAAGGACCATGACTTTCTGATTCTTTCCTGGGCAATTCAAGTAGAAATGCCATATGAGGGGGGGTTTCGTCAGATGTGTGTCAGCTTTGTTGAAGCATCTTTCCTATAAACTGTAATCGTCCTGCAAATGATCTCACAGAGGAGAAATCTCAGTGTTCCCAATGTTGACTTCTGGGTTGCATCTTAAAGGTCTTTTCCAACCAAAACGACTCCATGAGTTTATGGTAGGAAGCCAAAAGTGGGTACTGTTAAGAAGGAAACCAGGTATTAAATACCTGAGTATGCTCAGGTAATCACAGAAACAAGAAGCTGTTGCTAAGCCATTCAGGACTTCTTCTCCAAGTGCTGTTCCCAGTGCACAAAATGAGAAGCAGTAATTATTTTCAAAGGCTTGGTGCATAGATCTTAATAAAATATGCTCTCTTCCTTTCACAGGCCAGACCTGCTTGAGCAGGGGGTTCTCTCAGTAACAAGCAGTCAGCTGGACAAAACTCTGGGAAAGAAAATCTAGGACCAGGAAAGGTCAGAGAAGGAGGAAGTGATATTAAAACCATGAAAATATTGTTGCTAAGCATTTTTAATTCCACTTCACATAGGAGCATGTTCCTCCTGTGGGTACCTGCCACAAGAGCTTGGTATTTTCTGCAGTGTAGCCGAGGCACCGTGGGGTGGATTAGCACTTTGCCCATTTCATCTGATTACACAGCTGCTTTGAAGGAGGACAAAAGCAGGATCAACCCTTTCCTAATACTGCACATTTTCTGTTTTCCCATGCCCAGCCATCCTCCCCCTGCCACGCTTTGCCCACATCCAATCCACTGGTGTGGGATAAAAAGCAGAAAGGCAGTGGCACCTTTTCTCTCCAGGCTGGTCCATGAGTGTGAGGGCAGTTTCTGCTTCCTTCTTCTCAGGGATGCATTTCTAAGCTCCCATCTTCTTCCTGGGTAGCAACAGGACTGGATCTGGGCATTGCCTCTTTTGATCACAGAGGGCCCGTATTTAAGGCTTTAAAAAGGAGCAGGAAAAACGATGAAATGAGACAACAAGAGGGAACAAAAGTCATTGCCATCTCCCATCAGTATGCTTTGAAGCATGAGATTTGATTATCCTGGCCATAACAATGCCTAACAATCCTGCAGGATGGTAACAAGGCTCATAAATCAGTATTAAAAGATAAAACCCTTTTAAATGATGCTTTGATCTCCCAAGGAATAAAATCCAACTGTCAACACCACACGCTCACCTTTGATTCTCATTGTTGACTCTTTCCATGACCATCACGACTGATAGAGGCTCTGCAAGGCAAATTCAGGCTAAAACAGCTCCTTTCATGCATAGCATTGTCTGTCTCCAAGGCCATTAAATTATGTCTGTGGTGACACCTGCACAACTCCTTTGTGGGTTCATGCAGCACTAAATGGAGCTGTAATGTTACTGGGTTGTTTTCCAGGCTGGGACGAGTATGAAGACCCGTAAGGTTCAGCCAGTCAGGACATCACTTGCCACTTTGGATTTTGCAGTGGTTTCTGTCACACAGACTGTCTGTCCATGCTGAGGGAATTCAGCAAGCTGAGCGTGTCACTCATGACACCTACATTAATGATGTCATGCTGGGAAATCCTCTCTGCTTCTGCAGCCGTTGACTTCAGTCAGGAGTTTTCAGGTTCCCTGGTGACAGTGTTTAAAGGCTATTTCACTGTGTAAAACCAATCATTATCTTTTAATCCAGATTCAGAGTCGTTCAATACAATTTTTCTTTAATCCTTACAATATGCTGAGAGTTTTAATCAACAACTCAATGCTCTCTCTCTGGAAACCGAGTAATTCTGTTCTTCCCCACCAGTGGAAATCTTTCATTTACCAGACTGAAACACAGGAACCTGCAGCCTTCTCTGCAGGGCAAGGCTTTGAAGTTGCAGAAACAGTTTTGCTTTTGCTGTGCTGACCCACCTTTGACACCAGGAGCCTTGTCAGCTCTGGTTGCCTATGAGAAGTTACATCAGCAGCCATCGAAGACGGCAGTGAAGCTCCTCAACCCATGCAGCTCCGAACCCTGCTGCTTCCCCATCTGCTTGTGCCCATCCACGCTGCCACGCCGGGCTGGGGGCACTTTCCACAGGGGAGCTCAAGTGGAAGTGTTTCTCAGAGTGAACAGCTATGGGAGAGGGCTAACACTACTGGCATTGTACCCCCAGAGCCACCACCACACAAAGCTGGGCTTTTGATTGTTTTAATTTGTCATTTCTCTATGAAAACTTTTGTTTCTGAACAGAACTTCTCAAGTTTGACTGGGGTGTGTGTGTGTGTGTGTGTGTTACCAGTTCAACTGCTGATGGCCATTTTCTGTAATATATAAAGTATGAAATAGAATCACAGAATCACAGAACAGCCTTGGTTGGAAAAGACCTCTGAGCTCACCCAGTCCAACCATTAACCCAGCACTGCCCAGTCCCCACTGCCCCATGTCCCTCAGCTCCACATCTCCACGGCTCTGAAATCCCTCCAGGGATGGGGACTGCCCCACTGCCCTGGGCAGCCTGGGCCAGGGCTGGGGAACCCTTTCAGGGAAGAAATGTTTCCTAATATCCAATCTAACCCTGCCCTGGCACAACTTGAGGCCATTACCCCTCATCCTATAGCAGCAGCCTGACTTCAAATTTGGCAGCAAGTTGGAGTCTCCTTCATTCCTCAATATTTAATTCCAGCTGCTCAGCAGTGTAATGTAACATGTGACCTCTTTGCCAGCCCTAGTTTTATTGCTCATTAGTCTATGTACCTTAACAAAATTTTCAGTGACCCTATGGCTAATAGTCCACTTTTCTTAGAAAGATATCTACCTTCCAGGATGATTGCTTGTCAGTAATGACAGACTGGAATGAGCAATTACAGACTTCAAAGCTACTCAAAATTAGGAGGGAGGAAGCAATACCCTAGTTTGTCCTTTTCCTGTCTTGGAATGTAAAAACAAAGGCTGCTATTATTTTAATACTTCTTTTCTGCTACTGGTGTACCCACAGCTTCCCATGAGGATCTGGGCTCTGTTGTGCTAAGACAGCCCTCAGGAACACACAGTCTGAGCAGTTGTGACAGGCAAAGGAAGCACTTTCAGTCCCCTTTTCAGACAGAAAAGCAGAATGTAAAGACTTGCCTGCAATCATGCAGGAAAGCGAGGGCAGAACAGCACCTTGAACTCAGGTCTCTGACTGTCAGAGCTGCGTTTTCCTCACACTCCTGAGCGTAGGTCATTGCCTTTGAGCCAGGACAGGGGGACACCCCTGCACGGGAGGCGCTGAGGGCTGGCTCACACTGCTGTTGCTTTCCAAGGGCTCTGAATGCAGAGCTCGCTGCGTGCTTTGCAGTCAGCTTTGTGCAGCGTGTCATCCAGGCGTGGAACGCACTGCCATAAGAGGATGTTGAGTCCAAGGCTGTAGCTGAGTTTCTTGAAGGGCTGAAAAGCAGCCTGGTTAGCACAGGCAATGGGGCTGCCTTTCTTTGGGGGGTGGTGGTGGTTTGTGTGGGGTCTAGGGCTGCTGAGCCCAAGGCTGGGTGCTGATGCTGAGCTGCTGAACTGACAGGCAGAACAGTAGTGATTGTGATTGTCACTAGAAGACTCTTTTTGTTCAGTGTTTTGATTGTTTTGCCCAGGAGTGGAAGAAAAAGACTTCTCTCTTGCTCACAGCTTCACCGAAAGTTTCTCACAAAACTTTCAGCCTATGTGATGCTCACTGACTAAAATAAAAAAAATAATTAAAAAAAAAATAATAAAAAAAACCAAATAAAAAAAGCCTATAGCAGGCTAGATAGGAAATCTGTTTCATTAGGAAATCTGTTTCGTTCTCTTTGCACTTTTGTGCACCAGGGCTGGTGACTGCAGCATGCCAGGGCTGGAGGATTTCAGAATGGTTTGAACTCTTGGGGAAAAAAACAAACTACATCACTATCAAAACCCCCCACTCCAATCCAGCGAAACACGGGCATAAATGAGGGGAAGGGAAGAAGAGGAGACGCCGTGTGCGAGGTCAGGCGGTGAGTGCCTCCGGGCTGCCGGGGTGGTGATGCTGAGTGGAGATAATGCATTATGCAGAGGAGAGCTAATGAGAGCGGGTCTGTTAAACATGAACTCCGTGTTACTGAGCGCCGGAGTGCTTCGGGTTACACAGCCGGGCTGTGTGCGATCGCCTCTCCCGCTGCCCCGGCTGTGCCGAGCGGGACGCGGTGACACCGGGTCTGCTCCACGTCCCAGCTGTGTGATCCATCCGTTCGGGGAGCTCGGTGGGATAAAGGCGATTTCCCGGGGATGCGCTGCCTGCCCGTTAACCCCCCCCGATTCCAGCCGCACCGCCCAGGGCCGCGCATCCCCGTCCGACGCCGAGCGCGGGGCGCCCCGGGGCCGGCGGCGGCAACAGAGCCCGGGCCGGGCCGGCCCCGCACCGCGGGGGCTCCGGGCACTGCGGGCGCGGCTGCAGCACGGCGCTCGGTGCGGGGTGTGCGGGGCCGGCGGGGGTCTGCGGGCGGCACACCGGCGGGGGGCGGCACCGGGCGGCACCGGGAGGCCGCCGGGGCTGCATTGCGTCGCGGGCGGGGCGCGCAGCCTGCGGCGGGGGCGGCGCGGGGGGCAGCGGTGAGCACCCCCCCCCTGCCGGTCCCGTCCCGTCCCGCCCCCCTCCCCCGCTCGCGGGCTGCACCAAACAGCTCTCAGGTTTCTGCTGAGACCGCAGCGCCAAGAAATGGCTCGGGTTCGCTCCGCGCTCTTATGCATCCCGCAGCGCTCCCGCTCCCGCCACACGCGCCCAGCTCCCGCCGCCGCCGCCTCCTCCTCCTCCTCCCGCCGCTGCCGCCGGGACCAGCCGAGCCCGGCCCCGGGGATGCGGCTGCGGGACTGCGGCTGCCTCACATCCCCCCAGCCGCCGCTGCCCTGCGCCCGGCCCCTGCGGCCGTGAGAGCCCCCCGGGACCCCCCGCCGCCACCGACCCACTCCGGCCCCCGGGGACAGGTCCCCTGTCCCCACCCCGCTGCGGCTGTCGCTGCCCCCCGCCCCGGTGCCGCCCCGGGCGGTGTATGAATATTTCAGCGGTCGCGGCAGCCCTGTAAAGCGATCGCTGCCGGTGTTAAGAGGGGCGCGAGAGGAGGAGGAGGAGGAGGAGGAGGAGGAAGGGTTGAGTTTGCCGCTGCGGTTTTTTGGTTTGGTTTGGTTTTTTTGGATGCTGCTGCAAGGCGACTTGACGCATTCCAGCACTGGCTGCCGCTCCTGACCAGCGCCTCCCGCTCGGAGCAGGTAAGGCAGAGCCCCCCCCCTCCCCCCGCGCTGCCGGGCTCGATTTTGGACAGTTTGGGTCTGGGGTGCTGGTCTCCCTTTCCTCGTCTCGCTCTTAGTTGTGCTTCGCTGCTGCAAAGCCGGGGAGGAGATGCTTTGCTCTCCCTCCCCTCACCCCCCCAGTTGGTGTGATGAAGTTGTCAGTGCTCAGCCGAGTCTCCCCGGGCTGTGAAGCGGGGAGCGCGGTGGTCGGGGGGCTTCCCGCAGGAGCTGACCCTGCCTGGGGAGCCCTCCTGGTGCGCTCGGGGCACCGCAGAGCCCCCACCGGCCCCTTCCTGCCCCGGAGGCCCCGGTGCGTGCCCGGGGATGTGCGGGAGATGTGCTCCGCATGTGCTGCCGTAGTGGGCAGAGCGGGCTGCGCTTGCTGGTGGGAAAGCCAGTCCGTTGTGCCTGAGCGTGTGTGTGTGCGGTGGGGCTGGGGGTGGTTTGTTGGGTTTCTCCCCTCCCTGGCAGCCTCCATCCTGCGAGAGAGCTTTGTGCCTTCCCAGGCAGAGTGCCTGCATCCCTCCATCCCTCCCCAGCGCACAGGGGAGAGGAGCGGGGCAGTGCGGGGCGGGGGGGAGCAGGCGATGGAAATTTGCTGAGTTGGCATTGCAAGGACTCGCCTCCCAGCCGCCCCGTGATTTATTTATTTATTTCATTTATTTATTTATATCTCTGTGTGTGTGTGTGTGTGTGTGTGTGTGTGTGCGTGGTAACTGTGACAGCAGCCGCGGTGATGGTCGAGCCGGCGAGAAAAGTGGACGGATCGAGTTAAAGGCAAAAGGAGACTGCTGGGGAGGGGACCCCAGCCTGGGGGTGCACTCCATAGACCTTCAGCCTCCCGGTTTGGGGAACAGGACCCCTCACCTTACCTGCCCTCTTCCCCCCCCAAAGGTACTTTTCCCCTCTTTCTTCACTCTCCCATCATCCCTGATGCCTCTCCCTTCAGCCCACCTCTTCTTTCCCCTTTTGGATATTTCCACCCTTTAGGCTTCTCATCCATCCCTTCCCCAAGCTCTCCATCCTGACTCATCATCCCTCCCTCCACCCCACTCCCCCTCCACCCCCTTCCCCGAACTGCCCTGGGGCTCTCCGCTCTCCTCCATCCTCCTCCCCCCTCTCAGTCCCCTCTCCCTCCCCTGCCCCCGGGTCCCTCTTCCCCTGTGCCACCATGACCGTGATGGCTGGCGAGAACATGGACGAGACTTCCGCGCTACCCGGCCACCCCCAGGACAGCTACCAGCCCGCTGCCCACGATGACCACGAGTGCTGTGAACGCGTAGTGATAAACATTGCCGGGCTACGCTTTGAGACGCAGCTGAAGACTTTAGCCCAGTTCCCCAACACTCTGCTGGGCAACCCCAAAAAGCGCATGCGGTACTTTGACCCCCTGCGCAACGAGTACTTCTTTGACCGGAATCGGCCCAGTTTTGATGCCATCCTCTACTACTACCAGTCCGGGGGGCGGCTGCGCCGGCCGGTCAATGTCCCCTTGGACATGTTCTCTGAGGAGATCAAATTTTATGAGCTGGGTGAGGAGGCCATGGAGAAGTTTCGGGAAGATGAAGGATTCATCAAAGACGAGGAGAGACCCTTGCCGGAGGGGGAGTACCAGCGCCAAGTATGGCTCCTCTTTGAATACCCAGAGAGCTCTGGGCCTGCAAGGGTCATTGCAATAGTCTCTGTCATGGTGATCCTCATCTCCATCGTGATCTTCTGCCTAGAGACATTACCTGAGCTGAAAGAGGACAAGGAATATACAGTGCATCGCACTGATAACACAACCCAGGTCTACAAATCCAACATCTTCACGGATCCCTTCTTTGTTGTGGAGACCCTGTGCATCATCTGGTTCTCCTTTGAGCTGGTGGTGCGCTTCTTTGCTTGCCCCAGCAAGACTGAATTCTTCAAGAATATAATGAACTTCATTGACATTGTGGCCATCATCCCTTACTTCATCACCCTGGGCACCGAGATGGCTGAGCGGGAGGGGACTCAGAAAGGGGAGCAGGCCACCTCCTTGGCCATCCTGAGAGTCATCAGACTGGTAAGAGTCTTTCGAATCTTCAAACTCTCACGGCACTCTAAGGGCCTCCAGATTTTGGGACAGACCCTCAAAGCAAGTATGAGAGAGCTAGGTTTACTAATCTTCTTCCTCTTCATTGGGGTGATCTTGTTCTCTAGTGCTGTCTATTTTGCTGAGGCTGAAGAACCTGAGTCTCATTTCACAAGTATCCCTGATGCTTTCTGGTGGGCGGTGGTATCCATGACCACTGTGGGCTATGGTGACATGTACCCTGTGACAATTGGAGGCAAAATCGTAGGCTCCTTGTGTGCCATCGCTGGTGTGCTGACAATTGCCCTGCCTGTACCTGTCATCGTGTCCAACTTCAACTACTTCTACCACCGAGAAACAGAAGGGGAAGAACAGGCTCAGTTACTTCACGTTAGCTCCCCTAATTTAGCATCTGACAGTGATCTCAGTCGCCGCAGCTCCTCCACAATCAGCAAATCTGAGTACATGGAAATCGAAGAGGATATGAATAATAGCATAGACAATTTTAGAGAGGCTAATCTCAGAACTGGCAACTGCACTGTAGCCAACCAAAACTGCGTTAATAAAAGCAAGCTGCTGACTGATGTGTAAACAAAACCAAACAAATTCCCCATTCACAGCTTGAAGACTTTAGTGACACAGTCACATTTGTAGATGCTTTACTGATAGTCTTTGAATGCTTTATTTACCTCGTAAATGCATTGTTGCATTGCGAAACTTTGCTCAGCGATACAGAAATTTACAGGATCCATGAAAGATAAGGTTTTGTTTCTTTTTAAAGAGCATTTTCCACCTGGTTAACGATAACCATTTGAACTAGTTTAGTTTTGAGCTGTATGATGCTAGACCTAAACTTTTCCTCTCCCATCTCCCTTTTATTTTGGATGGAGTTGGCTTAAACTAAGCAAGACAGTTTGTAGAGCTATAAAGCATATGCATGGATTCCAGTAAAAATATTCTGCAAAACTGCACAGTTGCAAGAAAGTGCATCAGATGATAATAAAAAGAAAGATTAGCAAAAACCTGCAGCAAGCATTTGCCGTGGTTTTTATGAAGGAGCGCAGATTTTCATTCCGCCCCTCATGTGAAAGATCACATGCTTCCACTCTACAGATCCACACAGCACCTTACTCAAAACATACTTAAGCCTGATCTCTTTTGCTGTCCGTAGAAGAACTATCCTAAAAGGAAAATAACAAACAAAAGTGAAGATAAACCATCTGCAGTGCTGCTAAGTTCTCTAACATGCAGATGGTTGAAACACACATTTCTTTTTCCCTGTCCAGAACTGGATACAAAACTTTAAGACCCTCTGTTGCAAGATAGCACAATGGAGTTTAATATAAGCATGTTTGAATTTGATACTATTTATTTTATAATCGCATGCCTGAAACGTTACCTCAGACAATAGCGGATAAGCTTTCGTTTGAACTGAATCTTCTAAAAATAGGTCCTTTATCTCTCTTTTTTCTTTTCTTTTCTTTTTCTTTTTGATTTGCATTCACCAGAAGTGCACTCCTTAATTTATTCAATCGTTGACTAGTAATTTAAAGTACTGTATTTAAGTGCGTATGTTAGTCAAATGGGAACAATAACTTTTGGAGATCAAAGCATGTTCAAATATTCAGCATTATGGCCTATTTGATTAAGGTGTAACTTGAATTACTTAATGCATGAGTTCAATAATAATAACAATAACAATAATAATAATGATAATAATAAAAAACAAAATTTTAAAAAAAGTGCTTGATAGACTGAGGGCCTGAATGAAGTGATTAGAGGAACCTGACTGTTTCCCTGCATCGCTCAGGGAAACGTGTTGGCTTTTGTCCAGGCATTGTCGGAAAGGAACACATCCCGTCCCTTAAAGGGAAAGCTATATGGAAAATTAAGAAGTCAAGTTATATATAGCACCACCTGAACTCTAGTATCCTTTATAGCTGAAAGGTGCAGATGCATGCTTTTTGGTGCATTCTCAGAATGTAAATGAAACTTCTCTCTTATATGCATCCAAATTGCAGCAGCTGGTTTCTTTTGCAGCCATCAGTTGAGACTTTTTTGTATTCCCCTAAAACTCACTGAAGAGACTCAACAGATTGATTTAGATAGTTGCGCAGTGCCTTTTACATCCCCTAAATTGCTGAAAGTGCCTCAAGGAACCAAGCTGATCAGAGATAGTGAAGGGCAAGGCACCAACATGCTCTAGGAGTGCTCTGCGCTGCCTCCTGGCTCAGCACAGAAGGGAGCAGGGAAAGAAAGAGCAAGTGTGAGTGAGAGGACGCAGAAGAGGTGGGCAGAGAGCACCAGCACCCGTGGGATACCTTCCTTCCCCTGCCAGCCCGATGCTGCAGGGCTCAGCATTTGCTTCTGCCAAATGACTTACGGTTGTGTTTATGCAAGACTTCAAGTTTCCCTTGGTTGTTTATAGACACATCACTGCCATCATTGTATCTGCCCTTCCTTTCCCTGAGATGGCTTTTTGGCGGCCTGTCCCAGCATGGCAGGACACAGGAGGAGCTGAGGACCGGCATGAGCTGCGGCATCACCCGCTCAGGCAAGCAGACAGCAGAGCTGTGCTGTTCTTTCCCTTGGCTTCCTCAGTAGGTAGGTGAGAAAGGCTTTCCAGTGCCCTCCAGGCCTCCTCCACCCCCTTTTGGCAGTCTGTCAGCTCTTAAATCCCATCACAGATCCTTTGAGCCATATTCTTCTTTCTGGTCCCTAACCTAACTCTACTTTCACCATCGTGTGGTGAAGGAAGCAACACTAGGAGAAGGTATCAATATGCCAGCCTTGACTGCTAGGCCCTGGAAGATAATAACTTTTGATCTGGGCTAATGTAGGCACTAATCTTTATTTTTTAAGTGGACACAAAGTTGAGGATCTTCATTCTGCACTTAGCATGTGGCCAACTGCTGTCGAACGCTTCTTCTTCCACATTGTCCAGATCCCTTCTCCTCCTGTCTTTCTGATATATATGTATATATGTGTATAAATATATACATATGTCTGTGCATGTGTGTGTCACACACGTACTCAGACACACGGATATATCAAATCAAGGCACTCAGAGGTAACAAACAACCCGAACTCTGCAGTTACGCACAAGCCTGACCTGCCGGGTCTCCAGAAAGACTTGACTTTATTTCTCACTGCGTGGCTTCTGTGAATCATGGCAATGAGAGAGCGCTCAGGAACTGAGGGAGTCCTAACTCCTGCAAGAAATGCAAAGCATCAGATAAAACAGGGCATTACACCCTCTAGGTAGATCTTGCCAAGTTTCCGTCCCATCTCCCGCTCATGCCCCTGCCCATTGTACACCTCTCTCCCCATTGAATTCTGGTGGTCCTGATCTTCCCAAACTCTTGGATTCTAGGGTATGACTTCTCATGTCCAAAGGGACTCGAATGCTGCACTCAGCTGACACAACAACTAACTGACTAAACTCAACAGCAATAACCAGTTCAGTGCTGTGGGACTATGATCAGAGAGCAGCATCTGGGAGATGAGGCCTCACTTTGGTAACAGCTTCTGCCACACGTGGCTGTGCACACCTTAGTTCAGTGAGCAGAATGATAATCCTTCTGCATATGGAAAAAACCAGTGCTGCAAGCAGCGCTTCTTCTTTGCCAGGAGACCAGGATGGATCACTGGGGCTCTGGGTGGTTTGGGGAGCCTGAGTGTTGCTTTGTCCATTTACAGCTCACTGCAAAGGATCTCACTACATATGGAGGACAGGAATTAACCTCATGTAGCATAGGCATGCGTTTTTGACAAGTTTGACACAAAAAAAATAACAATAATAATAGAAAACCTCTTACTCCCTTTATACAGGAGTGCTGAAATGTCGTTGTGGGCCTGAAGGTGCACTTAACAAACTGCCTGTTGTTACCAGTAGGCATAGTTTCCTTTCTTGCTTGCTTTCCTTTTGTTTTTTTCTTTGTTTTTTCTTTTTTTTAACTCCCCCCACACACACACACACACACTCCCTCTTTAGGCATGTTTCTTTTTGCCACACAGGAGATCTATGAGGTTGTTTATGTCCGTGGAAGAGGACTGGAAATGAGCTGGTGGCCAATTTAGTGCATCTCTGAAAGAGTCAGGAGACCTTCATTCTTTTGGTAGGGACCTCCCAGAAGCCACGTCCATGTCATGCTGGGCAGAGAAACCAGTAGGTATGGCAGTCTTAGTTGGGTGTAGTTTGATGAGGCAAGGCAGCTGTTCCAGCACAAGAAGTCACTACCCAAGCCTCCTGTACCAGCCTCTCAGTGCTTCTAAGTTGCCCCCTATGGCTTTTTCTTCATCCACTCAGTGAAAGGGATGAGGGACCTTACCTGGCATAAGCTGGGCAGCAGTGCAATGTGGTACAGAGGCAGGAATGAAGTGGAGAGGCATTGGGCAGGAATCCCATAGGCTGGTACCACTGCCCAAATTCCCCATCTGGTCCTAGCATCCTTGGCTACAGAGCACTAGGGAACAGGCAGGGGAGTAAGGGGGGAGAGGGACAATGAAAGGCTCGGTACCACCTTCCTTCACAGATCTGAGAGGTTGCTGCTAAACTGCCAAGAGCTCAAATCCTCTGTGTGGCAGCTCCAGCAGAGGCAATGAACTGGATTTACTTGACTCCACGAGGAAGTTGGTGTGCAGTAAGCCAGGGTGTGAGTTCACAGCATCCTAGCAAACCCATGCAGATTCCCTGCATGGAGTCTCTTAAGCCTTATCTCCACTGGGGACTTCAGGAAAGCTAATCTGAATTAATGAAAGGTGTGCATTTAAAGTAGATTTGTTAAACTGCTTTAAAGCCCAGCATGGACATTCTGTTGCAGTATAAAAGCAACCTTAATCTGATTTGGAGTCATTCTTTTTGGAAGGAAAGTAAGCTGAATTGAATTAAGGCTGCTTTAATTCTGAACACAATGGGGATTAATGCAGTTTACCTCATCTGCCTCACAAGTTCATTCAGAGAGATGAGCCGTTAGTAATCACTAAATGTAATGGAACTGACCCTACTTTGCAGGGGGTGGCTGGGCAGAGTATGGCCACGTGCTACAAAACTTAGTATGTGAGTGCTGGAAATTCACAGCCTGGCTTACTGAGGGTGCACATCTTGTTCCTGGTAACAGTTCTAGTGGTTTCCTTTCTTTGTTCCTGGTTTACACATTTGTAGGTGTGAGGAGAATCAGTCCCTCTGCCTTCTGGGACGTTGGCAATGATCATGGCCCAAGGAAATGAATTTCCACTGACAGTGTCTCTAACTGTGCACGTGCTTACCCTGATGTACTGTTGATCATGTGGATAAGCACTTGAAAGACAGTACGAAGCACTAGGGACAGGACAAAAGGCAGCAAAAGTCCTTTGTTTTCAGCAGTGATTTTGCCCAAGCAGAGATTTCAGGGGACAGACTCCTGTTAGCAAGCCACCTAATCATAGGAGGCTGCATTGGTCCAAACCATCAACTGGAGCAGTGACAAGTTCTACAGACAAATTTTTTCCTAAGGGATAATTGTTTTCATCAGACAGGAGTACAGAAAGTTTTTTTCTATTATGAGAGAGCTGAAGCCCAAGTGTAACAGAAAAAACTGCTTATTTTTAAGTATAAGGTACTGAGGGCAAGTTTTACTTTTCCATAGCCCACACTTGGATAGTGCAGTTCCTTACGTGCACGTATATTAACTGAAAGAAAATAAACACCAGGACAGGACCATCTGAAATTTATTAGAAAAAGGTGGAAAGTTGTATTTTAGAATAAGATCTTCTGCATACATATGTAATAAATGGGGAGAATATATTCCTTTCCAAATATTAGCTTGATAACTGTTTTTAGAGGGGGGTGATTCTGGATTAATTAATTTCCCCTAACGTGAAGAAGAGGGAAGTATTGCAGCTCTTCCGGGAACGGTCTCATCCTGTAGGCTTCCAGCAGCCTGATGCCACTGGTTGTCACAGTCATTTCAGACTCGCAGGAATGCAGAATCAGCTCCAAGGTGTGATTTATCTCCCATAGCCACAGAGCTGGATGGAACTGGAGAGCTGTCCTTGCAATTGCACAACATGGCAAGTTTGTTCCAAACCTGCCTGTGGCAAGTCTGAAACAGGCTCCTTTTCTGAGATGCTTTAACCAGGGACCTACATATCAACTTTGGTTGGACTTATTTCAGGCTGAGTTTCTTCTTCTGTTTTCTGTTGTTCTGGCTTTACTTAATCAGGTGTAGAGAATTTATTTTTCCTGAAATGCTTATTAAGTATTCTTAAAGGTGTCAGTATTCGTATCTGCAAAAAACAAAACTTCAGGGTGTTCTCCTGTTTCACTCAGCACAGGTGAACTTGTCACTGGTGAGGTCAACAATTTATGCTGTCAAGGCACAGCATACTTTGACATTTTCAAAGGAAATAAAGAGAAACTGAGGTCTTAACTGAAATTTGTCTCAAAGTTTCTGTTAATATCTATGTAAGTCTGTATATTTCACCTGTTCACAGGCTCTAGCAAATGTCACTACAAGTTATTAAAAAAACCCCAAACATCTTCCATTTCTAGTTTCTATAATAAAATGAAGACGTTGCATTCAGTTCCTTTAGGTGCATCAGTCTTTGATCCATGTTATTGTTTCAGTGACATTTCTATAATGTAATTGGGATCAAAATGTATATTTTACTTTTGTACAAAAGCAAAAGTGATATTTTTATGACTAAATTCAGCAAACCCTTACCTATAACCTGCTAAGATGAAATCTTTTTTTTCCTTTCCTTGCCATGTAACCCATTGTTTTTGCAGTATGTCGGTTTGAAGTGAATAAATAACAGCTGTCAATCGAACTGTATATGGCCTCTCAGACATACCTCTGATTTCAAAGATCAAATATTACTGATGTGAAGTATATAAACTGAATAGCCTCCATATGAAAGTGCACCATCAGGGCAACAAACCATTTAAGCTGACACAGCTGTACTTATTTCCACCATTTACAAATCCCTCACACTTTGGGTCAAGTATGTACTTCATTGTCACATTACAGCTCATTTTACTTCCAGTACTGAAATTGTTTGACTTACCATTTTTAGAACTTCTAATGTTATGAGTTCTTGAACTATTTGAAATGCATAGTTTTCATCTATGCAATTTTACCTGCTTCTGTACTCATTCATCTGTTCATACTTGGCATCAATTAAAGATAATTTTTAAGGATCTTACCCAGTATTATTCTGTCTGGTTATTTTCTGGAGTCTGCTTTCTCTACTGTCACTACTGGGCAGTTCTATCTGAAATGAATGGTTGGTTAATTGATGGTTTTCTCGTTGAATGGTATAAGAAATGGCAATGTAGGGAGTGGGAAATGTGGCTGTGGGCTTTGATAGGCTTGTAAATGTCAACAGAGGCTTTACAGCACAATTAACCCAAGGGTTTGGCTTCCATTGGCTTTGGATCTAGCCTTGAGTGAGTAATGTTCTGAGGCCAGACTCTGCTGCTTTCACTGCTGAGACAGCACTCAGTTCCTCCAAAAATGGAGGAAAGAAGATTAAGCCTACTGATTGTGTTTTCCACAGGCTTGTGGGTATCAATTAGCATGTTATGGCTGCATTCCCAAATCTGAACCACTGTCTGTAGCATTGCCATGAAAGTGCTGACTTGAAATCAGGTTTCTAACAATGGTGTGACTGATGATGGGCTTTGGTTTGGGTGGAATGTACGGAAGTCAAACTGACTTGGTCTTGTTTTCTTTTGAAAATTGTTGGTTTTTTTCAAGGTGCATTCCCTGGTTTGATACAGTCGTGCCTGCCATGTCTCAATATCATATTCTATATAAAGAAGGCAATGACATAAATGCAAATTATTTTATGCCAAAGGTATTGTGTGTTAGAAGTCTACCTATAAAGACTGCCAGGTCTTTCTGTAGCTATGTGCAGTTTGTGACAGTGGGATGCATACACAGTAGAGTGCTGATTACATGTGCTGAAATGAAGTGAACATCCCCCAGCCTTGTAGGATGAAGAACATTTTGCATGGCCTGTCATGTGATTTTCTTTACTTATTTGTTTTGCTTTCTTGGTCAAGAAAAGCTTTCATCAAGGAAATCCTCATTCAACAATAGCTTCAAGTATATTTAGTGTGTCTTATTGAATCTCACTTATAAAATTTTGTTGAGCTGACAGTAAGAATTTGCAGTTACCAGTTTTAAATGGGTCTAGTCCAAGATATTTGTCTGCTAGCTGCTCTGTGGTGGTGTTCTTAATTCAACAAGGTGCTCCTGTCCATGCCTGACTTCAAGAGTCTGACCGTTGTCATTGAGTTGATGGCTCTAAGTGTGTCAAAAGTCTTACTGCTTCTTCCTTTTTTCTTTTCTGTGTAAAAAAAAATGAAATGCTTGTTAATCAGCTCTACAATATCAATCTCCTTTTTGTTCTTAGCAAAGCCCATGCTGCATTTTTTGGATCAAATGGTAATGTTGTGTGACTTGTTTTCTTGAATCTACAATTCACTTGCCATATTACCCCTTTCTGTTAGTTTCTTCCCTTCTTGGCCACACTTCATCTTCTTTAATACTGCCCTCAGAGCCTTCACTGCTGAGGTCCTTCGTGGTCTGTCTCGTTATAACTGTCATGGATTTAGCTCAGAAAGCTCCTTTCCATTAGGTCTGGGAATGCCAGTTCTTGTATCACAGTCATACATTTCTTTGAAGAAAGACCTTGCTTGTTTCTGTCTGTGCTGCCTCCTCTGTGTGGAAAATGTGCCCAGTAGGTTCCTTTGGCCATGATGCTAACAAGATAACATCTCATACTTTTATGATTCCTCATCTTTCCTGCAGCCTGTGTGGTCACTGTACCCCTTGGTGTATCTTGTACTGAGACACTTAATGTGATGTGGTCAGTTTTGCTAAGTGGAGGTTTTCAAGGGAAACTACATACTTTCAGGACCAGGTCCTAGGACATGCTTTTTGCACTTTAAAATGACTCCATTTAAAAAAAAAAACAACAAAAAAACCCCATTGTGTACTGGGTTAGTTGAGTCTGAGTTAATCTCTTAGTTAAAAGTAAATAGATGTGTGGGGTTTTTCCCCCAAAACACAAATCCTCCTATCTTGTTTTTCATGCTTCATCACTTACAAAAATTATGTATGTTGAGTCCTTCCTTTGGTTACACCAGGTAGCCTCCTTATCTTGTAGGTTTTCTCTGAAGCAGCCTACACTGACAAAAAACTTACGGCTGTGCAGATGTAACTGAGGTAACAGATGTATTGATGATCCATGGAATAGGCTCCTCTCTTCTTCAGATGCACTGGCACTCAGGTTATAAGAGGAACAAAGATTAATATAATCTTATTTTGTCCTTAATTCAGCAGACTTTCAACACAAAGAGGGAGAGAGTCCATTCAGTAGCAAGGTGCTAATATCTTACCTTTTATATATAATATTCATGATTTCAACATTAATTTGATTTACCTAACACTTAGTCTTGCAAGTTACTTAGCTTACATGTACTGTTTGATTGAGGGATACAAAATAATTGCTTGATGGAAATATATGAATCTCAGGTGTGAATATGTACTTCCTTATTTATATTTTAACCAACAAGAATCCTTATACTCCACGGCATAAAATGATTCTTACCTCTGAAAGTGAAAAGAAACCTTTCTCCCAGGTGTGCTGGTACCCACTGCTGAAGTTTTACCCTTCCTGCAAAGCATCTGGAGCAGTTTCAGGGCTAGCAGTCTCAGTCAGATGGCCTGGCTGCTGAAGAAAATCAGACCATCTGATTCAGTGCTGTCCCTGAGAGCAGCTGCTACATACTGCTGTGGCCAAGCTCTGCAAAGATCTAGAGGGAACTGTTGTGTTCTCTTGAAGTAAACCAGAGCCCACAGAAGTGAATAGGATTGTATCTTTTCACTTAGAAGGCTGTAGAAGGACCATAATTTCAGTTGGCTGAGAAAAGAAGATGAAAAATGTTCTGTACTGAAGGTTTCTCACAGGTACTTTTAGAGTTGCATTGTATCCCATGGTTGGTCTTTCTATAAAAATGCTCACTTTATAGTGTTGAGATTAAGCATTCGAAAATCAAAGAAGCTTTAATTAGCACAACAATACTTCAATCCACTCAGCTTCTCTAACAGCTTCCTAAAATATCTCACATTTTATTCCAGCGAGAGGACAATTATGACTCTTGAATAGAAAGCTTTTACAGCTAGAAGATGAAAATGTAATTGCAGCGGGTATATTTGGTGACCTCCTCTCACTAGGTAGGAACACTAGCACATGTGGCTTTTGAGCAGGGGAGCCTGCAGTTGTCACTGAGTGTGACAGAGAGTAAAAGAGGCTGGATGATCCCTAAAGGCAGGACAGGTCTGAGGACAGATGTGTTTCATGGGTCACCTTTTCTGTCCTACCTGGTCAACAGCAGAGTGTGAGGAGTGAGAGGTTCCCATGCGTTCAGTTCACATGAGAAGCCTGCTGTGTGACACCCAGATGCAATGTGAAGTTGAGGTTGGTGTCCCACACTTACCTAGCCTGATACCACTGACGCAGCCAACAGCCACTTCAAAAGATTTGAACATCTTTGATTTGTACAAATGATGAATGCAAATGCCTGAGGGCTTGACAGTCCAACTGTACCTGCTATAGTGGGCATATGTGGAGGATTTCCTTTGTTATTTCAGTCCCTGTAAGAAATACATTGTATTTTTCATCTTGATGCATACAGATTGGTCCACAGGGGCAAGAAGTGGCAAGCCCACAGTTGCACTCTCTGGTGCACACATCCACATTCATGGAGTCACATTGTGCTCTTACAGTGGCTTTTGGCAGAGTTGCTTCTGCTTGGCAAGGAACACATAGGGCCTGAATCAGGCCCATAGCTCACCATAAGGCTAAAATGTATTACGAATAATCCATTAGTGAGCAAGACAGAAAAAACAGGCATCCAAACCCATGGCTCTCCAGATACACCGTGGAGGGATTCTCCAGCTAGTTTTCCATGAATACTGAGAATGCAATGTGGACTTGAACTACTCTTTCAGGTTGGAATAACCTACGTTTTTAATTTAATGAATTTTTATCTCATTGCTGCTTGGCCATTCTGAACACAAATTGGCACTTTGAAATTCTGAATGAAGGATCATCTAGACTCTTATGGCATTTGGTTCCCTAAAAGTTGTGGATTGACTGTGGGAGCTGAGACTGCCAACAGGGCCCTGCCTGCAAGTGGAATCACTCGGGCAATGGTAGGTGCTTCGATGTATCTTTGCCTTCTTCTTTTTCTGGTGACTTTGATCCCTCTGTTCTGTTTTCAGTGTGCAGTATTCCTCTTCAGCTAAAAAAACCCCATTTCCATCTTACAAGCAGGTAGTTTTCCTTTGGTTTCATTTCTAGTTAGCCAAATGTTGTCATGAACTTGGTTTGCTGAACTTAGACTGTTGCAATGGCTTTGATGTAAATAAATCACTTACAAATGTTCCTGAAATACTCAGAGGCATGGTTATTTCCCACTACCCTGATACCTGCAGCTTCAATTAATGCTATCAAGTTGGTTGTTTCAGTTGCAAACTGTGGTTTTTTTCAGGAATTTGAAAAGATAAAAGGGCAAATTAATGTTTCTGAAAATATACTTGAACATCATCCTCCCAAAGGGGGGGAATTTTTGAAATTGTCTCGTTTTTGGTTTTGTGTTTGTTTGGGTTTTTTTGCTTGAATTGAGTTATCTTGCCATTACTTATCTGGGAAAGAATAAAAAAAAGAAAGGATCTCTGTTACTTGGAGTACATTCCTTTGTTATGATTGTTTAGATGATAAAAATGGCTGGCATTCCAAGAGGAGAGCATTTACTGCTAATGGGGCTTTAATGTAAACTCTTGTGATACTTAATATTTAAATCCTGGAGAGGGTAAGGTAGGAATATTGCAGGAGCAGTCGCTGGGTATGTGCAGCACCAGTGCAGTGTCAGAGGGTGATGTCTCTGCAGCGTGGTAGCTGTGCAGTTCTGGAGTCACAGCCACAACTGGTCACTGGAGTGTAGTAATGCAACTGGAACTGAGTGTGGGCCACTGAGCTAAGAGCCTGGTTAAGACCCTAAAGTCACCCTGGGTCATCACTTCAGTGAGACAATGGTTCAACAAAAGAATGGATTAACTTTAAGGCTCCAAATACCAAATGAGAAATCTTTTTGCCTATGAGGAAAAACACTGATCTGATACAAACTTGCTTGTCCTGAACAAATTTGTTCAGTAAATTGTGATGGTCTAACATCTTCCAGTGGGCTTCATGCCACATTGGCTTCTGTCGTTTTGGGTCTAACATTTTGCACCTTTTCCCTCTATGCTCTTTTTATCCTCCTGAGTTTGAGACAGAAAACTCTCATGAACCAGAACACTGCCATGTTTTGTGTGCTGTGGCTAGTCTGCCTGGAACACCACTGAATGCCCTAACTCAAGTGCAAGTTGTTTTGCTGAATGCTCCAGCACATCTGTATGTTTGGTGTGGAGACTTGGGGGCCACTGATTCAATCAGTCTGGGGTAATGTTGAACTGATGTCCAACAGGGCAGTAAGGGGCATCCACGTGGGACAAGAAATGCAGTGAGGTCTCAGTGTCATTAAAGACTGTGATGCTTTCCTGGTGTCTGGGCAGAACTGCAGTTCCGCTCTGGTCTGCTTTGGCTTTGTGTCTGTTTGCCCTCTGAATATTTCATGTGCTGTTCTCATCATTTGGGAGCATTCCAGTGGGCTGTGGAAGAGCAGCCGTGTTTTGTCTCAGAAGTAGCTGCGTTTCAAAACCGAGAAGGGAGCTTGTGTGTCAGTTTATTAAATTGGTCAAGGATGCTCAGGATCACACCTGCTATGCTAATATAGAGTATCAATCTATATATCGAAGGATACTAAACAGCAATCTGAAACAATGGTAGTCAATATATTCTATTATTAATTAAAGATAGTAAATGGAAGCTGGTTATCATTGCGTAGTATGCACCCACTATTGCTAATGCATATTCAAAGCAGGCATCCCATCTGTCAGTGCTGTGATGCATTTTCCCTGGTCTTCAAATATCTGTGATCTCATCAGTTCATGACACTTTAAAAAGGATGCTGAAATCCACCAACATAAAGTGCAGCTCAGTCCTGCTTCAGACAAGATCGGTGTGTCCACACAGCCCAGCATCCCAGCTTGGAACTGCTGTGGCTGGGAGACTGGCAGCAGAGTGGAGGGGTGTTGGTCTTTTGATTTCTGTGTCTCCTTTTGGTAATACCCATTCAGTTCACACTCCTATGACTTGGGTCCCAAAATGAGCGTGAAGAATGTGGGAACTGAGACTTCACTGTCTGAGTCCTGTGTGGCTCTTTGCTCCTATATAAAAAGAAAAATGCCCTAGAGCAAATCAACATAACTTAATTCTTCTGAACTAACCAGCTGAGGGTCCTTCTTTCCTATCCATATCTGATAACATTTTACATAAATAAGACCTTTTGTGTGGCCAACAGGGAAGAATCTTGCCCATCAAGTTCCACTGTAGCGCAGTAAACCAGAAAAAAACCCCAACTCTTTTAAAGGAGAGATATGCTAAAGTGACATCAAATACATCTATTGATGTTTTGTGACTCTGGACAGTATTCTGTGATCACACAGAATGTGTGCTTTAACATAATAAAATTAAAAGTTAGAGGCAATGAAATATATACAACCTTTATTTTGCCCATAGGCCTCATAACCACAGTGCTGTTTTAGTGAAGACTTAAATTCTTCTCTTTCAGTGTGCATGGATTTGAACTTAATTTGCAACAGTTTATGAAAAATGTAAGTGATTGCAGGAGAATTAATTTGATATTATTGAAGATACAGGAGAAATGTCAGCTTTCATGGAGACAGCTACAGAGCAAGCTGACTTGTCAATTCCTGCCCTTCTCCAGAGCTTTTTAACACTCTGATAAAGCTAGCGGAGCAGTATCAGAAGATGTGATTTAATGTAGTGGAAGTTAATACACTCCAGGCTTTATTTGCTTTTACAAGAAGACCTAAAACCTCCTGGAGATAAGTATTATCTAGAAGTGTAGTGGAAAAAGGTAACTCTCTCACAGTAAATCTCTGCTATGATACTTTAAATCTGTTCATGTATCTTACTTTGTGCAGAACGCTGTTAGAAACCCATACCAATATTTTTGTCAACAAACATAACCTCCATGCACTGGGGAGGTTTTGTTAGTGTAGTAATACCACTGAGTCTTCTCTAATGCAGTCTAAGTTGTACTAAAACTTACACCCAACTTCAAGACTTCCGACACTCTATGGTGAAACACTGATGAGCAGTGATGATGCTAAAGCAATTAAAACAGCTGGATCTTTTCAGAGTGTCAGGGAGCTACTGGAGAGAGGAGGGCAACGAGGGTGAGTGGGGGATTGGAGCATCTCCCCTGTGAGGAAAGGCTGAGAGAGCTGGGACTCTTGAGCCTGGAGGAGAGAAGGCTGAGGGGTGATTTAATTAATGTTTGTAAATATCTAAAGGGGGGGTTGAGGGAGAATGGAGCCAGACTCTTTCCAGTGGTTCCCAGTGACAGGACGAGGGGTAACGGGCACAAGCTGGAACAGAGGAGGTTCCATTGAAATATGAGGAAGAACTTTTTTTCAGTGAGGGTGCCAGAGCACTGGCACAGGCTGCCCAGAGAGGGTGTGGAGTCTCCTTCTCTGGAGGTTTTCAAGACTCACCTGGATGCAGCCCTGAGGGATGTGCTCCAGGGGATCCTGCTTTACAGCAGGGGAGTTGGACTGGATGAGCTCTGGAGGTCCCTCCCAACTCTGAATATTCTGTGATTCCATGACTCTGCTATATCTTGCAGAAAGTTATTAGATACCTCTCCTGGGTTTTGTGGTTGGTTTCAGGGTGAGGGAGGATTCAGCTTTTTGCCGGCTGTCTTGAGACACAAGACCTGACCAGATAATTTTATGGTCGCAAAAGATCTTAATTCACTTTAAACAACCAGAAACCTTGCTTCACAGAATAGCACAGGCATCTTGGGCCACTTGGCGTAGGATTTAAGTCATCTGTAGCTGGGAAGGGTATGTCAGAAACTGAGCCCTGCATAAGGCACTGGCCAGTGTTTCCTCATTTTCTAGGAAGGGAGGGAATGAGGTCCCTGTCTCTAGCAGGGAGGTAGACTAAGGACCATTTAGATGCTCAGCTGGTTTAAATGAGCTGAGTTCCAGGGAAGCCAGTGGCCCCCTGAGATTACCAGTGTGAAGAAAACGAGCAGGCACCAGGCATGAAATTGTGGTGCAAAAGCAGCTTACGGCAGCAGAGAGCAATTGAGGGCATTTGTCAGCAAACACCCGTGCATTTCCGAGCTGATCTTCCCAAGTGCCCCAAATTCCTGTTGAGTTCAGCACCTCTTAATGATATTCCTGAGCAGGAATTGCATTAACAATGACATGTGGAAAAGCAGTAGATGCTGTTGTTTGCATGACATTCTGTGGTTAGTTTGGACAGTACATGCACCCTTGTCACCCACTCAGGACAAGGGCTGCTGGTGTGAGCTGCCAAGTCAGATGGAGCCCTGCACCTCAGGATGTGACTACACTACAAATATGAGTTAAAACAAGGATTTTTTTTTTTTTATAATCTTGGTGATTAGTGTTTAAAATAAAGCCCTCCCTGATTATTTCTGTTCAGTAACATCTGGGGTGAGGCAGGTGTTTTCTGGATAAATGGGAGAAAAGCTCTTTGCCTCGTTTTGTTTACAACCTGTGTGAACAGCATCTCTGTGGAAGCTGAGAGTGTGACTGACAGGGAAACAGAGATCAAAAAAGGTCTTGCTATTTCTCATTTGTTTGAAGTTTTCCAGGGTAATACTCTTTATGGGATGTATAGAAGACTAGTTTACTCTCTGCTGTACTCTTTCTTTCAGGGTTTCTGTTGAGAAACATGAAGTAAAGCTCTGTGGAAGCAGTCAGATACAACTCTTTTTTATGGGTCTGCTAGGAAATGGATTTGGTAAATGTCTCTCTGCTTATAAATGTTGTACAGACACTATAATCTATTGATAATGTGACTAAATTACAGCCTGCCATGTAATTGGTTTAGCCTTCTCAGTCTTTAGGGTGCATAGCTATATAAAAAAGCCATGCCTACAAATATACTGTCCAACACACGTGACCAGGGTGACAACTGGCTCTGAGAAAACTTGAGTGCTAACAGTTTACTTCCTCTGTCACTTACTATGCAAAGTCCTGGCAACATAAAGGTACAGAAAATCCCTGATACAGTGCTTTCAGGGCACACAGGAATTTCTTGAGGTCTCTGAGGGCTCCTGCACATCAGGCTGCCCTGTGCAGCAGAACAGCATGAAGGGTCAGTGAGCAGGCTTCCCTAACTGCTGGTACAAAGTTATGCAACTAGTTGACTCTTTAATCACATGAAGCTGGCAAGCAGTGTGGGCCTGCTTCTTGTCATGGGGCTGCTTCACATGGCAGGCAGCAAGGCTGTGCAGTCTGTGTCCCTCTCCTATGGCAGGATGAGCAAGCCAGCAGGGGCTGCCAACAAAACTGAATGCTGTGCCCATCCTCAGTTTGTGGTGGAGAGGTGACTGGAAGCCACTCCCAGCACTCCCCTTCTTTGCAGTTGCCCAGGGAACCTGGTACTTGTCTTACAGCTCTTGACCACATGGACATTGTGGTGTGAGGCTTATGGAGTGAAAAGGGGTTTGTCCTCATTAATGTTTATAAATATGTAAAGGGTGAGTGTCATGAGGATGGAGCCAGGCTCTTCTCAGGGACATCCAATGACAGGACAAGGGGCAACGGGTGCAAGCTGGAACATGGGAGGTTCCACATAAATGTGAGGAAGAATTTCTTCCCAGTGAGGGTGACAGAGCACTGGCACAGGCTGCCCAGAGAGGGTGTGGAGTCTCCTTCTCTGGAGACATTCAAACCCCCTGGATGTGTTCCTGTGTGACCTGATCTGGGTATTCCTGCTCTGGCAGGGGGATTGCACTGGATGATCTTTTGAGGTCCCTTCCAATCCCTGACATTCTGTGATTCTGTGATTCTGTGATTCTGTGATTGTCCTCTTAGGAGGATGAAGAAATGGTGTGGTATAAAGAGCAGTCGTGTAGGGCATCCTGCTCCTTGCCCTCACTTCCCTGTGCCTCCCTCCCCTGCTGTTCCCCTCACCTCCCCTTGTGTTCCCAGTTTCATAACTGATGTTATCTGTGAATATTTCCATAGCCTGTGGTGCTCACCCTTTCTCAGAGGACACAATATGCTTCTGCCAGCTGCAAGCACAAAGCCTTGCTCCATCCTAATCACATAGCTCCTCTGTGATTTAGATGACTTGCAGCTGGTTCAGGTCATGGCAGACAGGCTCATGGAGGGGGATCATTGCTCTGGAGCGATGCAGGTCAGTAACATGGCCCAAAGCAGGGAAGGAAAGTATAATGTAGGGAAGATAAATCTGGTTTACTTCTTTCTGTGTCCTCACATTGGCTTTACAAGGACATGATCATCTGTACCTGAAGTTTTATGATGCAGGGGAAGTTAATATACTGTCTCACAAAGTGCCAGGAAGGGATATTTGCCTTTGTCTTTGCATTCTTTTAACAATAAACAAGTGCAGTTCTCAGAAAAGCCGGGGAGGAGGAATAGTGCTGTTTTCATTTATATTGGGCCAGATATTGAAAGTCATTATTTTTTGCTAAGCAGTAGTACAGAATCACAGAAATACTGAGTTTGGAAGAGATCTCTGGTGATTGCCTGGTCCAACCCCCATGTTCCATTCAGTCTCCTAGAACCAGTTGCAAAGGACCATGTTCAGTCGTGTTCTGAATATCTCCAAGAATGTAGACTCCAAAACTTCCCTGAGAAATGTGTTCCAGTGCTCAACCACCTTCACAGTAAAAAAAATAAAAATAAAAATGTGTTTTTCTTATGTTTAGGCAGAATTCCTTGTGGTTCAGTTTGTGCCAGTTGCCCCTTGTCCTGTCACTGGGTACCACTGAGAAGGGTCTGCCTCTGTCTTCTTTGCGCCCTCCCCCATCAGTTATTTATGCACATTGGTAAGGTCCCCCTGAGCCTTTCCTGCTCCAGGCTGAGTCGTCCCAGCTTTCTTCTCAGCCTCTCCTGGAGCATATGACAGATGCTCCACTCCCTTGATCACCTGGAATCCTGGGTCCAGCTCTGGAGCCCCCAACACAGGAAAGATCTGGAGCTGTTGGAGTGAGTTCAGAGGAGGGTACCAAGATGGTCAGAGGGCTGGAAGAGCTCTCCTATGAGGACAGGCTGAGAGAGTTGGGGTTGTTCAGCCTGGAAAAGAGAAGGCTCCGGGGAGACCTCAGCACCTTCCAGTACCTGAAGGGGGCTACAAGAAAGCTGGGGAGGGACTTTTTACAAGGGACTGTGGTGATAGGACAAGGGGTGATGGGTGGAAGCTGAGGGTGGGTTTAGACTGGATATAAGGAAGAAATTCTTTACCCTGAGGGTGGTGAGGCACTGGAACAGGTTGCCCAAGGAAGTTGTGGATGCTCCATCCCTGGCAGTGTTCAAGGCCAGGTTGGATGGAGCCTTGAGCAACCTGATCTGGTGGGAGGTGTCCCTGCCATGGCAGGGAGGTTGGAATGAGATGGTTTTTGAGGTCCCTTCCAACCCAAACCATTCTGTGATTCTGTGATCTTTGTGAGATGTGTGATCACAAGTAACTGTGAATCCAGACACAGGCATTTGGAGGCCTTTCTTTGCATATACATGCCACATTAGTAGCTTGGAGTCTGTCTCTGGCTAGTATGGATAATGGTCCAGTTGTCAGGACTGTTAGCACCAAGTCCACTGAGTGCTACAGAGGAATGTGCAAGGAACCCAAGAGAATATACATATAGGACCATTTAAGTCACCTTATATATATTCTCATATGCAGTCTTGTCCTGATTTCTTGTACACAGAGATTGCTTTAAAACCTAAAAGGTGAGGTTCAGTGTTTCTTTCAAAAGTTAATCAAGCAGTTAGAGTAATGAGAAATACTCTTGATGTATAGCTATACATATATATACATGCACACACATTCTTTTGGATATACTTCTTTCCCTGAAGGTCAAGGCAAGAACCAAAATGCAAAATCTGGAGGCAAAATCTTTCACATTTCTTATCCCTAAATGAATTATTAGCATGGGGGAGACCCATTTGATCTGATGCTGATTCAGTGCACTTGAGCAGAGTTTATTCTGTGCAGATTTACATACATAAAGGTTAAAGCAGAGGTGTTAATAAGATAAGAGCAAAGATGCTAATTGTGGGAGTTCTCAGGACTGTACCTTTGGTAGACCTGCAGCCTATTCAAACCTGCTACATTTAGAAGTACCTTGTATGCATAAAAGTTCTCAGGTAATGGGAACTGCTTTAGATTCATTGATTTCCACTAGGTTATGCCAGTTTACAGCAGATGCAAATTGGCCTGGTGATTTCAGCAGCAAAAATAAGTTGGAGGGAGGAGAGGGGAGATGAGTGTGTGGGTTATTCAGCCAGCATTCCCACCCTTTCAGTATGCACACACATATTTACTAATTATTCATTAGAACTGAAGTTTAAAGTAAGTCCACTTGTGTATTTAAGCATACTTATGTAGTATCCCTCTAATTGTATGCCTACCCAACAATTTCATGTGGAAAAGAAGATGCATTTCATTAGAAAAAGTATAAGTGTATATTTTTTTGTGTTTTTTCTTGCCATTATCAGCAGTAGGAAATATTACACATTAGCAAAAATATATCCTCCGTGTCAAAGTTTTATAGGAACTCCTGACTGCAGTCCATTACAGAAATGGTGGCTGATCAAGGAGCCCAAACTAGAGAAGACAACAGGAACATGTGACTGATAAACCCCATGTCAAGACATGTCAGTGCAATGAAGATTAAAATCTCTTGGCATGGGGCTGTGTTTGGTAGAAATGGGTAGTGAGGGGGTGAAGGCTGACCTGCCATAGTACATGTAATGATGTCAGATACCAAAGTAAATGTAATGACATATTGCATTACATGTATAACTGGAACAGGTTGCCCAAGGAAGTTGTGGATGCTTCATCCCTGGCAGTGTCCCAGGCCAGGCTGGATGGGGCTTGGAGCAACCTGGGCTGGTGGGAGGTGTCCCTGCCATGGCAGGGGGGTTGGAACGAGATGAGCTTTGAGGTCCCTTCCAACCCAAACCATTCTGTGATTCTATGACATCAGACACTAAAGGAAGTTATACAGTTGAGGAGCCAGAGTTAATCCACTGGTTGTACTTCCCCATATTTACAAGGCTGATTATGGAACCAGAACAGAGCCTGTCACTTTTAAGCCTCATCTTCTTTGAAAATGTCAAATCACTTGGATGCCTTCATCCACACTGTTTTGTCCAACTTGCTTGAGTTGTGCTCAAGACACGCTGGTAAAGCTGCTCTTTCATGATATCACATGGGTGGAGCAGACAACATTTCTACCCGTGGCAGTGTGAGCACATATTCTAGGGATGTCCTAGAAATGTCTTAATTATATGTGTTTGCTCTTTTTGATAATTGCTGATTACTGCTGAGTGGGATTCAGGAAAACACTGAAAACTTACACTTCTCATAGCCTGAGGAGATGGTGGAAAAGTAGTATGAAGCAGATGCTGCCACTGTAAAAATCCAGGCACAGACAAAGGACAAACTGCACTGGGATGCACTGCTGTAAATCAGCACCCTGATTTATAGAAGTCATTATCTAGGAACCTGATCTTATTGTATTTACTGCTCCCTCTTCCCCTTCCACCTCTCACAGCTCCAGTCCAGCTACATCTTTCTCTGCTGCCTAGTGGGGGAGAGAGCAGAGCTTGTTGTGTGGAGAGTAGAATATGACTTACTGGAGGGTCAGCAGGGAAGGCTTCACTCTACAGATCTGTGATCAAAACAGTCCAGGTAGCCTTGGCTGTAAAACTGGTGGCAGCTGAAGGAAGCCTTGTGTTTGTATGATGTGATGCAGTAAGAGGCAATGCTTACTCCTGTTTAAACTCAGAAATCCCAAAGCTTTAGTGTCTCTAATCTAGTCTGTAAACCTCAGCATTTTATAGACAAGTTAACTCACCTTTATCCCATCTTTCTGTTGAAAAAGGCTTTGATGGATATTTTTTAGTCAGTCTGAATAATTATTATTTTGAGGTTTTTCAGAGTGTACGTGGCCTGCAGCCATAAACTTCTTGTAATGGGAATCCCATCAGCATAGGGATTGCACATAAAAAATTAACTGCTCCATGAATTGCTGCCTGCCTGTTCTAGAGAGTATTTTAATGTCACTAACAGTCACTCCTGATTCATACAGATCCAAATCCAGTCCTTGGAGCATGGGACCTTTGAGGTCCCAGTTGTGCTGGTTTTATATGAGGGAAAAAAATCCCCAGAAATCTTCCTCACCATTCACACATCTTCAGAAAGGGTTTAATCACTGTGAAGTGTGACATCCTAAGTTTTCTTTTCCCCAGTGTCTTTTTGCTGTGACTTTTCCCTGTAGCGTGTGACAGTTATTTCCCCACCCTGCTCTTTGGTTCTTTCAGGTGCATGGCAGATGTCTGTCACTTCCCTTGGCGTTTTTAACTGGACTTTATGGAACTTGCCATATGAGAGAGGCTGGGTAGATCTCTGGAAGCAAAAAGGGGAATAAAATTAGGTCAGACTGATAGGGAGAAATAATTTCTTCATTTTACAAGGGCTTGTAGCGATAGGACAAGGGGTTAGACCAGATATTAGGAAGAAATTCTTCCCTGTGAGGGTGGTGAGGCACTGGCCCAGGTTGCCCAGGGAAGCTGTGGCTGCCCCCTCCCTGGCAGTGTTCCAGGCCAGGTTGGATGGGGCTTGGAGCAACCTGGGCTGGTGGGAGGTGTCCCTGCCATGGCGGGGGGGTGGAACGAGATGAGCTTTGAGGTCCCTTCCAACCCAAACCATTCTGTGGTTCTATGATAAACAGGGCCCTCAAAATCTTTTTGTCACACTAGGATGGAATTGTTCCAGGTTGCTGCTATGCTTTCAATACAGGTGATCCAAGAAATCTATGCAGCAATTTGAGGTACAGTGTCCCTCTGTCTCTGTGCAGCATGTCTACACAGTGCCAGCTGGAGAATCCATACCATGTTGCTATTTACAGCACTATGTAGACATGGACCTTATGTCTGCAGAGAAGCTGTATCTTAAATTAGCTCATTGACTTCTGGGCACTTCATTTCTGCTGCGGCTCTGAAACTGTTTGTGGAGCTCCCTGGTTAAGTGGGTATCTCTGCCCACTCATGCATCTCCTGGTGTAGACAAACCCTGCAAAGGATGCTGGCAGCTTGGCCATATTGGGCAGCAGTGTTTAGGCACAGAGTTTATTCCCACAGCCCGTGGGAATATTGCTAATCCCAGATCTCCTGACACTTTCTTCTAATGGCCCTACCCTTCTCCCATTGAAACTATTAGTTTACAGTTCCTCCACAGTTTGCACTGTTATTTGATACTCCATGAGATGTTTCCAATGGTGAGGTGCTATTTTTACACTCGGTCTGCATGAGTGTGCTGCTTGACCACTGCAGCACAAGGCAGCAGAGGACTGAGTTTTGCCACTGACTGCTGTGGAAGCAGTATCAACCTGTTGTTCTTAAATTCCTCCCCTCAACCCCCCAGGACTATTTTTCATCCCCTTTTAATGCCAAATTGTTTTGAAAACCATGGGTCTGCTTTAGTATTGATGTACTGGTCAGTGAAACATCAGATTTTGTGATTACTTTGTGGGATTTCCAAGCTGAATTTCATAGCTGCTGTCTACCATTCTGATTTCTCTTGCTGCAGCCACCTCACAGAATCACAGCATCACTTCCCTCCTTTGAAATCCAGGTATTTACACTGAGGTTGTTAGGAAGGTCTTATCACCTCCAGTGTGTTGTGAATGCCAGTGCAGCCCATTGCTACTGTTCATTTATGCAATTATACTTGGTGTTCAGCCCATTTATTATGTCTAAGTTATATTTCAAGCATAATTTTTGAGACACTGTTAAGTGCTTTGCTGAGAATCGCCTACACTGCATCTCCTGCCTCCTTATGCCCATTCATTTTGTTCTTCTGTCAGAATATATAATCAAGACTTTCTAACATGAATTTTGAGGTTTGGGTTTTTTATTCCTCTGAAGCAGAACTATGCTGTAAGCACCCCTGCATCATCTCAGAAGTATATTCTCCTGTGAGTACGTAATTGCAGGTCCTGATGGCTTCAAGGGGAGCTGCACAGTGTGACCTAGGGCAGCTGTATCCTCACAGTCTGCAGGTTTGATTATTGTCTTTCATTGAGAATGTAGACTAAGGACTCACCTGCCTTGCTTCTTTCATGTTTGGAAGGGCTGGTATTGCAGTTTATGCTCCTGGTACTCAGATCTCCAGACCTTTTGCACCATCTCTCTGTGATGCTCTTAAAATAATACTCTAGGTTCTGGAAGGTGCCTGGCAGTCTCCATGGGCATTCTGTGATGCAGGCTGACCTGAAACAGAATAGCAAATTTGTGTTGGTGTGAAATGGCCAAATGGTCCTTGGTAACTTCTGGGACCCTAGAAACACTGGAAGGCAGTGGTCCCCTGGAAACACCTTCGGGAACATCCTGTTCTTCAGTGCCTTACTGAAAATGTTGCACTTGAATACTAACTAGTTCTTAAAAACACGACTGCACAGCCACAAACCTGTGAAATTCCCATCCCCTAAACTGTCCTCTGGTAATGCTGAACTTGGAACCAAGCGAGAGCATTGATCTCTATCTATATTGATCTATCATCTATATTGATCTATCTAGCATGGACAATAATCTTACTTACAGGAGGCTGGGCTAGGTGACCTCCTGTCATGGGTTAGCCCCATTAGGCAGCTCAGCCCCACACAGCCCCTCGCTCACTCCTCTCCAGTGGGAGCTTGTAGCTCAGAAATCACCTTGCCTGTCCTTTGCATGCCAGGAGCGAAGCAGCCTCTGCAAATAATTTCCAGGAGAAGGATTGCTCTGTTGGAAATGCTGGGGCTGAAGGGACAGGTGCATGCTGAGGAATTCAGTGCTGTGCATCATTCAATCATCCAGTCTCTTCTGATTCAGAGAGGCTGTGGCTTGGTTTGTGCAAACTACTTCAGCCCAGGGACTGTAGCAGCACTGAAGAGAGGTTTGTTATGATATAGAGGAGATATGTCAAATCTTTCTGCCATATTCATACACTGGGGAGGAGCTTTGTTCTAACTTTGGTGTTTTACTGTGGCACGTGCAGTTTGTGGTCCTGAGCTGAGTGAAATGATCGTGGTCTGGTACCAGGTATTTCACTGCTGCTGTGTTTGTGTGGGTGGGGAACAGCCATCACCTCTGCTCTGGTGGGAGTTCTTACTGTAGCTGAGCTGAGAGCAAGCAAGCAGAACTAAAATTGTAGGGAGACTTGTGTCTTTGGGAAGAGAGCATCGTTCTTGAAAACCCAGTTTGGATGCATCAGGGTATTCCAGAGATGGCACAAACTAAGGAGGAGAAATGTTCTTGTGTTCCCACCAAAGGGAGGCAGCAGTGCCAGTGTAGCCCACCCATGGCAGGCAGTGCTATGCTGGGACCACAGAACAGCCAAAAGCCTTTCCTCCCAGCCCCACCTTGTCCTCAGCCTAGAGAGGACTTAAATGCTTCTCCCTGCCTGTGGAATCACTTTTCACCCTTGTGTGGAAAGGGCGAAGCATAGTAGCCCTGGTTCAGGAAATCACTTAACCAGAGCAGCTCAGCATGGGTCTGTCATGGCCCCAGTGGCTGTGCTTTCCTTCTCTGCTGTCCCATTTCATCTCTGTCTGTAAGTGTCTCTGAATCCTGCCCTTCAATGCAATGGGCTGATCAGCCTTACAGCTGTGAAAAGGAGCTGACTTCTGCTTTCCTGTGGCCATTCTGGGAAAGAGGTTTCAGACAGCAGTCCCATCTCTGAGTTTATAGGGGGAGGATGCCCAGATACCACAGAGATATTGAAAGAACGTAGCAAGGAGATGAAGCTGTATCTCTTCATTGAGCCAAAAGATTTCTCCCTGTGATCATTTGCAAATGTCCTTGGAATTATTTGATAGACATACTGTAATGATTTGTTTAGAACATTACCATAGGAACACAAACTCATTTATCTCATTTATGTGCATGGTCCCCATAGGGCCCTGCTGCAATCTCTGTTCAGCCCTGAGTCTTAATTGGATATTTAAAATTCCACAACGTATCAATTATTGCTGCACTACATGCAAAGTCTCCAAAGAACTAACTCACTCTGAAGTTCTTCCTGACCTGGTCATAAGCCTGACTCCAGCCTCACTCCTGGGAAGCTCAGGCAATGGTCATGCAAATGTGAATCCTGGATTCACACCTACATAATAAGAAGTGCCCACTGACCAAATGCTGCAGAAGGTATTGAAATGTTGATCTGGATGGGACTGGATTTTCTTGGACTGACTTTTACTTCCCAAAGCAGGGGGGGTGGGGGCAGAAAGTTTTACCTAAAACAAAATTCATGGAGAAGGAAAGGGACTGGTTCACTAAAAAATTATTCATGCTAGGAACAGCTGAGCACTCCTTTACCAAATTTGTGTTTTGTACATGCACCAGTAAAGCTACCAAAACAGATCAAATACCTGCGTTTTCCAGTGGAAAAAAATGCTGGCACAAAATCTGTGCATGACTTTCTGTAAGGCTGCTGCAAGTATTTGCGTCAGCATTCCGTAACTGCTCTGATGAGTGCCTCTGGAAAAGTTTTCTTGACAGTATGTTCACAGCTTGTTTTGCCTGCTGAAAAGTTTGTGCTTTCCTAAGGACATTGCACTGAGAAGAAATCCTGCAGTGGAGTTACAGCAGTGTGCAGTTTGGCAGGGGTGGTCTTCCCTAGGCTAGCAAATATTCCTTACTCAGCTTGAACAATAAAGAGGGATCAGTTAGAGGAGAGCAGGATAACTTATCTGGATAAAGGAAAACCTTCATCTTCTTTTAAAAATAGCATTCTGTGGGTTTTGATTGGCCAAAAGTAAAGATTTTTGTGAAAGTGTCCAAAGTGGTGTCAGGGGTTTTTGCTGTTATGTTTATTCTGCTAGGATTAATGGGCAGAGTTTTTAATGATATTCCCTTCTCACTCTAATCATCTCCCTTTGCTGCCTCTGCCACCCCCAGAGGAAAGCAGGGTTCAAGCTATTGAACAGGTATGAAAGTCCCACTCTCTGTGTCTCAAGCTGGGTGACTAACACTGAAGCACTCAAAAGAGGGTGGCAATTTGGAATATCTAGCCCTTTTCTCTTTCTTTCCTGACTGGGAAGTCGTGGCAATGGGAGTTTCTGAAACAGGAGATCTCAGGGCCCTGAGCAACCTGATCTAGCTGTGAAGCTAGCTCTACTTTGGAGTCCTCCAGTAGACCTCCAGAGGTCCCTTCCACTCCAAATAATTCTGTGGTTCTCTTTTATTCTGACTGTGGCACCATGTGGTAACAGCTTCTCCAGTGATGATTTACTTCAACACATCATTTAGATACTCCCTACAGCACTGAACTTCAGTTGTCCTCTTCCTCCCCTTTTAAATGGAGCATGAACATGATACTTTTCACATCTCACTTGTTGAAACTCTGGCCATCTCTCATCTTACTGGTAAGGCATTTTTATGTTCTTTTCCTAGTCATTTTGGGGCCCAAATTCTTTGACAATGTTTGGTGTTGCTAATACTAGGGCTATGTTCCACCACTCACAGTGGGCAGATGGTGATTTTTTGAAGTACAGGTGGCTTTCAAGATGTCTGAATGAGGCTCCCATGCTGAAGATAGGTCATATAAGCAGCTGCAGGGCTGTTCTGATTTAGGAACTGTTAAGTAGTTTGAACAACCTGGGGAGAAATCAAACAAACAGATGCCTGTGAGACCGCTGTTACCAAGTCACTGTTGGATCTGGCTCTATGTCCATGCCAGCTCTTTCTGCCATGCAATTGGCATTCCTGTCTTAAGCTTTCTGGAAGCTTCTGTCTTTCTCTGTGTTGACTCTCTGAGGTATGGGGTTTGTATCCTATGGCTGTCAACCATCTGAAGGGTTTGATGTGTTGAACATGAGAGGAATTTTGCCCACCCTTTCTCTGTATCTTTGTTTACAATTTCCAGCTGCCTCCTGTGCTTGCTGTCATGATCCTGAGGGCACTAATAGGGCTTAATTACCCTGATCAGCATAACCTGAGGCTTCCACAACATACCTTATACCCATTGCCCCAGGAGCTCCATTTAAGCTCTGTCTGGGGACACCTAGGCTCAGTCTGACTGATGTAAGTATGCTTGTACCTAGTTTTGTCTTTTCCTATCCTGGCTTTTTTGGATGGATTTTGGATATATGATGCAGGTAGCTGTGTCTCTGGCTCTCTCCCCTATGTGGATCTCAAAACTATATATTAGGTAGCTTGTTTCCTATTTTCTTTTCAGCCACCTCTCTGGTACAGACTTCATGCATATGCTATAGTCTTATATCTAGTCCTGTCTCTGGCCCCATCTCCTGTTGTTTCTGACTGGTCTCTATGGATGAACTTTAGACCTGAATTCTTACCTCATCTTTTATGGGACTGTCAATAGTACTGGTCTCTGTCACTCTGGTGACCCTGCTTGGGTGCTATGACACCGTGCCATGGTTGGTGAGGGCAATGCCTGTGTTGCAGTTGCTCTTGGCTCATAGCTTGTCCTTCATGTTTGTGCAGCCCTTGCTCTTGGTGCTCGAGACCAGCAATCTGTTTTGAGCATAGAAGTACTCGTAGAAATGGGGTATAGATGTCTTCATGCATGTTAACTTATGTCAAAATGCAGAAGGGGTAATAAAATAAGAGACACAATTCTTTAGAGGCACAGTGTTTCGTTCAGTGTGGTTGTGCTTTACAGTTTAAGGAACAGGCAAGCAAGGGAAGGTTTCGTGGTTGATGATGCGTAGCATCCAGCTTTTAGCCAGCTCTCTGTTGCTGGAGATGGGTATTCCCTAAAGCTACCCAAAGATTAGTCATTGTCTTCAGTGGGCCTTAAATGCAGAGTCAGAAAAGGCCAGTCAGTTTTGTTTGTAGTAAGCAGAACCGCAAAAATAGCGTGAGATCTTTTGGGTTATGCCTTAATTCACAAAACAAATCATATTGTAAAATAGTGCCTGAACAGAAACCTGTTCACTGAGTGAAACCTGGAAGGATCATGGTATCAGCAGCTCTGTCTCACCAGGTGCAATACTGCATCTGTGCACTGCAATGGTACCAGGAGATGGTGTGATCTTTGCATTCTCAGTGGTTTCTATAGAAGACAAAAAATGGAGGGTTTGGCTCCTTGTGGTGAAAAGACTTCTCAAGTCAGAGTAGCTGGCCTGACGTGCAGCGTGGGTATTTATATTTCCCCTAATTAAATGTGGTATCCCCTTCCCCCATGACAAATTGCATATCTGTCACTGGTATGTCCCACTTCCATGCTTGGAGTATTTTTTTCACCTGATAGCCTACTTAAGCAGTTGCCACCTCTCACCAGATGGGTTTCTGTGGTGGGTGAAATGGCAGCTACTTGTAGTATGTAAAGCACTCTGAGTTACTTCGAGGTGAAAAGCTCTACAGAAGCAGCAGGTTTTATGGCTGCTGGGTGTTCTGCAATCTGCAAAGTGTTTCTTTCCCCTGTTTTCACTGCCAGGTAGGACATAGGAGCCTTGTAGCCTTGGGGGAGGAGAGCAGAACAGTTTTTCTACCAGTGTTGGTCTCTGGAGCCCTGGAAAAGAGGCCAGCTTTTCTCTGTTGAGCAAGATGAGGAACATCTTCTGACCTACAGGCCTAGAAAATCTGACATTTGCCTCCCCAGCTGAGCTGGTCTTGTCTACAGCATGTTGCTCCCCAACAGTGAGCTTCCACTGCAAGCTCATCTGTACTCATGGTGGTAAACACAGTTAAGCTCAACTGTGCTGCTTGTCAGAGTGGAGTATCCTCATCTGGGGGGAGGGGATTGCTCCAGAGTTGGAAATAATGCTTTTCATCTCCTACTAGCATCCTTGTGAGATGTCGTCCCCTCCCTCCCATGTTAAGCTTTAGAGGCCTTGTGCTGAGGGGTCATCAGTTTGAAAAATAACATGAAAGGTGTTTTTGTTTCACCTTACTGTATCTGGGCCTTGCACACAATACCAGTACTGAACTTGGAATGGTTGGAGTGTATGGGGGTGTTGATATCTTATATTTAGCTTGATCTGTCAGTTATACAAGCATCTGTCACAGAGGCAGCAGATGGCAGAAATCCCTAATAGGGTTCAGAGGGAAAGAACCAAGATCTTTGTTACTGGGGACAGGGTATGCTTAGGAGAGAAACATGCTTGTGGAACATATGCCTGTTTTCTGCACAGGAGCAAGAGTTGGGTCCTGATGTGGCAGGACCAGCGTGGATCTAGGACAGTGGTTATAATAATGTGAGGTTTAAAAGCTGAGATGGCTCAAGAATGTATCTTGAGCTGGGGTGCCTCTTGGTTCTGGGGGTGGTACAAAGATACACAAAAACATGGTCCTTGGCTAAGGGAGCTTTGCAGCCTGTTAGCTAAGTGTCTATTGCTTGGTGGCTACAACTGCTTCAGCTGAGTGAGAAGTGTTTGACTGAGAATGTGGCTTCAGTCAGCTTGTCCGGACCGTGTTACAATGTGCTGCCAAAAGAAGCAGTTCTTCTGCCTCTGCTCAGCAATGTTCCCAGCAAGCCCATATCTACTTGGGTGTTTTTGAAGCTCTGCTGTGACTCAGATCAGCTCCCCCAGCTTGGCTGAAAACTAGCTTTCAGCTTGATCGATCTGCTGATCTGATCTTTGTGTGGCTAGAAGATCAGTGGTGCTGGTGCAAAATGGGGGAGCAGGGGAAGAGTGGGATACCCAAAGCTATGGGCAGGGCAAAAGTGAGGACCATTCCTTCAGGTGGTAGTACAGTCTCACATGGGCTAATGGTGACTGAGAACTTGCCTTGAAAATACCCCACTGAGGCACTGTGGGCACGGCAGAGCAAAGAAACCTAGCACAACTCTTCCTGTGCACGGGGGCATGGCTCCCACCATGGCAGCTGAGAGGCCAGAGTTACTCACCCAGACCATGAGCTATGCTACTGGTGATGCTGGGAGGTGTGGGGCAGAGTGTGCATGGGTACTTTAGGTGCTGCTGCACTCTGCTCCGTTCTGTGGCCTGGGCTGACCTTGAGCAGCTTCTGTTGCTTTAACCAAACTGTAGTGACTGTCAAAGGAATGCTTTTCCCACTTCACACAAAGGTATGGTAAGTGATTCATTGTGATCATTTTACTTTTTCACTGATATCCACTTGCTTATTACAGACTCCTCGTATTGTAAATTAAGATGAATTATAAATTAAGTTGAATTGGCTGAAAATGGACCATTGCTGGAGACTGTACCCAGTGGTTTTTCTTCCCCAAGCGAACGCTTTCATTCTCTTTTTGCTCAGGAGCAAGCACACAAAATCCAAATGACAAAGTAATTGATGTAACAGATGCAGTGTGTAGGCACCAACCAGTAAACCCAGCCCCTCCTGACACGCTGGGGCCAGGCAGCCCAAGCCCCTGCTGCCCTCTGTGCTCTCAGTGCTGAGCTCACACACACAGCTCACACTCACACTCGCACACGCACAGCTCACACTCGCACTCACGCGCACAGCTCACACTCGTGTGCAGTTCTGCAGGAAGGGGGGAACTGGTGTGTCTGCACAGTGGGAGAAGGGTGTGCAGGAGGACCCTCATCTGCAGGCTGCTGAGAGCAGCTTGAGAATTTGGGGGAGGAGGGGAAATGGTGAAGAAGTCCTGGTGCTTTGTGTGTGCCTCTTTACACGTGCAGTGGGAACAAAACATCTGAAAACCAAACGAACAACTTTGCAGCCGATAGAAATGAATGAGTGACTGAAATTTCCACAGGTTTATTACCTGGCTTGTCTCCAGCACTTAATCAGGACTTGGGAAAGGCTGGTGTTGCAGTTAATGTGAATGCATCACACCAGCAGTTTCTGTTTTACTTGTGCCTTTGCCACATCCTTCCTGCGCAGTGGCAGCTGTAGGGACCTGTTTGAGTGGGTAGGCTGCTGCTTGCCTTTCTTTTGGTGGCAGCATAACCCTTCTGTGCAGAAGTGGGAACCTGATGAATCCCAGGAGCAGTAGCCCTCAGAGGTAATACGAAGACTCCTAACTACTGGGTTTGAGAGTGATTTCTCTCCTGAAGGGGTGACCGAAACTTTAGGGTTTAAGTGCTTACCAGTAAGGGTAGCACTCATAATTAAGCTATGCAAACTAGATTAGCAGTGAGTTACATGGAAGATAAAACTTGATGTTGATGAAGGGCCTTTAATGAAGAAGTAAGGGTTTCCACTGATGTGAAAAAGCATTGCATTAGGTCCTTCCAAGCACATTTTAATGAGCTGTGGAATAAAAATGATTTGTCTGTTTTACTGCCAGTCAGATAATGATCCTAGTTAGATAATTGAGTGGTGCAAACAGGGCAGAACTTCACTCGCCTTGCTTTGATGCATGAAGCTGTGATCTTTGTTAGTAATCAATAATGCTGCAGAAATATCTGTGCCATTGTTTATAGCTGCACCTTACAAATAATAAATATTTCCCTAGGAGCACCTGATTGTGTGCACACTTCCAAGTGGATTTGAAGAAATGCATCTATTTAAACAGATAACTTACTGATAGAATCTGCTAATTCAGGTACCTGAGAAAAATACTTAAAGCATATTTTTGGTCTGGAGTTATAAGTAAAAAAAACCCCACAACTGTCACATACTGTAATTCTGGTTTGTTGATAACAGGAATTAAAATATCCAATTGATCATCATTTCTTTTTCTTTGTTTGCACTAGGTTTGTCTCCTAAACTGACAGAACACCTATTTCTTCCAGAATCTCTTCTTACTGAAGAAAACTTTTTTTCCTGACCCCAAAGAATGTTAATAAAACAAGTTAGTAAAAAAGCCTATTCAGTGTAAGCTTCTACTTAAATGCTATTACAAGGTGCAGTCACTCAGGCTAAGGACAATGCGACGTGTTTATTTGGTGGCTGATTCAGCTGCTGGAGTTCAGTTATGTCTAAATGCTTTGAGGAAAATTAGTCAAGTAATGCAGGAGGGAGGCAGTCAGGGGGAAGTCTGATTTTATTTCAGTCTCCCCACCAGTTGGTTTCACAAAAGGCACAGCTCTTAAATGACAGATATCTTTGCTTAGTTATTTAACTTTCTATATACTTTTCTGTTTGTATGTTGGCCTTTCATTCCATGACCTAATCAGCACATAAAGTTCCTTTTCCCTGAGGTCTGCTATATGTCTTTATGTCACAGGTTTTTATTCCTATAGAGGGAAAAACATTCACTTTTGGGCAAGTTCAACCTGAAGTCTGTCCGTTATTTACATGGCATTGAAGTCTTCAAGTTAGCAATGTAGTGTTGTGTAGGACTGTGCTGGCTCTCTGTATGGTGGATCTAGTGCTCCCCTCTTTGGAACACAGTGTAGATGCCAGCCACTTGTGTGTGTTCTTCAGAAGAGGAGCATCACTCTCTTCTCACTCCCTTACATCAGTGGGCAAGGAGGAGGAGCAAGGGAACTGCAGACCTGGTCACGCTCATATTGATCTGTTGGAAGAGATGGAACAACTCCTCTTGGAAACTATTTCCAGGCATAGGAAGGACAGGAAGGTGATCAAGAGTAGTCTGCATGGATTCACCAAGGGGATGTCGTGCTTGACCAACCCTGACAGCTTTCTGTGGTGAAATGACTGGGTTGGTAGATGAGGGGAAAGCAGTGGATATTGTCTGTCTAGACTTCAATAGTGCCTTTGATAGTCTCCCATAAGATCTCACAGTGGAGCTGATGGGAGTATGGGCTAGATAAGCAGACAGTGAGATGGACTGAGAGCTGACTGGATGGCTGGGCCCAGAGGTAGTGATCAGTGGCATGAAGTCTAGTTGGAGGCCAGTACCTAGCAGTAACTGAGTCCAATCCTGTTCAACATCTTCATTAATGAACTTGTGGCCTTAGTGTGCCACTGTGGAAGCCTTGGCTGAAAGGCTAGGGGTATCTGCAAGTACCCCTGGACAGCAGGGTGGGAAGAGTATGGTGTCATTCCTCCTCACATCAGTCTCAGTCAATAAGCTGGTGAGAGATGGCAGGTAGCTTAAGTTCATTCTCCCTGCCTCTTGCTTTTGAAGCTTGTGAAACTTTGTCGGATGGTTCAGGCCATCCTGCAAACTGGTTGCTCTGTGTGTTTCTCTTCTTGGCTTTCAGTGCCATTCTTCAGCAGCACTGCTGTCCAGTTCTCTTATTTCCACTGCATATCTACATTTTTAAGTCTTAAATATATCGGAATCCAGCTGTATGGTTGTTAAAATAATCTTGAGGCATTTGGTGACATTCACTGCATTCTGGCTTCTTGAATGCTGCCAAAAAAAAAAAAAAAAGTCAGAGCTACAGAAACAGTCATAGCTGCAATGTGGGTTGGAAGTTACTTGTGTATAGCATGTAGCTAATGAACAGTACTTGAGGATCTGAGTTGGCCAGGGTAGCAGAGTCATGTTGATTCTGTTGGGAGAACAAATGACAGAAAAAGCATTAATCTTGCTTATATTTCATACCTTTAATTTAGTCTCAGAAGGCTGTTTTGTATCACTACTTTATGTTTTGGGTTTTCCAGTTTCATGTGTCCTGTGAATGCCATCTGTTTATTATTATGAATGATAATGGGTCCAGACTCCAAGTTAGTGATAAATTATTAGATCTATTAATATTAATATTGATCTTGTCTGTTGCTTGGTAGATAGGTAGCAGGCTGTGGCACTAGGACATGGTGACTGGTTGTACATTCTCGTTTTGTCATCACTTCTGTAACACTATTTGCACATTCCAATCTTACAAGTCTCTGACCTTGTATCAGTTTCATACAGCTGCAGAGAAATCTTGGTTGGAAGGGACCACTGGAGATCTCTAATAGTCTCTCATGCAAAGCAGGACCAATTTCAAATCTACATCAGCTTGCTCAGCTTCTCATCCAGGTATCTTCAGGTATGGGAATTAAATGTGCTAAATTCCCTCTGTTTCATCCTCACACTGAATTCTCTTGAATCCATGCAGACTGTACCTTTGACTCTTGCACTGCAGTGGTCTTAGAGCACGGGTAAGATAACCCTTCAGGTTGGCACATCTGAGTGGAGAAACACCAGCAATGGGATGGAGGGGAAATTCTCCTTTCTAGACATCTGTGAGCACTGCATTTGGCTCACTCTAAGTCCCCTTTACAGTCAGTTGAGACGAGAAGGGAATTGCTGGGAGTGATTCACTGACAACCTTAAATGTGACCTTCCAATAAGTGGATCATGTGGAAATACCTGTATGACACCAGTGACTATAATGGGAGTTCAGATGTCTAGCTGAGATGCTTTAGTGATTATGTAAATTCCTAGAGATAACCAGCATAAATCTTACCCCTAGTTTCTAAAACTAGAAGATTAGATTTGGGTTTGATGAAATTTTTCAACCTTATAAAAACTGCAGTGCCTCTGAGCAGGCCCAGATGACCTGTTAAGCTCCTGGGAAGCTATAGAGCACAATATTTGAAACATGTATAGAATTTGAAGAGCCTGTGATGCGATGATGGAGTGGTATTTTGGAATCATCTTTTTGGTTTTAGGCAAGTTTTTTTTTTTAGTCTCACTGTAAACATCAGAGTCCTTTTTGGCTCGTGCTTAATGGTTCATGGTGCTAACTTAAAGAGAGAATACATGGAGTCTTGTAAGGATAGATCCACTAACAGATAGATACTGAAGTATGCTCAACTAGGGCCACAGAAGGACCTGAGACGGAGTGGGTGGTGAGATGGAGAGGGTAACATAGTAGAGCTTTCTCTGTTCTCTAATTTCCTTGTCATAAATTGTGTTAATATTAGATCTCCCATTTTGCATGATTTAGGAGAATGCATGAGTGGTAAATATTGCCTTGTAGTCAAGTACAGTGCAGTCAGAGAAAGGATGAAAAGAAAATGTGGAAGACAGCACTGTGGACCCAAATGGAGATAGTAGAAGGGAGGGGTAAGATGATGCTGTTCTCAGACCTTCCAGAGAACCCTATAGAAATGAGTCTATAAAAAAAAAGAAGACTGAGCCATAAGCTTTTCAAAAATACATCAGACTGAAGTGAAAGAGAATACTTAAAAAAAAGTGAAATAAGTATTTTTGTCAAATATAGGGAGGTGGGAGGGAAGTCCAGTAGTGCTTTGAAGTTCAGTAGGAACCAACATCCACAGGAGCAGATTATATGTGTGTGCCACTGTATATGAGAGTGAATTTATGTTGAAGTGTAGATATGGGGGCTAGCTTATGTATGTAATGGAGAGTTTGTAAGTCTGAGCATTGTCTGATGGAGTTTGAGTAAGCACAGTCCATATGCACCATCAGAGCCAGTAAGGTTCATCTGAATTTCTTTACGCTGATCAAAAACTAATCCAGGCAGGGCTGCAAGTTGTGTGAGTTCTGGATGTGATCTGATAACCAGAGAGACGCTCCTGTGTATGACAAACAAAACTTGCTGGAGTTTCTGGTTATGTAAAATGAGTTCCCAGTAAATAGGTTTATCTACAGTCAGTCCCCATCTACCAAAGCATGTGGTGTATGTGCATGCAGGCACCCACTTCCCAGGTTTTTTCAATGCCCCTTTAAAAAAACAGTATTTTGACATTCCCTGGTTCTGTGGCTTAGTATTGGTGGACTTTTCAAGGTTTTCCCTTAGCTTATTGTCACCAATGCCACAACATTTATCCTGTTGCATCACACTGTTCAAGGTATGTCAGTAACTTGTGTGAAGCTAGGTGGGTGGCTTGTTACTTTTCCCTCTGCCTTAGGGAAAAGGAGGGTGCTCTGTTATGGAATAAATAAGAGAGGGGGTTTTTTAGCTAGTGGGAAATGCTGCTGTCCCCCACTGGCGCACCGAGGTGGTGTACAAGTGTGGAAGTGTGAGGAGGAGAGGTATGGATGGTTGGCTGGGAGTTGCATTGTTGTATCTGAGGAACAGAGTCAAGGGCTTCCTCTGCATTTCCTTTTCCTTGCTGTGACTTGGAGGAGTCAGTGGGAGTCATTCCTCCTTTTAGGCACTGCTGTGTCAGTGGAAAGTGGACAGGAGCAAGAATGTCATTCCAGAAACCTAGAAGGTTCTAAAGACAATTACTTGCCTTGTCCAGTCGTTACTGCTACTGAGAATGGACGACTGAATGCTGGCAGCATCCTTACCCCTATATAAAACCCCACTCTGTTCTCCCATCCTTTATCCCTGCCTTAAATGGGAAGAGGAAATGCAGGCAGGACTTCTTGGGGGAAGGGATGCAGCAAAAGCTCTATGAAAGGGCAACTAATTTTGTACCTCATCCTTCATGGGTTTAGTTCGGCTGTTGAGGTCACTGTTAAGATTTTACTGAAGATCCTTCTCTTCTAGAAATCCTAGACAAGGTCTTCTGAAAGATGGATGGAGGTAGTAGGCATACATTTCATACTGCTGTTATCATTGGGAAAAGTTTCCAGTGTATTATATAGGTAGTTTAAAAATCCTGCCTGATACATTGTCCCTGTCTCTGCATTACCCTTTAGGTTACTGAAGTCCTAGGATGAGTGTTTAAGAATCCTAATGCATATATTTTAAGTACAAGAGTACTCTTTACAGACATTTGCACTAGCTTCTGCAGGGTCGGGGCCTAAAGATGTAAAGAGCGTTGTATTGATGGTGAAGTCCTCTGTGCTGACAGAGAGCCTAGCCCAGTAGGTATTGATCCTGAGTGAAGTCTTTGGATGCTGCTGCACAGAAAACATAAGAATATCAACTTTTCTCATGTCTCTTTCATGGTGGAGAAATGCATGTAGAATATTCCTTCTTTCTGTCTTTGTGAGAGCATGATTTCCAGAGCTGTGTAGGCGGGGGGAAGAAAAAGCAGTAACTTAAAGGACAAGCCACAGTCATTGTCACTCCAGGAGCTGACTGTTATTAATTGTGAGCTTCTGTCCCTTATTTTTCATTAATAAAGACTCCAGAAGGCTTTTCCACTTAGTGAACAACCTGTTCTACACAACAGGGAGTAAGGAAGATGAATTCATCTGTAACTCAAATTTAGATGAGGAAGGAGTGGAACATTTGGTCTGTAGTGAGGGGGCACAAGCTGCCTCTTCAAAAATGATATTCTACAAACTCAGGTTAAGCATGCATGGTTTCTGTAGCCCACAGCTGTAAGGGCATGTGCATAGTTTTATTTTGAAGCTGTGAGGGTCATTCCAAAAAGCTAACCATTTTAAAAACAGCGTTTAGGAATGTTTGAAACACTGTCTGAGATGCAGTCTTAGCTCAAACTCCTTTTGTTCTTGCAATCTAGGTTGTATATTTGTATATGCTGGCCTTGACTTCTATTTGTTTATAATTTTTCTGTGTATAACTTGAAGAAAATATACTACTAATAGTCGTACCACTTTTATATTTGAAGAATAAAATAAATATTTCCTGTGTAGTCCTACCTTTCCAACACAAAGCAGTGAAATCTCTTCCTTAGACAAGAAAATACAAAAACATTGCTAAAAATAGAGGTAGAAATGCACAGGAGTAGAATTATAATCCAGCCATTAGTATTGCTGTAAACTAAATGTATGGAATGATTATCAGGATATTCCCATGTGAGGTTTTAGAGATCTCTTGAATTAACTGTGTTTTGTTTTTTACTATGTAAAATTTCCAGACACACAGCATGCACTGACAATGACTGACATAATGAATTCTCTCAAGTAGGGGTTGGAAGGGACCTCTGGAGATCATCTAGTCCAACCCCCCTGCCTGCGCAGGTTCACCTACTGTATGCTGCACAGAATGGCATCCAGATGGGTTTTGAATGTCTCCAGAGATGTGGACTCCACCACCTCTCTGGGCAAATGACTTATGGTGACAAAAGAAACAAGTGTATGCTGGGCTACAAATTGTATGAACTTCCTCAGAAAGAAATTAGGAGGCCATCATTATTATAGTGAACGGCTCTTGAATGCTGATGGAGACAGTTTGATTCTTCACTAATCAGGGTTTTGGGTGGTTACAGATGTGTTTAAACAAAAGTTGATGTGCATCTTCACTACCTAAGCAACAACAGAACAGAAACTGAGGAGAGAACAGTGGGTTTTAGCCCTGAGAGCACACAGTCTAGCCAACATTAATACAAGCAGAAACAGCAAGAGTGAATGGGATAGCTAAATTATAGTGGTTCCCTTGTTCAGTGATCTAAAATTCTGAATTTCTGAATAGCAAAGATGAGGTATTTGGTTTTGTTTCAGTTCTTCATAATACTCAGGAGTCTGGGAGGATGGTAGGTGAGTTAAGGTGAGTCACACCAGCCTGCCTGCCCCACTGTGATACCTGCAAGACCTGAGCAGATGAGATACTTCAATGCAGAATGGTGAGACAACATCAAAGGATGAGCAAATGCTCTCCTACAGCCTTTGCTTGTAATCAGCCTGTCCAGTAGTACTGACTTAATCTCTTGAAGGAAGAACTAAGATGAACTTGTTTAGTCTGGAAATGTTGAAGAGTTAAAACAGCTTTGTTGGATGTGGCCTTCTGGCCCTGATGGAGACTAAGATCAAGCTCCTTTATGTACATAGTATTTGCAAAAAAAGCCCAACAAAAAATAAACAAAAATATCTTTAGAGGGACACTATTAGTTTTGGAAACGGGAGCCCTGGCTTTTTCAGATTGTAATATGCTCAGCACCCTTTTGGTCCTTACACAGACCCCTGTGTTCTCTTTTCTCCTATCTCTGGCAAGGAGACAACAAGAATGGTTGTGAGGAGCTCAGTCTCTGGCAGTAAGGGTTGTGCTGTCTCCAGAGAAGGTTGGCTGAGGGAACTCTGGGGAATGCTGGTGTGACTGGGAGATGCTGTGAACTACAGTGAGAATGCTTGAGGAAGTACTGCAGAAGTATGTGCATGGTGGGGGGGAAGGAATTTTTGAGAGATCCCAGGAAAAATGCTGTAGTAACCTAGAGTGGGAATCCTACTGAAGTCAGGCTGGAAGAGGCAGTGGGGTGAAGAAATTAAGTTTTACCATAGACTGCAGACAATGGGGATGGGCCCATAGGTTTTAAGGTCTTGCGGGACAGAAAACCTTATTTTAAAATGAACAGAGCATAGATTGTTCAAAAACCAATCAAGATTCATGCTACAGATTCCTAGCAGAATGGAAGCATTTCAAACCAAATGAGTTACCCGGGGAAGAAGAAAGGTAGGATGAGGATGTGTG